>JAWZYV010003761.1:0-324979 GCA_038373885.1 Cheiracanthium punctorium | reverse complement strand
CTATAACTGCTATAATGGCATAGTTAATGTCGCCAAATATTTCTACTGGTAGCAAATAATCCAGCTTTACGAGAACCGCCTTTAAAATAATCTGCATTTTTATTTCTCATTTTCAAGATATTAGTTATTCTGTTTTGGAAAAACGAATAATCGCTAATTCTAAACTCCTGTTGTCTAAGCGAACTTACTATTTGAAAATTGTCAACTTTGTGTAACACATTTTGAGTTACTTATATCATATAGTTCTTATTTTGGTGTAAAATGGGCGTAATTCTAACTCATGTTTATAAATTTCACGCGATTCTAGATACTTGGAAACGCTTTTTTGCAAAGGAATGAATGATTTTATGCCAAATCTGGCAACCATTCAGTTTATTTTTTCAGTTTTTTATTAATATCTTCTAAAATAATTCGATTTTCGAAATTTAAATCAGGTTAGCAGGTTCCTCGGAATTTTTCGAATCTGTGGGCACCTTAGTTGAAACTCAAATCCCTATGGTTTAGGAGGAGATAGGTCCACAAGCTTTGACAGCGCCAGCGGCCTTTACTTTTTTTTAGAATAGAGAGATACTCGTGTGTTGTTAGAATATTGAAATGTTATTCTAAAAAATTTAAGTAATGGATGATTATAACTTTGAATGAATTAATTATGTATGTTGAGAAAGAAATTTAGTATTTGTAAAGAGGATGAAGCTAATAATAATTCAGTAAACTCTATTACTTAATTTGAATCTTAGCAGTATATCATTCATTATCTTTCTTTCAGCATGGTGTCATTGTGCCATTTTGTTTTCTTTGGTATGTTAGCCAGCAGAATCTGGGAAAATCATAATTATTTTGAAAATAATTTATACTATACAATCAAAGGCTCTTTTGCAATTTGTTTTAATGTTTTATTAGGGAAGTTTAATGACTGTACTTTTTGGTATTTTTTGTTCAAGAGAAATTTGAAGTTAGGATGAGATCCTGGCAAAAGTATTGGGCATCTATACATTGTATGAGGAACCATAAAACAACACCTACACTGGCAAGTCTTAAAATTCTTAGGATACCTCAATTTAATGTTTGGTTCTCTAAAAATAAGGAGTTCACATTTATGCATGACCCAATGCCTTGCCATAATGTTAGGAGTGTTACAGCATTCATGGCAGACCATATTATGCTAGTTTTACTCATAAAGTTACTAGTATAGGATATTCTATGTATATGCCTATACCGGCAAACTTGTGGAAGAAAAGAAAGAGAAAAATTGTCAAGAAAAGTATCACAAATAGATGCCAACTTATTGAAAAATTAATACTGTTTGTCATAATAATCCAGTAATCAAAGAAAATGCAACAAGTGCATAGTAACAATGCTTAGGCATATTGAAGCTGTTACAGACACCAAAGGGAATGTCACCAAATGCTGACTGACATTCATTTCTATTTTTTCATATTATGTATTATGAAAATAAATTTCATATATTTATTTTTAGGTGGAAATAATAAAGGAATATGTAATAAATAAAATAAAATCATTTATCCTATTCGACCGTGCTTTTTAAATTCTTTTTCATAACTAAAATACAGTGTAACTTCAATATCTCAAACCTTGATACCTCAAATAAATGTGTTTTCCCTTACAAACTTATCACCCCTTTATTTTACCTCATAATCTCAAAAATTCAATATCTCAAAATTTTTTTTTTATGTCCCTTTGACTTTGAAATATCAAGGTTATACTGTACCATTTTTTGTGACTATCAGTAATAATTTGACCACCCACTGTCTATACAAAAAAAAATTCATAGCTTTGTGCAAAATAATTAACATATAAATAAACAATGTTAAAAAAACAGCAATGGTATTTAAATCAGCAGACTGATTGTGGTGAGTATGATGTACTATCATCAGTGCGTGACAAAAGAGTGAGAGATTGGCTCCGGTTTATAGAAAGGGATGAGAAAAGAGACAGCTAATAGGAGAGTAGTGTAATCGTCACAAAAGAGGTCATGTTCTCACTTACTACCTAAAATTTGTACTCATTTAGCCAATATTCTCTGCAAATTTCATTTTAACATACATTTCACTTCCATTAACAATATCACCCTTTCCAACTTATAAAACCCTATTAATTCTTTGAATTTCTTGGATATTCACAAAATTAATTGTCCTTTATCTCATACTGCCAAAACAAATATGCATTAAGTAGAATTAAGGAACACATAGCTGTTATTAAAAAGCAGGAAACCAATAAATAATGCTATTGCAAAATTTTTCTGGGTCTTCAACCACAATTTTGATTTCAGTTCAGTTACTTGTAAACCCTGTTTCCCAGTGAATTAGAATTCTTAAAAGCCTACAACATCCACAAAAACATAGTCTTGTTAATGCAATTTCACAATTCCCCCTTTGTACGTCTTGTAAATACTTAATTTTTTTAACTTTTCATGTGACCTTTTTTGTACCCCTCTTACTATTGTACCAGACTGGCTGTAATCTTTCTAGCTGTAAGTACTGGCCTTACAGGCTACTCTTTCCTACTGGCTGTAATCTTTCCCATTCCTTTATATAAACCAGAGCAGATTTCTCACACTGACGATGGTAAGTTACACTGCTAAAAACCGGTCTGGAGATTTGACTACCATCTATATTTTCCTAACATTTTTTTCCCCTATATTAATGTGTGTGTATTTACATACATATGCATGTACTATCCATTTTGGTTAGTTTTGGCATCTGTATTTATGCATCTGACGTAAGTGAAAAATTAATATTTACAGAATGTAAAAATTTTGTTTTTTGGACATTCGTATGTTAATTGCATGCACCTTTCTATGATTGTGATCAACTGCATAATTTATCTATAAAATTAGTAAAAAACTTTCGATACATTAAAATTGGTAGACAGTTACTGTTTGGGCCATGCCCACAATCTCACCAACCGTTGCAAGTTTACTGACTTTTGTCTAAATACGTCATACTGCCAAATTTAGTACCAAAAGTAAGTTTCTGAAACTGTACCCAGTTTGGCAATATCTCTTGCATTTGACAAGGAACTACCACATACATATATTGAAAGATACCTCACTTTCAAATGATAAGTGTAAATGAAGTTCTTCAAAAATGTAAACACTGAAATCTTAGTATAGCGAATTGCATTGGACTGAAGATCAAATTCTTGGCTCTGAAAAATTTGTTAAAATGAAATTCCATAGTGATTGAATTTACATTATATGATTTTCTTTTAATAGAAATATTTTATTCATAAGATTGAAGTTTGTTCTAATGAGATTTTTCTGTATTATTTAATAGATGTACAAGGGCATGTTGTATCTACATAGTTTTTTTTAAATTTATGTATTGCTTATATAAATATATTATAGGGATATTGTGAGCGGTAGTTGAGAATTTTTAATGTAACAGATTACTTATTTAAAGAACAGGGGGGGGGGGGGAAGAAAAAAGAAAAGAATCAAATGCATTGTATTAATAGAGAATTGTCAGATTTGTTAGGATTTTCCTGTTTACTAACCTGTTTTGTGCTATTGTTCATATTCATGAAATATTTCCATTGTTTTTATTTTATTACTTAAGCATGATAAATTATTGTTTTGTAGAATTATTATTATTTTAAATTCTAGACTGGTAGAGAACATGTATTTTTGCAAGCAGAAGATCGATTATATGTCAGTGCTGGAGCTGACATTATTCACAATAAACCCACAACTTTGGATCAGAAACAAGAGCAAGACACTGTGTCAAGAGAACAAATGCTTGTTGGAAACAAACAGTGGATTATCATTCCAGTAATGCCTTTTTATTTACTTAATTTTTTTTTAATGTATTTTTGTGTTTATATGGGTGAGGGATTTTTATTATTACTCTTTTTATTTTCTTTTTTTTTTTTTACACTTGTTATATGCTTACTTAAAATAATTTTTACGTGGGAATTCTACTGTTTTTGTACAAATTCAGCAAATTTAATTTTTTGATAAATATTTAAACTTATAATTGTATAAGTTTTACCTGGGTAGAAATTAATGTGTAATTTTTACAAAGGCTTGGATTGTTTAAGAATGAATTTAAACTTTATAACAATAATAATTTAAATTTTATTCAAAAGTAAAAAGAAAAAAAATGCAAGAATTATTGTATTGTTGTGTATATATTTGTATTTATGTGTGCATGTGTAACTATTTTAAAGTAGGCCTTTTTTTTACCCTATAGATTCCTTATGCTTATCTTGGAAATAATTGGCCTATAAGAGTAAGTTATTTATCTATCCATATTTAGTCTGTCATTTAAATATTAAGTTGTATTCGGAATCAAAATCCTACTAGTACTATAAATGTCCATGTTTGTATGTATGTTTGTTACTCTTTCAAGCTGAAATGATTTGACAGATTTGGATGAAATTTGGAATAAAGACAGTTGAAGTCCTGGATTAACCAATAGGCTACTTTTTATCGTGCGAAAAAACACTGTTCCTATAATATACAAAAAAAAAACCCTATCTTTTATCCCCCCCCCCCCAACAAAAAAATACAATTGAGTTTTTATTTTGCAAGCCTGTCGACAGATGGCACTTCCGTGATCTCACAAAATTTTCTAAGTGAAATAAAATGAAATCCATAAAATAATTCATTAATTTCCCTGACAACTTAAATAAATTGGCAAAAAGGGTCATAAATTGTATAGAGTTAATTCAATTCCAAACCAAGTATCATTTCCCAGGTTCTGTCGGCATAATGGTCTAAGAAAAAAAATGGCGCAATGACTAAGGTGACCATACGTCCCGTTTTTAGATGGCTTGCCCTGTTGTCCCCAATCACAGCTTTAGGACACCATAATGTCCCATTTTTAGAAAATGTCCCCTGCAATGTCCTGTTTTTAGAAAGAGAGCAAACCACTGTAACGATTTCAATAAAGGTCACTAAAAATCTAAAATCCTCCAATTTCAGTGTCTGGGAAAAAAAAACTCCCTCCCTCCCCTCTCGAGACACAAAGAAAATGCCAGGGTGATGTATTGTTTTTGTGTTTTCTCTTTTAATGTTCTTTTTTTGTCAATTTATTTAATTTTAATTTCTTTTTTTAAAGTAATCTTCTTCTTTTGCTTATTCTTCTCCTTTTCTCCCGATCTCCACTTTATTTTCCCTTTTGACTCTGCATTAACAACACATTACTGGACTGGGCTGACAATGCCACATACCTAGGGATAAACATTGACAAAAACTTGACTTAGAAAAGACACATAGTTAACACCAGAAGGAAGATGCGAGCCGCCTTCCAGCGGGTCTCCAAACTTATTTACACAAGAAAACTGAGCACATCTAATAAAATCCTACTGTATAAATCCTACTGTATAAATCTGTCCCAGCGCTATTTATGCTGAACCTGTGTGGGCATATGCAGCCAAAACTACTATCAAACAATTGTTTTCCATGGAAAACAAACTTCTCAGAATTGTCAGGCATGGTCATTCCCTCCTGGCGAATGATATAATCCTGAAGGACCTCGGTATGAGGCCACTGAAAAAACACCTTCTCAAGCTGTCGAAGAAATTCTACCGGAATATACGCAATGTCCCAAACGAAATTATCACAATCCTTACCGGACTATGAGCCTTCCGACCCTGCACATAGAAAAAGACCCAAGGCCATACTGCATGTCCTCCAAGACCTGCCCTAATCTCCTCACTGATCGTTTCACACATGGTTGAGCAACCCTTCCGTTGAAGTCCACTTTGTGGAGCTAGGAAGGGTCAACCAAAAACATTACACCATGGAATCTTTTGCGACTTTCTGCACTGATCTACTGCAGCCCCGGTGCTGCAATTGCTACTATCTTTCAAGTCACAAACATCCACCACAAATACACACTGGAGGTACGCGCGCTGCGCAGGTACTCCAACAAGTAGGACCTCAGTCAATCAGTCAGTCACTTTATTTTCCCTTTTCACTCTGGTTTTCTAAGAATTTCTTTTTTTCCGAATGACAACTGCCTTTTTTCTGTGTGTCCTTTTGTTTACATTTCTCACTTTCCTACCTTCCTGCTTTTTGTCGGATGGTGTTTCTGAAGTCGAAGAAGGGCCTACCCTTGTACCACGCGAAACGTACGTCTTGCACTGATTTTTACAGTGTATGTGTGTTTTAGCAAAGTTTTTTCATTTTATTTTGATATTAACATTAACTCAAGTTTTTTTTGCACGTTTTCGTAACGACTAAAAGATACTCAGACCTGTAAATTCAGTCTCCCTACACTATTACCTTAAAAACAGTAGATGTCCCGTTTTGAGGACGAAAATAAATACACTTAAAATTTTTTATTTGGGAATACCTTATTCCCCCGTACATAATATATATTTCGGTTACACACATAACCATCATCAGTCGTTTCTGGATCTCTCACTAATGGCGGCTTCCTTTTATATCTCTTCGTTCTTCTTCTTGAAAGTTCGATGAATGACGTCATCCCATGATTGGTCGATTGTATGAAGCGCATCGTTGATACTGCCATCTGTATCAACGACTGATGATGGTTATGTGTGTAACCGAAATATATATCATGTACGGGGGAATAAGGTATTCCAAAATAAAAAATTTTAACTAATTAATCCGCCGTATTAAATAATGTTTTATATATTTTTAATAAATACACTATTGCCAAAAAAGTAGTAGATGTCCCGTTTTGAAGGAAAAAATAAATGGTCGCGTTAGTAATGATGCCAAGCAGAAAAAAAGGGATAATGAATGATATACCACCAAGTTAAAATTTAAATAACAAAGTTTATTGATTTAATTTTAATATCATCCTTCTTATAAACTGAAACATTATTTTACATATATAATTACTTAAAGTTATAGAATCAATCATTATTTCAACTTATAGGATAACACACTCAAAATCAAACCAAACACGTGTATCTAACTAAACCTTGCTGACTAAAAAAAATAAATAAATAAAATAAAAAGATAGGAAAGAAATAAAGAGAAAAAAATTGAATTATCGTCATGACAAATAAATGGGGGGGGGGGCGATTGCATGTCTTTTATCTCAGCCAAACAATCCTTCCAACCATTCTTTTGCCCACCATCATCCACCACAGTATTTCTCGGCAAAAAAGGCAAGAGGGAGAAGAAGATCAAGAAGTCAAAATTTCCCAGCACTTCTATTTTGTAGCAGATCTGCAGTAGAACTTCCAAAACCAAGCGCTTTAAGTAGTTCCACCTTGTCATGCTTTTATTTTCATGAGCATGCAGATGGTAGTTAAAATTAGGTTTGTAGGCTATTGTACTATTATTATTTTAGCTGGGCGTTATTTATTTAGTTTAGTAGAAATAAATCCAGAAAAAATTATAAAAATCTTGCACATGATTGCTTGTCGTATTTGTGTTCATCCACCAATTTCGATGTCATACTATATCGAATTAGTTGTAATCGATATCAAACTTCGTGGAGAGAGAGAGTATTAAAAAAAGTGGAAGAGAAGAAAAATAAAAAGGAATATCTCTATTCTAAAAAAAAGTAATGGCCGCTGTCAAGAGCTTGTTTGTCTATCTCCTAAACCGTGGGGATTTGAATTTCGAGAAACATGTCCACGTATTCAGGAAAATTCCGAGGAACCTGATAAGCTGACTTAAATTTCGAAAATCAAATTATTTTAGAAGATATTAATAAAATACTGAAAAAATAAAACTGGACCAAAACACAAAACATAATTGCCAATCTGGCAATAAAACATAATTGCCAGATTTGGCATAAAATCATTCATTCCTTTGCAACAAAGCAATTCTAAGTATGTAGAATCGCGTGAAATTGACAAACATGAAGTAGAATTACACCCATTTTACACCAAATTAAAAAGTATATGAAATAAATAACTCAAAGTGCGTTACACAAAGTTGGCAATTTTGAAATAGTAAGTTCTCTTAGACAACAGGAGTTTAGAATTAGCGACTATTCGTTTTTCCAAAACAGAATAACTAATTGTAACTGATTTTAAAAGTGCTATCTTGGCATTAGGAATGATCCGGCAAAATGGTATCTTTCCAAGTAGGGTGAATCTTAACTTTGAATTCCAGAATGCTAGAATCCAGTATCTTGAAAATGAAAAATAATTAAAATGCAGATTATTTTAAAACCGTTTCGGTCCAGTTGGAGTATTTGCTACCAGTAGACATATTTGGTGGCGTTAACTATGCCATTATAGCAGTTATAGTACACTTTGGATATTTGCCAGCGTGGCGAGATTATATAATTCGTGGTGCTAAATATGCCAATCTGCAAAGGATTATGTATATGAAAATATGGATAACGGTTTTGCAGGAACCTTACATGAGCAGTAATCATAAGTTGTGAGCATGTGTAAATCGCCAAATAACAAAAAGTCGTCATTGGTGACAAGCTATCCTAGCTGTTCCATCATTTCATAGTTTTTATCAAAAACATATAAAGAACTGTTTTCTTAGAACTAATTATTAACTATACATATACGCAAGTCGCCAAATAATGAAAAATCGCCATGGGTGGCAAATTCGCAAGGTGTGCAATAGGTTTTACATAATTAAATATACAGCTCAAACAGATGTTCTGATTTTATTACGCTTTAGCTCCTAATTAATATAACTTTTAAATGGCAACCTCAATTATCATTGTGTTTCTGTGCAAATAAGTTTTCCAGCAATTATATGCGGAGTCCGCACTCCAGGTGGAGTATAGCTTAGAACCCGTACAACACGGATTCCTATAACAAATATCGACCGTGCTATGGGCAGGGTCTACTGTACTGTGAAGTTTAAATTTTTATGTACCTATGAACATGCAAGAACCAAGCAATGTGTAGCTCAGTAACATTCTATCTGATCCAATCTTTGGGTTTTGTCTGTTGAAATTATCTCTTTTTTACGAATAAGCCTTATTAGGGGCTGAATACTTCAAACGAAAAGCGGGCATAGCAAGTCTAGTGACCTTGGCCCTTAGTTGTATATAAAAAAATTAATGTTAGCACAAAAGAAACTTTTAAAATCACAAAGTTTTATGCATAATTCCAAATCGCAATGGGATGTCTACTCATAAAAATTATTTTAAAAAATTGTCATCATTGAGAAAAGGAAAAGTCAGCTCTAGTACCATAAAAACACATGAAAAAATTATTAACTTTAATTAATTCACAAACATAATATGATATTACTAAATCAATTTAATGCCAAAGTTTTATTTTTCTCATCTTGCAATGTGCTTCGGCGACCGTGCACTTGCCGCTCACAATTAACCAAGCTAGAAAAATTGTGTGTGCCATGCAGAGAAATAATCTGAAAAACAAATTTTTTTCAATTTACCAAAAATTTATTACACAAAATATTAATCTATGAAACTTGATTTTACTTAAACATAGATCGATTGCACAATTTGTTTGGTTGTTATCAAAATTCAGTTAAACCTAAAAGGTCAATCTATACACATATCAAATCATAATAGTGCAAATTTATAGACTATGCAGCTTTTAATAAATAAAACATCAGATTTTCAGGACTTGCATCAAGAAGTTAAAAGGTAAGTTTTTTTGATTAGGCATTTTACGTTTGAGTTTTCAAGTTAGTGAGCAGTTGCAAATAGATATTTCATGTATGAGTTTATGAGGAATTTTATTTAAATGTGTTTTTATTATCAACGATATTGAGTTTAGAAACAAGATGCCTGCCTTTTATTGATGGAAACCCATAGTTCATAGTGAATTTAAGTTTTTTGAATATACATTTTACAATAGAATATATTTGTGCAATGACTTTTTTGAGATAATAAGGGTTATCAATTGGGAGAATTTTAATTGTAAGCTTTAGGGAGTTTTGCATTGACTGGGGATTGCTGACATTTTTTGTTTGTAGTACTGTTATAAAAATGCTTTTGTAGGTGGGAAAAGTGATAATTTTAAAATTAATGGCAAATAAAAATTAGGAAGCTATAACAAATGAAATGCATTTACTTTTGTGTGCTCTTGGATAATAATATCATTGTAACTGTACATGAAAGTGCAATATGTTTTTTGTGTCTGGAAACAAGATGTCTGCCATTCTGAAACTCGGGAATTGTGTCAAGAGTCTGAAAGGTAAACCTTTTACAAAACACGGCACTTCAAAGGTTTGGCAAAAAACTAAAGGCGCCAAGAATGGCTGGTGGGCGATACTGAAACTGTTAAAGCATTTTCGTACGTATTTAAAATCTGAAAGTGTTTCAGATTTTCTTCCCCCTTTTCTTTTTCCTATCTGTTTTTTGATAACGGCCAATATATATAGAAGCTCTTCAGAATTAATATAGGATGAAAATAATGTGTACCTTTTGTAGGTTTTTATCATTAAACCATCTTACTTTTGTAGCCAGAGGCAGCCTGACATGGTAAGCATCGCATCTGGGTGCCGGCTTTGAAGAGGCATCATTTCGAACTCAAAAACTAAGTAGAGTATAAAAGGGGGCGTCTTTTTTATGTTAGCGCCATTTACCCTAGGGCAGCCCCTGTTTGTAACCCTCCTAATTTTAAATACCATTCAGAATTTCAAAGATTTCAGTGCAAAAAACTAAAGGAACCTGGTGACAAACAGGATTCTCTATGAACAAGATTTATTAGATGGCGAACCAACTGGTCGCCGAAGGCAGCTAGTCTACATATATATATATATATATATATATATATATATATAATATATACACAGTCAACTCCCGCTAATCTGCGACTCTATAATCCGCGAACGCCTGTAATCCGCGATATATTTCAAATGTAAACAAACAAGTTTGTTTACATTTTAAGCAGCATTTGACTGGTAGCTTGACTGGTAGTATTACTGTAATAGAAGTTATTTGATTGGCTGAATGTTATAGACATTTATTAATGCTTTTCCATAGGTATTTGAAGTAAATAATTTCATATATTTAAGTATATTATGTAATTAAACATACAGAAACTTATCTTCCTAAGTTACATGTGTTCAGTGAATGGATGTAAATAATGAACTGCAAAGCAATGCACCATCCAGTGTCTATCACCCGGCATCTTGTCCTCTTTCCGAACAAATGGGGTGGCTTTGTTTTGGTTTTAGTTCAAATTTCGACAGGTTTTTTGTTCGATTTTGATTCTTAGCGAAAGAGGGTTTTACGGAGTAGCTGAGCTGACTAGAGCACATTTATTTGTAGTGCGTTTTTTTTTTTCTTCTAATGGCCGGCCTCTGTCTTGAAGACTTTGGCCACAACAGGCCGGAATTGTTGGTCACTTTATTATGGGGACACCTAGTAGGTGGACCAACGTCGCCCCCTATGAAGGGACGGACACAATGACAGCCACGCCCAGTCGGGGTTTGAACCCCGACCGTTTTGAGTTGAACCCGAAACCGGAGTACGGTGCTTTACCCACCATACAACTCGGTCGGCCCTTGTTGTGCGGTTGTACTAAGCATTGAATATGTTGCTGTGGTTACGGTAAGCTTGAGTGATTATTAAGTTATAGTTATTAAACACTAGCCTATAATTAGTATAAAATATAATAAAGAATGGAAGATTGAGCATCCATGGTTAATGCTGAAAGACAATGCATGTTTTTGCAAGTTGTCTTTGCTCAATATCCCAGCTTAAAAAGCATAATTTAGTGACTCACGAAAAATTAGCCAAACATAAGAATAAAGAGAAAGATTTGAAATCCTCTAAATTAATTGCACTGCTCACTGTTTATAAAAAAAAATCAGCTGTAAATAAATCATTGAAAGAATTTGATATAAAATTTAGTGTAGCTATTGAGTGCCACTGCAGTATTAAATCCGTTGATCACCTAGGTGAAATAGTGAAAAAGTATTCAAAAGGTAGTGCACTACCACTAGAGGATCTGAAACTCCAAACAAAGTGTGCATGCCTCATTAAGAATTTCATAAGCCTATCGTTATTCGAAGAGATGATTCAAGAGTTAAGAGAGGCTAAGTTTTCTTTGTATATTGATGAATCTACCGACATTTTTTTCCGCAACAAAGCATTTATGCCGGTGTGTAAGATTTTTTTCCTCAAATAGTAATCGCTTGCGCCCTCTCAAACGTTAGAAAGTGTTTCCTAACCAATGCATTCAATTCGATTTATCATTCCGCAAAATTTCTAAGTAATAACTCTTTATTTTTGCGATCTACTAATCTTTAAACTATTATTATTGTTATTAATTTAATCACAAAAATACGCTTGTGAATCAGATCTATGCTATATTCTAGACTTTTTAAAGGTTTTCTCGAAAATCCAAAATATGGCGCTGCAATCAAAGTGGCTATTTTTGGCTAATTTTAAGAAGCCATTTGGCTATTTTCAAGAATTTTGATCTGGCATCCCTGGCAGAAATAATGAATCATCAGCACTTGAAATGTAATGCATGTGTGTGGGAAGAGCATAACACTCTTTTCCTCTTTAAAGTTTATATAATAGCATAGAATATTTTTACATAACGAGAAACCGAAAATTACCTCACAAGATTGAAAATTAATGTAATACTGAGATATCAAATATACAAATGATGCACCGCATGCCCCCCCCCCTTTCGCGATCGACCAGTGAAATTCCCTCCTTTCTGATTGAGCTTGTTTATTTTATAATAGATATATTTAGTTAAAAACTGTCTTTCAAAGAAATTAAAAACAACAACAACAGCTTCCCTAAAAAAATTGTTTGTTTGTTGAAAAACTTCCAGATTTGGGGTCCTCTACTGTACTATTACTTTTGAAGAAGGGTTAGCTGTGGGAGACAAGTATTTAAACATTTTGCAAAAGCAATCATTTGGCAGTGACCAAGTGTTACTGACAATTAGAAGGCTCCAGGACAAAATTTCTGAAGAAAAATTAAATCTTTTAAACAAATTACAATCACTGCAATGTTTGAAAAAATGAAAAATAAATAAAAAATTTAGAGATAATTTATTCTTTTATTTTTGTATTAGTGATTGTATTTAATATTAAAAATAGTGTTTTAGTTCAGCAGCATAAATATTTTCTTTCATCAGTCCTTTAGTAAATTCTCTGTAAATTTAATTGTATTTATTGTATTTATATTGGCATTTAATTGTGTTTTTATTCAACAGCATATGAATTTTCTTTCATCATTTCCTATTTGTTTACAGTAAATTGACTATAATTTAAAGGGAAATTCTAAATATAAAAATGTAAACAAAAAAAAGATGACCTATAACCCGCAAAATCCTATAATCCGCACAACCCTTGGTCCCATTGAGTGCGGATTAGAGGGAGTTGACTGTATATTGTTTTTACTCCATCCAATTCCACTTTAATTTTCTTTTTACCATTGTTTGGGTTTACATTTACTGGATATATCTAAATCTTCCTAATTTGCTTAAGATTTGGTGATATATCGTATAGTAGTATTGCGTAGTATATATATATATATATATATATACTACGAAAACTGCTGTAGAATGATTCCTTGATTCGTGAGATTAGCCTTTTTACTATTATATATATATGTTTTAAAAGCAAATTTGCATCTAATGAAAGCTTCCTAAGTTAAATCAATTTGTTTTTACTTTGTGTCTGGTTTTTATTTATTAGTAATTTTTCAAATATGTTTTTATGTCAATATTCATGGTGTTATATCAAGTATTTCATTCATGGTGTTATATCAAGTATTTGATCATTTTCTACTTTAGTATACTGCAATTGATTCTCAGGGACAAAGCATGGCTGTTGCAGGTAGAAGTGGCTTAGCTCATTATTCTCTTACTCTTAGGAGGTGGAAATTATTTGGCAATGAAACTCAGGTAACTCACTGTTACTTCTAATAACAGTGCTTTATAAAAGTGTTTAAAATTAAACTATTTTATTTTCTTTTGTTAACCAATGTTTCTTCCGTATGCTCTGTAGTAGGACTTTGATTAATATCATTAGATTACAGAATTTGTTTAATAAAAATTTTAATTCAATGTTCTGTTGTGCTGGTTCCCAAATTTTTAAACATTATTATGACTCATTGCTTTTATGGTAGTCCATTTTATAGAAAACGAATCTGTAGTGGCCCATTTCTCCATGGTACATTGAATTTTTTTTCAGATGCTTGTCTAACAAATTGTAGATATACACTCAAGCTATTGTTTTATAGTGGGTCAGGAATTGACTTTTGACCCACTGGTGAACTGTGTTCAATTTGAAAACACTGTGTTGTTGCACTTAAAATAGATACTGTGTAATGGAGAACATCATAGCAAATTTAAAAAAAATATGTAAAAAAAAAAAAAAAAAAAAAACTCAGTACTCTTAAAAAGTGACTTTTTATTTTAATAAAATCTACTAAAAGTATTAATCTCTCTCTCTCTCTTTTTTTTTTTTTTTTTTTTAAGGAAAGAGATTTTGTTGTTATGGGAGGATTGCTATGGTGGGAGGACCAGATAATTCTTGGATGCTATAATCTACGTGATTTAAGAGATGAAGTAAGTTTTATTTTCCTACAAAATATTGGGTTGTTCGGAAAGAAATTTCATTTTTTCCCAACAGAGGACTTAATTGTATTTATCCACCGCCAACTTCACACTTAAGCCGCATAATCATTATATATTTTGACAGCTTATATAGCAAGTTTGCTTGCGCAGAAAGGTCGATAGATTTTATGCAGTAGTTTTTGGTTGGTACACTTTCAAATATGGAAACTGAAAAATGGCATTTTCGATGTGTTTTGCTTTTCCTTTATCAAAAAGGTAAAAATACTATTTAAGAAAGAAAAAAAATCCAATGTATATGCAGAAGATGTATTCAGAGAATGCCGGTGCCAAAACTAGTTTTCAAAACTTTGATTGGCAATTTTTATGTTGAAGACACACCACATTCTGGAAAGCCAATTGAAGCTGATGAAGACACAATAAAGTTATTAATTGATGAAAACCCGCAAATAACAACTTGTGAGATTGCTGAAAGATTAAATTTATCAAAAGTGGCCATTTATGATCATTTGAAATGCCTCAAAGCTCGACATGTGGGTTCCTCATGCTTCTAAAAAATGAAATGACTTTCTGAATAACTCAATCAATTTCATCCAATTATTGTTTGACAGAACTTTAAAAAAGTTTTGGACTATATTCCGTATACGGTGCATTGTTTATATATCAATGTTTTTGTTTACAAATCATTGGCGAACAATCTGGCAGCAGAGTGAGCAATGCACCGCCAAAGTGAAGTTACCTGCCGGTGGTAGTTGTGACTGGCAACCATAAAGAATACGTATTTCTTCAGGTTTGGGAATTTGAAATTGTTTCTGTTATTGATGGAAGTGAATGAAATGTGTTATGTTAATATATGAAAACAATTTGTGTGTTTTGTTAGAAATATATGTGTTTGTTACGTTATAAGCCGGTGGGTGTTGGGGACATTTCTGAACGGTTATTTAAAAAATAAAAATAAAGATAAGTGCTCTTTTTTAACGAATCTTTGCAATGTTTAAGGTTTTTAATGTGAATTTTAAAATGATATTTGATGTGTTTATGTTTTCATAAGTGCTATTTACGTGCTATTCTAAGCATACCGACTTTATAAGAGGTGTACAACTAAGTTGTTTAATCCATCGATGTTTTTTTGAGTTGAAAACGGGCCAGTGTTTGCCCAGTTTACATTAGCTGTACAACTAGGTTGCTGAATCCACTGAGGTTTTTTTAGTTAAAAACGGTCCACTGGTTGCATAGTTTACATAGCTGTACAACTAGGTTGCTGAATCCACTGAGGTTTTTTTAGTTAAAAACGGTCCACTGGTTGCATAGTTTACATAGCTGTACAACTAGGTTGCTGAATCCACTGAGGTTTTTTTAGTTAAAAACGGTCCACTGGTTGCATAGTTTACATACTTATACAACTAGGTTGCTTAATCTACTGTATTTTTTTTTAGTTAAAAACGGTCCAAAGTTTGCTCATTTTAAATTGCCCGTTACTGAATTTGCAGACGTTCTTTTGGTTAAATATGGACATTTTATTTTGTTTTAATGTTTTTGTAAGTGTAATATATGTGCAATTTTAATATGTTAAAATACTTTGACTTTGCTGATCGTGCAAAATGGCTGTCGCTGTGTTTACATGGGGTGCGCACCGGCTTGTATGATTTTACCAAAATTTTTTTTCTTTTCATGACATAAAATTTATTGACACATAGGATAAATCTTATATCTTTTACAGCTTCACACCCCAGCTTCCACAAGATATGGAAAGTACTTTCATTAATATTCTTTCAGAACAAAGAACATTTTAAGTTCTTTTGCTAGAAACAAACAAAACAAAAAATGGTGAGGGGGAGAAAAAAGAACATGCAGCTTTATTTCTACCCAGTGTGGAGATTAATCAGTTTATTTTCTCAATCAACTGGATTGTTGACTAAAATTTCATTCAAAGTAAAACAATAACTCATCAATCATTGATTTCAGTAAATGATTAAGTTTTTAAAAATCACTGCTTGTTTCCACACTAGATGATATATAGTTAGCTTGTTAATTGCTAGACATTAACTTTCTGACTAGTTGTTGATTCACATGTTAGTAAAATAGTGAGAGAGTTTGTACTTATTTGTTAGTTAACCAGTTACTAACTGGTTAACTATTATATTGTTAGCTAACAAGATAGTGTAAATCAGTTTTTAGTGTTATTGACTGAGTGACTAACTAACACTGACAAAAACCATAATAAACTAACTGATTATCTGTCTGACTAATTAACCACCTATTTAGTCTGACTAATGAACTAGCTGGTTAATTAAATAATATGCATCATAATTCTTTTATGTGATCCTGTAAATGATTAATAATTAACCATTTGAACATTTACTGACTGTATGCCATTAGTATGGGAATTTTTTACACAGGGTGCCCCAAAAAAGTTGTAACGGGCTTTAATTCTTTATAGAGATAAGTGGGTAGTGTAAATTGAAAAAATGTTCAAAATAAGATTCCATTAAGAAAAAATTCCTGTCATGATTTTTTTTTTAAGTTATACTTTTTTATTTGTATACGATCCCTGTACAAAAACAGTCTCAATTAGCAAAATATGCCCTATATACTAATAAGGCGATGAACCAAATTTGAGACTTTTATCATACAATGTCACAGAGATATCTTGAAAGAAATATGATCAGGTACTATACATGATTTTGAATATAAACATTTATTGCTAGAGTGGAAAAAAGTTTTTCATAATTTCTGTACAGCCCCTGAAATGTGATCATTCGACATGATTTTTTCTCCTTCGAGAGCCATTGAAAAGTGGTGATTTATTTAAGTCCGTGTTATATTTATCTTCATATCTCTTTTTTAAGATATAGTTCTCAAATTTTGTATGTCCCCTTCATTAGTGTATGGGGGCACATTTTACTGATTGGGAATTTTTTCATACCGGAGTCATATACAAATTTAAAATGTGTAACTTTTTGAAAATAAACGAGAGGAATTTTTTCTTAACAGTGTTTTATTTCAAAACGTATTTTGAACATTTTTCACAATTTACACTGCCCACTTATCACTAATTCATAGAGAATTAAAGCCCATTACCACCATTTTGGAACAACCTGTATAATCTTGTAAAGATGAGCCATCATTTTAATATTTACTTCCCATAGAACAGTATATTTGGGAAGTCTTTCATGTGTAAAAGAGTAAAACATGTAAAAGAGTTATGTGTAAAATTACATTATTACTTTAAGATTTATTGCTCATAAGTATTTTGTGTTGTTTTGTAAAAAAAATAACCATTTTTATATTTACTACTCACAGAGCATTTTTATTAAAATTCTTTTGTCTATCTTCATGAAAGAACCATAAAATAAAAAGTAGAATAAATAGTGAAATGTTATTTTAGTGTAATGTACATGAATTTCCTGACTCCAATTTTTAACATGTAATAACTTTTTTTTAATCGTGTAAATCATTTAACAGGCTGCATCCAACTTGGAAGTCATTATGTATGCCACAACACTTTTTTCTAATGCCTTCAATTTAGGGGAGTCCATAATATATCAAATCACACACAGGATTTTTCTTGTGTTGGTCAGCTTAATAAGTGAGAGAAGTTAATGATGATTAACAACTAAAAGAATTGTAAATTGTTATTACTGATTAAATTTTTCAGTAGTCAGTTATTAGTTGCCGTTAAACATTTAGTTAGTGTTTAATTACCAGTCATGTTTAATTTTTTCTCAACATAGCTTCTAACCACCCAAAATTCCATTTATGAATTTCTTATTTAAAATACTAATTAATGTGCACCAGAAAGTTATATGGTGGTTAATTATATTTTTTCTGTTTTTAGATTCGTGTGTATCCTCAAGAGAGTAAACTGGATAATCAGTTTGTTCGTGTTGTTAAAATGGACTCTCAGGTTTTGCAATTATCTGCTCTTGGAGATCGATTGCTAAGTTTTTGCGCTGATTCTCATTTAACATTATTTTTACTACAAAGGAAAACCTCTCCCACAAGTAAATATAGTTTTATTGCAAAAATAACTTTCATGATTAATGTATTTCACTTACTGTAAATTGTTGCAATTATTGCAATTTTAGTTTTTTTTCATGTACAGATTGACTGACCTATAGGGAATGTCTTTAATTCCATTAATTGCTTAACATATTATTTAACATTCTGTTTCACAAATAAAAATAAACTGCATGATGGTTTAGTACTTCGTAATGTAAATGTGTATATATATATATATATATATATGTAAAGAATGGGCCTTACGCCATTCCTTGTTGGAATAATTGACGCAAATCCATTGGGGTTCTAGGTTAAATAGTTTATTTCAAAGTTCAGACAGAGGGCAGGAGTCGGGCCGGCGACCTTATTTGTTCCGTGGCTATCTTCTTACATCGCAGTCTAAAGGCTCGAAGCTAAGCTTTACGTTCCAAACTCCTAAAAAGCTAAGCGCGAAGTTAAGACGAAGCTCTCGAAATTTCCGCGCTCTTGCTTAAATACTCCTTAATTACCACATCTGCTGGCAGGGTGCAGCACGATCGCAAAGGCGTTACTCTCAAACGTAATTAGTTAACTAGATTGTCAATCAAGACATGAGAAACACCTGCTTACCCAGGAGTTCTAAAAGCACGTAGTAATGAAAACCACAGAAAACCGAAAATACAGCTGAATAAACAATTTTCTGCTTATGGAACTTCAAAAAACGTCTCCGAGCGTAATATTTGTGTGGCCGAGAAACAAACTTTACAGTAAGCGTAAAAGATTAAAGAAGGATTTTTCAAATAACATTAAATTAAATTAGGTAAAATTAGCAAAGTTTATTTTATTATTACATATATATATATAGTGTTACCTCCTTTAATAGACACTCTTGAATAATGGATACTTCTGAATAGCAAACATTATTGCAATTCCCAGTCCCTTAAAATAAGAAATTGCATGCCATTGCTTGCAGACATTTCGAATAACTGACAGTCATTTTAATTGTACAATTTTTTTTTCCCCTTCTATTCTTTCAGTAAAAATTTTAACAAGGTGTTCAAACACATCGTTCAGATCGTTTGTAATTTTTAGAAATTTTTTTTTTTTTTTTTTTTTTTTTTTTTTTCCCAGACTGAAGAATGAAAAATGCTGGTAAAATTGATTTATGTTTAGAGAGAAAGAAAGATTGGGTCAGAATATTTGTAGGATATGCAGTGCTCGCAGCTGTTCTACATTCTGCAGTGAGGGGTTTCTTGTGATAGGAGAGCCAAAATCTATCCATCTATGGCCAGCAAAAGAATTTCTTTCTAGATTCAAAGTAATAGACCAAGGGATAAATATTTGTGTTTAAAATTTAGGACATACGGTTAGATGCAGATGCCTGATACATCTGATAAATAACCTAGTAGCACAAGCAGTATTGGTCAATATATTTAAATCTGAACCAACATTTTAAGTTAGATACATCAGTAAGAGTATTAAGTGTCTCACTTAAAACTCTTGGTGATATATCTTACTTAATATATAAACTCAATATTAAAAAAAAATCTAAAGTGCATGAATTACATTACAGTTAAAAATTGATTTCAAGTAAGTTATAGCAAAATATTTAATTGTAAAAGGTGGATGATTCTATTTAGAAATTTCTCTTAATAAAATCTGTAGATGGTTTTTCTTTTCTCCTTTTTGCAAGAGCTCCTCCAAATCTGTTTCAGGAAATTGACTTTCATAAATTTAGGAGACACCCTGTAAATCCAGTTAGCTAAAACTGTATCCGTTTTGGATTCAGTTTCATGGAGCACTAACTGCTATGCCAGCAAAGTGGTACCTGATAGTGCAGCAGATGAAAAAGGAAGAGCTTGATGATAGAGGTCAAAATTCAGAAAATTCTCAGGTGGCCAGTGGCCACTGAGCTTGAAATTTTAAGTGGCCACTCACATATGTTTGATTATTGCACAACTTACATACAATATAGTTTAATAAACATGGAATATAGTTTAATAAACATTCGCAGTTAATATAAGTAATAAGGAAAGATTTCTTAAAATATACATCTAAATCTTCTACTAATTAAAAAAAAATATTACCTGCCAGCATATACAGAGTGTCCCAAACACACTGACCTAGTCTTTTATTCCTTAAATATGGATCATAGTGTTAGGTTGAGCCTGTAAGTAATGTGCAGAAATTTGTATACAGCCCCAATGCAGATAGAAAGCCTTTATTAAGAAAGTGCGATTCCAGAAAAATCTGCAGGTTTAAAAACCGTTCATAGTGACCACCTGAAGGTCGACTAAAAACATGCGGTATTCTCAAAAGAATTTAGCACAAAAGTTGCGTCAGGAGTTTAATAAAAGCAAGTATAAAAAATAAATGGAATTGAACAAAATAAGGGATAATGTTAGAAGGAATGGAATTCATGCACGTGCAAAAGTCATTGATATCATAGAAAAGTGTACTTCAGCTAAATGTCAGGACAGGAAATTTATTAATAATTTTAAGCATTGCGCTCGGAAGAGTTGAAAGAAATCGTGGTGAAAGTCGGACATATAAATTTCATCTTTTGGCATTCTTTGAAAAGAGTGGGAAAAACGAATGTTCGCTAGCTAGAAATCATTTTTGTGTATCGCGGGACGCCTTGCAGTTTTACAAAAGAGCAACCGCGAAAGAGGGGGAATCATTGAATGCCTATGACCTTTTGTGGTCAGGGCGTAGCGGTTAATTTGCAGGAAGCTTTTTGATGTTGGTCGGTGAGAATTCGTAGGCAAAGCTTCAGAAAAGAAAAAAATATAATAAACATCAAGGGGAGGAAAATTGAAAATAAAATTTAAGAAAAAACATGGAGGTGTTGACGATAAGGCCGTAGAAATCCAATGAGAAAGTGTGGGATTGAGAAATGACCAATGGCAAGTTAGAGAGAGGTAAATTTCGGGCAAATGAGTTAGTAACTGTTCGGTTTAGGAGAATTAGGAGCCACAGAGTGGCTAAACTAATTATTTACGAGTTTAGGGGTAAAAATGGGGGACAAAGATTTGAGCAAAACTGGACTGCACAGCCAGAGAAGGGAGATTTTTTTCAGAATTTCGATATCTGATTTTTGTAGAGTAGATTTTTGGTGGTGTTATATTTTTATGAGAGTTAAGTGTACATCTTTTGGATAAGTTAGTGTTTATTTAGATAAGTGTGAGTGTTAGAAAAAAAGATGACCATCCCTTCTCTGCACCGGATTACAGGTAAATCCAATTGCCATCCATCAAATAATGAGTGACTTATTATTTGATGGATGGCAATTGGATTTACCCGTAATCCGGTGCAGAGAAGGGATGGTCATCTTTAACACTCACACTTATCTAAATAAACACTAACTTATCCAAAAGATGTACACTTAACTCTCATAAAAATATAACACCACCTTCTATCTGCATTGGGGCTGTATACAAATTTCTGCACATTACTTACAGGCTCAACCTAACAAGACATGTACAATAAATCACAAAGTTATATAAGGGACAGAATTTTAAGTGTTGATTAACATTTTCAGAACATTAAATCTAATTAAATAAAAATATTTGATTTTTATGCGGACCCCATACAAAAATATTCCCAGTTTGTAAAATTACCCCTTACATTAAATAGGTGGTGTACAAAATTTTAACCTTTTTTTTTCAGAATTTCAAACTTTTCAGCCTTTCATCCCTTTTTTTTTCTGGCTACGACCTTGCGTTTGTCAAAAGCATTTTATGTAGTGCCCCCCTACTACCAATCTTTAAAAAGCACGGTGCCCGACAACCTTTCAGCAATTGGCATCCCTTTTTATCCCCTTTGCCCTGGTATGTCCAAGTTTTCACTCGAAAACTTGCCATTCCCCCTGCCCCATCCGTTACATGGATTATCGCAGTCAAGATTATCGATCGTCTTACGGGCCCCTTTATGAAACACTTTCTATTAAAATGATACTGTAACAAAAATACGATCGATTGAAACAAACCTTAACTAAACACGATGTATAACTGTTCCTTCACAAAATTCCAAGCAACGCAATCGGACATTTATCGTAAATGACACCCGATAAAATTTCCTTTTAAAAATAAGTTACTTTTTTCCTAATTGAATGCTTATCAGAATCAGAGAGTGACAGTAATTGCTTTTTCATTTCATCTGTTTTCTTTCGTTCGCGTAACTCAAAAAGAGGCACCTCTGGGATGTTTATTTTCACCTAATGTAGCAATAAAAAACTGCAATCTCTGGAACATAACACTTTCAGTTGGGGGTAAGAAAGGGATTCAAAATAACTTCACCGCCTATCCTACAATGTGGGTGTTATATTTGATAATTATTTCACAATCATAATTCTGGACCTCAGCTTTTTGGTGAAAACTGTCAGTATAAATAATGGCAGCTTCTGTAGTTTATAACTGGCTGTTTTACGCACTTGCAAGTTTTTGTTTTTAATGATTGCTTAGTATAATCATTATCTGGCCTTCCCACTTCAAATTATCTATAGTTATTAAAGATATTTACAAACCATTAGGGAATTACGGATTCATTTAGAAATTAAAAGCGCCTTTTTGCGAGTTAAATTGCACGACTTCATGACGTCCATTGATCTGAATATGTGTCGGACTATAAGAAATGAGCACTTAAGAATAAACTTTAATGATTTTGAGATTGCACCAAACCAGTTCTGAATATTTTCTATATGGTACACAAAATTGCCTTTTTGCAAGAATAAAGTATCCCTATGTTTTAATCCCCGCGGCTGTATTTGCATACTCCATTGGTTTTTGTTCATGACGAGCATTGTTAATTTTCTGCGACGGACAGTTGTCATTAACTTTATGCTGGCCATAAGCCTTATTATGCCGGAATAAATCTTGAAATATTTATTTATTTAATTTTTTTGGTATTAATAGATCACAAGAAAAGAATTTATAAATGAATGCTCGCCACTCTTCAGATTTTTGTTCTCAGAGAGAGAGCCCTTGCAAAAACAAACTAGTGCAGGTGTCGGCTTCAAACCGCAATCTTGCGCATTGTCGTAATCCCTGTTTGAAAATTTCCAGAATAGATGATTACTTTTGCTAATTGGTCAAGTAGTACTAATACCCTTTATCAATGATCCAGCTCTCCCCGCCATGCCGACATCGATCCTGGGGTTTAGTTGATTCCTGTCAACAACATCGGTTTTAACGCTCCGTTTCTGTTTTACTTTCAATTAATAAAAACTTTGTGTAAAAAAGGAAAGAGAGTGGGAAATAAACTGTGGCGACTGGTACATAAATTCGTAGTCTCCACTTTCAAAAATACAGTCGCCACGTGGCGAGTGTTAATTTTGACCTTTACTTGATGAATTACTTTCACATACAGATAAATTCTGGATTTGAAAATTACTTCAAAATTGACAGGGATTTGTGTATTAGTATCAGAACTCGAATGTTACTAATTTCATATGCTAAACTACACAAGGAAGAATTTTTAGAAGCACTAAGATACAGTGAAGAAATTGAACTTTCTTTTTGCAAAAGGGACTTGTAAAGGTAAACAAGTTAAAAATACACATTGAGAAAAATATTTTTATTCCACAACTGTTTACTTTAGCTAATTAAATTAATTTTCTATTTAATTAAGGCTATTATTATTTTAAATAAGACAAATGATTTAGTACTTATTTTAAATGAAATTTATTCAATTGTTCATATTTTCTTACAGTGCAATGACAGTTGCAAAATGTAGTTAAAATCGTATGCAATTTTTCATTACATGACATGCTATCACAAAAAATTAAAATAGAAATAATAGTCTTAAACAACATTAGACACCTCCCAGTGAGTTAAACAACATTAGACACCTCCCAGTGAGTTACAAAACTACTGGTGTCCCGTGACTATCCATTATTCGGAGGTAATACTGTATATACACCAGTCAAATCCCATTTTAACGAAATCCAAGGGACCAGAGAAATCATTCTAGTATAAGGAAATTCTATTATACCGTTATTACATCTCCATATTGCAGTTTGATTTGGAGATTACCAGTCTTTGCTTTAGTGAGATTTTTGCTGTTAACAGACTTCACTAAAGCAGGATTTGACCATATTTCATTTCGAATTACTGTATGTTAAACTTCATGAGCATAGCCAGTGGACAGCTGCCCCCTCCCCTTTTAAAGCAAAGCAAGTAGTTGATAAATGTGTTGGAGCTCGACTCCACAATTTCTTTCTTCATGATTCTGCCGATCCTTATCAAAAATCCTGGCTATGCTCATGTTAAACTAAATTAGTACATTTATAAATATGTGTTCCTATGTAGGCAGTGTTCTGCATGTATCTCGTCTCTTAGAACTGGACGTAACCAATTTAGTATTTCATCCTGCCTGTGTAGTATCTGCCTTATTGACATCCCTTTGCACTGAAACAGGTATTTACTAACATTATTTATTGAGTTTATTTTATGTAAAATGTTTAACTCTTTTAAGTATTTGAATGTGTTTTTATTACTATTTGGTTATAATAGAACTTCATTGTTGTTTATTACGTATTTTTTTCAGAGAAAGTACACAAAGGTATGATGTAAAATTAAAAATAGAATTTTCAACAAAATATTCTGAACTTAAAAAAAAAAAAAAAGCAGCCAAGTTTTAAAGTCAAATTTAAACTATTTCAAAATCATGGTACATAGTAAGTATTGTATTCATTGAAAAAATATGTACATTCATAACTTTACTGGCACTTCCATCTCAAAAGATTATTTACAATTAGCTCCACTTTTAAAGTTGGCTCAGTTCAGGCTGAAAGAAAATGCTTTTGGTTACATCTCTGCTGCTGTGGAAAAAAAGAATACCGTGAAATACTGATTATAAGCCCTCCCCTTTTGCAAATTCAAAATCAGTTAAATTAAGAGGAGAGAGTTATAATTGCTCCCCTTCCTGCACCCCTCTGCAATGATGTCACAGCTGCTGTTCTAAGTGATGGCGCAATTTGTAGCAGTGACCTTTGCTGGGATTGCATTTTGTCCTCTTTCTCACTCGTTCTTTTATAAATTTTATATTTTTTATGCATTTACTGTCTTTTCATGAGACTGTACCAAATTTAAAACCTTTTATTTGGTCTTGGGAGTTACATGGCTATGTAATAGGCTGAGAGGAGCAGATGTTGAAGTCAGGATGCTAGGAAACAGATAAAAGTGATATGAGGAAAGATTTTCTAGCCTCCTTTTTGATGGTACAGACAGAGGGTGGCTGACAAGGCTGCAAAAATCACATGTTCCTGTGCAAAAATCACATGCTCACAAATTTGAAAGTTCCCTTGAGAAATTTATGGTTCAACCACGGATTTAAGCCTTTTTTTTTTCTATTGTATGTTTTTACAAATGCAGTGATTTTAAACTCGATTTATGATATTTAAAAAAATTTCTTTAATTCATTTGTATGTGCCATCATTTTTAGACAGAATAAAAGGGGCACCCCCCCTTTCCAAAAACAACAACAACATATATGGATTTTTAAAAGTTGTATTGCATTCCAGTTTTTGAATCCTCAGCCATCCCCCCAAAAAATTCCCGGCTTAGCTACTAGGTACAGAAATGTGTATACATCTACAGATTTTCTCACTAGCTTATAATTTATCTGACACTTCCAAAATCTTTTGAATATTTTTAATACATTTGTCAGTAAAATATGTTTAAAAATCAATCATCAAAGTATGTCGGATCATTTTGTCAGAAGTTGATGTAATGTAGTTAAGACCATTTAGTTTGAATACCCATTTTAGTTTCTAATTACCATTATTACACATACATTTTTTTATAAAATAAAATTTCCTAAATCACTTTATTATGCAGGTATGCAGGCAAGTTGTGCATCAAAAGATGAAATTTTTTTTATATAAGTTCTACTCTTCATTTATATTAGTTAAATAACGAATATATAGGATATTAATAGCCAGTAATGTAGTAATTGTATGTTAATGACATAGTTTTGCATCGCTTGCAAAGTTCAGGCTGTTCTGCCAATTTGCACTTTCATGCTTGATTATCGCTGGCTGCTTATTTATTTTTTGAATTTCAATAAAGAAATATATAGTTTACCAAAACATAAATTTTAAAAAATTAGCTTTCACAATTGAGAATCAAAATGTTTTATTTGCTGTGTTTGTGGGTGTGCTTTACAAGCCAAAAATTTAAACATTGCCAGCTTATTTTTTTTAATGCAGTATTTTATGTTGGTGAATGAACTTTTTATTATTAAAAAATGTTTTAAACCTGAATTATAACACAGGAACTTTCACTTAGTTACATTTAATTTTTTTTTAATTTAAAAATGTTTTTGTTGATTGTATCAGCATGATGTGTTTTTGACATGGGGATTAGCATTTATCTTTGTCATGCAAAAGTCAAGAAATCAATTTTACATGTAGTAAACACCCTGTTACAAAGTGTTTATTTGTTATTGAAAATTCAATTAAACTGGAATATAGAAAGATACTAATGTATAAATGTTATGCTTGCATATTTATATATCTATAGTTCGATGGCCACGTAAAGGAGATGAAAGTATTCTGTTGAATATATGTGGACGATTACTCCTACTGCAGCAAGATCCAGTATCTAGAACAGCTGACGTTACAAATAACAACAATCAAGTATGTATCTTTTTGGAATAGTTTTTTTCCCCCGGATTCTTATTAAAAGTAATTTTTATTAAGGACCTTGTATATTTGAAATTCTTCTTTTCCTTTAATATTAATAACTCAAAGTGTGTGTAGTAACTGTATATAAGACTTCTTAAAGTAAATGTACAGTCATTTGCAAAAGTTAAGATCAACAATCGATTTTCAGTATTTTAACACATTTTATTATTTTTACATATTACTGCATTATTTTCATTTGTTGATTATTTCAAATGCCAAATGCCTATTTGGCTATTGCCGATTCTTAATTGGATTTTGACATAAATAGTGCTGTTGTAATGAATAAAAAATCTTCGCTTACTGTTGCAGAAAGGATGGAAAAAGTCGCCTTGCACAAGGCTGGATTTTCGTATTGGGAAATAAATTCGAGAGTAAATTGGTTGTTTAACAGTTGTTTATCAAGCTTCCAGTAAATTTAAAGTTTTGAGAAAGTTGATATGTTTTAAGAGAAGCATTTGACCAAGAAAAACAAAAATTCAGAAATTTTAAAGGAATTCTTGAGCAATTACATATAAGTGATCAAACATCTTTAACTGTGCTCAAGCTGACATTGGGACCTTTGCAGTCAGAGTAAATCTAATCTTACTGCAGGAGGTTATGTAAGCATTCCTCTATAACATGTTCATCATGTGTACTTGTTTTTCTTGGGAGACTGCTTCTTTTAAATCTGGAAATTTCCTTGACTTCTTAAATTTGATGAACAGCTGTCTTGCTCTTGCTTTACACCTAAACTTGCTTCTTCAGAAAATATAACTTCATACATGGTCAATTTTTCTGCCCTTTTTGCAATAGTGAGTGAAGGTTTTATCTCCTACAATCGCACAGCATCCCTCTATCTATGTTAATATCCTATAATTAGCTGCTAATAAATGAGGCAGATATATTTATTCATAAAAGAAATATTTATCTTACAGTCAACACATAAGATAATGCAGTAATTAACAAACAATTAAATGTGTTAAAATACTGAAAATTCACTTCTGGTTGTAAAATTTTACAAATGACTGCATGTATTTTAAATTAACTATTCCTTTAATTTACAAATTTACTTACATCTTTTGCTTCCTTCTTTTAACACATTTCAGGGAAATTGAAAATTGTTAATAATTTGGTTTGTTTGTTTGTTCATGTTCTGTTGCAAGTATGCATCAATTGCTATAAGAGCTGCATGTGTTATTTAATACTGAAAAACAGCTACTGGTCTTAAACTTTTGCAAAGGGTTATATGTATTATAAATTATCTATTCTTTCAATTTACAAGTTTATTGCATTTTTAGTTTCCTTTTTTGAATCCATTCCAATAAAGTTAAAAATTGCTAACCATTTTGGTTTATCTGTTTATCTAAGTGGTTATAAGTTATAACATTGGTTAGGAAAAATTGGAATAATCACAGAATTCGAGTTTTGCAAAAAAAAAAAAAAAAAAAAAAAAGCCAAGGAGTATTGCAAATTTTATCTTAACCTAGAAAATCTCAAAATGTTCACGGAAAATTATCAATAGTTCACATTTATAAATGATTCTGTTTGCTATAAATTTCAGATTCTCCAAATGTAATTTGACATAGGTGAGGAAAGGTTTAACAATAATTTGTCTGATGTAGCAGTTGTAAATTATCTGTGTGCATAGTAACAACATAGTCTAGAATTTTATCAAAAAAGTCAGGAAATTTTGTTTCAAAAATTGAGTGGGAATCCTGCTTATGTGTTTGGCATGATTTATCTTCTTCTTCTTTTTTTTTTTTTTTTTCAATCTTCAATAAATTGGTTTATCATTAGTCTTTAGATTCATGTGTGTCAAAAAAAAAAAAAAAAAAAAAAAAACTGTTATTAGGCTCAAAAAAAGCACATCAAATTCTTCATTACTCATATTTTAAAATTTTCTCTCTAGAAAATCCCAACATATGGCTTACCGACTGTTCTGGCTTCTTGCGTTGAAAATGTGTGGGTTTGTTCTCATAGTTCCAAGGATACGCCTCATCTGACAGAAGCTCTGTGGATTGCTTGTGGTGCTCATGGCATGAGGGTACTTTCTTTATCAATTGTTAATTATTATTAATTTATTTTATAAGTATATTGCTTATAATGCATGTGCCGTGTATTTATATGTCTATATATATGTGTACACTGAAGAGCCAAAACATTATGACTCTTACTTAATAACACGTTGCACCTCTTTTGGCCTTCAAAACAGCTGCAACTCAGCTGGGCATGGATACCACGAGCTTTTTACAGGTTGTACCAAATGTTTAAGTTGTAGTCATGCAAAGTCGAGATATTGGAACAGGATGGTATTTGAGCTCTGAACTGCCACTCCATGTAATTCCAGAGATTCTCTGTGAGATTAAGATCCAGCAAATTAGGTGCCCAGGATATTAATTGGAATTCATCACCATGCTCCTCGAACCACTCCAACACATGTCCAGCTTTATGACATGGCACGTTGTCCTGTTGGAATATTCCTTTTCCTGTTGAGAAGACATATGTCTTGTAAGAGTGCAACTGATCTGTTATGCTGTTCAAATAGTCCACAGCATTCATTCTGTTCTGCCACAGCTACAGGTCCGAGAGCTGCCCAAGTGAACATTCCCTGAAGCACAATACCACCAGCAGTAGCCTGTGTATGGTCTGCCATACACTTGCTGGTGGTGGTATTATGGTGGAGGGGAGCAGTTGTTCTGGAAGGTGACTATCCTGACACATGATGAAGGAGAAACTGGCGTTCATCCAACCAGACAATTCTTTTCCACATATTCATGGTCCAGTCTTGATGTTTTCATGCCCACTGTAGGTATAGTTTGCAATGACGCATACATATAATATAAAACAGCTACCATGTTTTCCTGACTATTATCCACGTATAATTTACACATTATTCTTATTATAATATATACACATTTTTCAATAAAGAAATAAGAAAAATTGTTTACAGATAGTACACAGCGCTGTATAATCTGCAGTTAAAATGGGAACATCTGATATCGTTTCACTTAGTATTCATTCAAATAAACGTACAAGGCAGGCACTTGGTTTTGCGCGGGCTACGGTGCATACACATTAAATATTTCTGGAAATAACTTCAATTATTTCTATCCATATTTTTCAAAAACATTTATTTTTTAGTTACACTTTCACACACACTAAAAGCGAAAGAGAAGATTGCCGAACTGTCCCTTTTTCCGGTAGCAATAAAAATATTAATTTTACATCAAATATATAGCTTATTTTCTGAACCTCAACCACCCTCCACCCCCCTCCCCCCCACCTGAAAGGAAAAAAAAAAAAAAAAAAAAAAAAAAAGCAGGCACATTGCGAGGGCAGCTGATTTTGCTGATAAGCAATCTTGAGTGTTACTACAAACATTTTATTTAAGAATTAGACACAAAATGAGATGTTTGCTATTTATTAATTATTTTCAGCTGACTTTTCACGAGCTGCTTATTTATTTATGGATGGATTGTGAATAAAGTGCTGAAGGAAGATGTTTCAAGTTCAAGCTATACAGAAATTATAAATAATAGTTTTAGCATGGCAATTTAAATAATATATTTTGAAACTGGGACAGTATTAATGCGAAAATGCATTATACAATTATGTATGCTACTCAATATTTTTCCACTCTAGCAAAAAATAATACAGACACTTTTTTCAAACAGAATGTTTAAAAGCATTTGCAGTTTAGTAAAAACTCAATATTTTAATGTTAATTAGAAGATGCATTTTGCTAGAGCTATCTTTTATTGAATTTTCTTGTAAATTCTATACTAAAACTTTTTAGGGGAAAAAAAGAAAACAGATAATCTGCTGCGGCATATAATATGCATTTTAAAATATTAAACTTTTTTTACAGATAATCCGTGAATTATAGGCCGGAAAGTATGGTAATCTTATGTAATATGGATATCCTATTTATTCTTCAAGCAAGTATAAGCACAAAGCATAAATAACATTTAAAAAATCCAGAACAAAGAATAATAATGAAGACAGGCCTTAAATGCTGTACACAAACCTATGTAGCAATAGAAAAGAGCTATAAAAGCTAAAAAAAGGTAGGATTTATATACCAAGTAAGATCTCATGGGCCCAAGTCTAATTAAAAGAACCCGAAAAGTGGAGGTGAACTGGAAACTAGATTAATCAAGCTTTATCTTCAGGTACCCCCACTTATATTAGTCTAGTAAAATGGGGGGAAAAAATAGTTAGGTTTCTGTAGGTTGCATGACAAAAAGAGTCATTAAAATCAACCTAGGGGCACAACCATTGCCATTGGAAAAGGAAAAACATGTAAAAGATCCAAACATGGAGTAAAAAGCTGAGTTGATGCCGATACTAAAAATTGAAAAAAGATGTTGCCATCATAAAAATTTAAGTGACAAAAAATAAAGCAGCAAGAACCAATCTATATAAATAAAGCAAAGTGTAAACTGTCCGTTTGTTGGTTAGTTAGTTTGTTTGTCTGCACCTCGCGTAGCTCCAAAATGGGTGATCGTAGACCTACCAAATTTTGTATAGAAATTCTCCAGGACGGCTCCCGACATACCTCAAAGCGATTTTTTCAAAATTCTAATTATTTTAGGAGATATCGATAAGAAACGTATCGCAAAAGGCTCATTTTTTCGCTTCGCCATTTCGCAACTGTAACCCCGCAGTGGAAAAAGGGAGAATTTATGCATATCTAGGTTGCCATATTTGGCATGCTTATTAAATGATTCAGACTCTTGAAGTAAAAATAAAAGAATGACGATTTTTTTAAAGATTATTTGTAAGGTTATTTTTTTAATTAAAATATTGTGTGCATGTGAAATCAGAGCAGGAATGAAATGTTTTATACTCAAAAGAAAAATAGGATTTGGAAAGTTTGAGACTAAAAATGTGCCTTATTAGGTGCAGAATGCCTCATACGGAAATCAAGTGTAGTGAGTCTAGGGGGCCTTGGCCCCTAGTTTTATCAAAGAAAACATATGAAGCACTGCTTTCTTAGAAATAATTATTAATTGTGCGTGTACGTAAGTCGCCAAATTATGAAAAATCGCCATGAATGGCAGTGTTCCATAGGTTTTATACAATTAAAAATAGTGTGAATTTGTTCCAAGGAACATGTAAGAACCAAGGAATGTGTAGCTCGGTAACATTCTATCAGATCCAATCTTTGAGTTTTGCCATTTATGCCTTTTTTACGAATAACCCTTATTAGGGACCATGCCTCATACGAAAAGTGAGTGTAGCGAGTCCAGGGGCTTTGGCCTTAGTATTTATATGTAACTAATTCTGTTAGTGCATATACTACTCATAATATATTTGTAACAATAAACATAATAGGGCTTTTGGCTTATATCTGGATCGGTAAGTAAGGAAAAAATAAAAACACCCTGAAAAGAAAAAAATGTATATTATGGATTAGAGTATATTTGCTTTTTGTATTTGTTGACTTACATCATTGACAGGTGCAAAGCTATATGTACATACATATAGTTAATACGGACCAAGCTCACCTTGAATAAAAATTTTGAATAAATTGGATTTACATAGATTGTTACTAACTGTAGTGATGAAATATAAATTTACTCTTAATTTATTGATTATCATGGTACTACTTACAGTCCTCATAACTTAAACTTCCAATGGGTTGTCAGCAGGTTGTCTACAGGTCAGAAAAATGCTTAATAAGTCAGGAAAATCTAAAACTATCATAGGTTTATTTGTTGTAAATTATTTTACTAGATTATCTCGAAGATCTCTTGACATTTTTCCGCAACTACTAAATTTTGCCATAAATTTCCTTTTCTCACATTAAATAAAATACTTACCATAGTTACATAAAGTAATAAACAGGAATATTTCAAGGGAAGAGTACTAGTTAAATCTTCCACTACCCTTCTCTTGAAACCCTTTAAATCATAATAAATGTATTTTATTAATTAAAAAAATTGAGTGAAATTAATTGATTGAATGGTTGATGTAATAATAATTATTCTGCTGTTATGGAACATTAGTAAATGTACTCCTTTAAGAATTATGTGCAGTACTAATTTAAAAGATTTTGAGATCTATAAAGTTTAGCTTGTTGGTATGCATTTCTTCAATAAAATGGAAAAGCATTCAATAATTTACCTTAAAGTTCATCACTTAACCATTAAACACCAAAGCTCCCGTTACGGGAACATCTATTATACATTTTTTTTTCTTAAAATATTTTAACGCAATTTACGAAATACACATTTTATGTAAACATTTACACTATATAACACACCCTATAGTGTAAATGTTTATATAAAATGTGTATTTCGTAAAATGTGTTAAAATATTTTAAGAAAAAAAAATATATAATAGAGCTTTGGCACTTAATGGGTTAAAATATTGACTTTTGTTCTAATTATTGCTAATCCAGAATTGCTGCAATGTTACTAAATTGCATTGTTGCTAAATTGCAGAAATGAAAAAAAAAAAAAAAAAAATCTGTGATTAATACTTGCAGAAATGTTATTAAAAGAATGTGATTAATACTTTTAATTATTATGTATATCGAACTTTTATATTATTAATTTAGAATTGTAATTATTTTAATTTCCTGTGTGTATGTATATGTACTGAGAGAAAAAGCCTAGCAATCTTTTAAAACTAAATGCAATTACTAAACTTAAATTGAAATTTACATAAATGAATGAAATATTTCAATATCCAAAAAAGTTTGTTATAAGTTCTTAAAAAGTCATTATTTTTTGTTTAAAATTTGAAATAATTCTGCAATTTCTAATTGGCTGTCATTGAAGCCTGCCCCATCCTGTACTAGCCTATATACCACTTTAGAAAGGTCTTTGCCAGGAAATGCTCTATCTAATAACAACACTAGGTATTAGTTAAATTAAATAACTTTGCATTTAACACACATAAAAATAAAATGAAACCAGAAAATGAGTCACAAAATTTCAACTTTCTTTTGGTACATTTTATGCATTAACTTGCAGGATCTGGTAGGTTGTTGAATATTGTACCCCTTAGAAAGATAGACTCTTTGTGTCTCTTTAAACATGCATAGTTTTCCTTTTATATATGGTTTGCATTATTTAGTTTTGTTGATTTAACAATTTTTTTAAGTATTTTTACTTGTTTCCACAGTTATTTTTATTCTATAGGTATGGCTGCCTTTATTTCCCCGTGATGGAGAAAAACAACGTGCTCATAACTTTATGTCAAAAAGAATCATGCTCCCTGTCCCTGTGTATATATACCCCTTAGGTAAGTGATAAATGTGTGATAGTAGTTATTTTGATATAATTTAAACCAGACCTGTCAGCTCCTCTGAATTTGGCAAATGACTCCAATTTTTTAAAATGTTTCTTCATTTTGTGATTTTTAGGTTCAGAGATAGAAGTAGTTCTAAGATTCCTGAAAAATAGTGTCCTTGAAATAACAAATTTTAATAATATCTCTGATTATTCTGAAATTCATTTTTAAGTATTTGAACTTTAGTGTCTATTGCATATGTTATAAACTCTCAGCTTAAGAGAGTTAAAATGTTTAAAGCATGTTCTAAGGTATAATATGTTTATAAATTTTTATGAAGCCCGTTGAAAATAGGACTATTATTGCATTTTTTGTTCATTTCAAGAAAATGTTGATTTATTTTCAAGTATGACAGTTTTTGAAAGGTTATCACTTGTCATAAACCTTTACTTAAAAATAGTAATTATTTTACAGTGCATAAAATTAGAGTAAATTATTAATGTATGATTAGGGTTGATTTTAAAGATATTTATTCTACTGCTTACATTTTAGCTGTTTTATATGAAGATGCTGTTATTCTTGGTGCTGAAAATGAAACTGTTTTGTTATCAGCTGACAGTTATTGTAAAAAACCTTTCTCTGTTGTTTCACGTACAGTAAGTATTATTGTAAATGATATTCTTGAAGCATTTTCAGTGTCATAAATTGAAAAAATATTTTACTTTTCACTTTATTTTTTAGAGTCAAGTATATCTACACCACATATTAAGGCAGTTATTGAAACGAAAGTAATTTCTGTTTTATATTTTGCACCTCTTTAGTTGTAGTTGTATTGTAAAACTTACTAGTTTTTTATTTCTTTTTTTTAATAAAAAGTTAAATGATAATTTGTATTTTAATGCAACTCTATATTAATTTTAAAATTATTGATCTACATAAAAGTATAGGTACTGTATGTTTCACAGTGCTTTAAATATTTGTTGTAAAATAACATTGGTAGAAAAAGGTAGCTTTTTAATTCACATCTCAAACTAGTATGATCTTGTGTGATAAGATAAAAATATTATTTTTTCTAGTTTTTAACTATTTAATACATTTGCAATAAAAAATTCAAAAATTTTATAATATGTTAATTTTTTCCTTTTTCACTTCATTAGTTTGGGCTATCATGCATGGGAAATTGCAAGAAGTTGCTCAACTCTCCCATATTTTCCTCATTCCTTAGAATTATTGCTTCATGAAATTTTGGAAGAGGAAGCTACATCCTCTGATCCTATTCCAGGTAATTTTAATACTTTATTATTTATTCATTACAGATGCTTTAATTATTTATTCATTACAGATAAGGGGGCAATGTGAATTGAAAGAACAATATATATATATATTCGGTATAAAGAGGGGAAAAAATATAGACTATATTAAGAAAGCATTCTTGTTAATTTAACAAAAGCTAAACGCTTTTTAAATATGTATTAGGCCACTATACAAAAAAATTCCTGATTAGTAAAATGTGCTGCATACACTAATGAGGTTATGTACAAAATTTCAGCCTTTCATTGTAAACGTTTACTGCTAGAGTGTAAAAAAAAGATATTTCTTTTTCAGAATTTCCAATTGACTTCTGAATCATGATTATCTGCCATGATGATAAATAAAACACAGGGAATTCTCATTAATACAGATCTTAATAAATAATCACTCTCCATCCACACAAAGACTACTGTTTCCACTTGGCCGCAGTAGTCTTTGACACTAAACATTGTAGATCCCTGAAATGTGAAGGTTCAGGTTCTGTCATATTGTGCAGCTGCTGATCTAATAGTTTGGAGTTATAGATTGTAACTTGAATGGCCATTAGAATCACTTAAAAAATGCTCTGCTGAAGGCACCTCCCATAGGCTGATAGCCCTCGTGTAGCTTTGCCTGATGTTAAAAATCAAATCATCAACATAAATGATATAAAAAATTTTGTGATATAAAAATAAGTTTTGTTGAATTTGTAGAATTCAGTTTTAAAAAAAATCAAGTCAAAGAACAATTTTGTTTATACAAAAATATTTATTATTTAGAATGATCAGTTACTTTTTTTTTTTGTGGTTGGGACCAAATAAATTTATTAGCACATCATTTTTAATTATGAAATTCTTTTAAAAATTTGGTCTGCTGCAATAGATTTTGAGTGGTCATACCAATAAACAGCCAGTAACATTGTTTGAACTACCATGTTATTGATGGTGGAATGCTTTCACCACCTTCATCACTGTTACTTGCCATTTCTTGTTCCCCCTTGTATTATCAATGTTAGTTTCATCTAAAAGTTCCTCTGAAACTATCAAATTCTTATCAATATAGACTAAAGTATTTGCATTTAATGCTTATTGAATATCACATCAAGCTGCAATCGCTGCTTCAGGGTTTGCACTTACTCAGATTTTGAGTAAATTACCCAAATTTTGTTGACTGTGAAGCAAAAAATTTGCATATAATGGCTTTTGCATATGCGAAAGCTCACATTTCTTAAGTTAATGGTCCTTTGTGACCCACTTTTATCAGACTTCAGCGTGATTCCTGCTGTTTACTGTGCATACAGTCACTTTTAATGCACACAACTTGTTCTTGAAGAAAAAGGAAGCACAAAGCTGTTTCTTTCAATTTTGCATGGTTTTGTGAAAAAAATTGTCCATGTTATCTGATGTATATGTAGTACACATTTTGCAATGTTCCATAACAATGTGAACAGAAAATGGTTGATTGGGTACGTGGGGAGGAATTATCCTTAGTAATAACAATGTTCAAATGTCTTAAATGGAGGTTCAACTAATGAGACTTTATTTTATAAAATTACTCAAGAATAAAGATAATAAAAAAGGAAAAAAAAAAGTGAGCAGTACTTTCAGAAATTGACAAAATTATTTTGGATGTAAAAAAGCCTACAAATGTGCTAGTTCAAAAATTAAGATACACTTAAAAATCAAATTAGATAAAACTTTTTATAAGTGTGTTTAAAGATTCAAATATAATGTATACAACCTTTTTAAATTAATTTATGTATTAACTTACATTATGAGTGTTTAGGTAAGTTTAATGCTGTTTATATAAAAAGATTTGTTTAGCTGAATTTTGATAATAGTAAAATTGCAAATAAAAAATTGCTCATTACACACCTTAATATTGTTCTCAATAATTGAAATATGTACTTTCTCTATTTTTCTCTCACCAAGATAGCCCTAAGGCAGAGGTTCCCAAACTGTGTGCCGCGGCACCCTGGGGTGCCACAAGCATATGCCAAGGGTGCCGTGGAGAAGAAAAGTCTTAGTTTCGGGGAGTATAATCAAAAAATTTCCTCTAAACCGGTATTCCACAAAAGTCTACCCAGTCGATGGGCGAAAACAAAAATATTTCAGTCAAGTTCAAGAGAATTCAGTGTCCAGTCGCCTCTTTTACAGGAACTCCTTGAGATTTGGGGGGGGGGGTGAGGCAGGCGAAATTCTATATCCCTTTCTCAAGAGAGTACTTTCTTAATAGTTAGCCCGGTAAACATAACAGAAATAGTGAATAATGCTTCCAAACAGTTTCATTCTAACCTTCATATTCCCATTACTTTAAAGCAGGGCCGGCCCAAGAGGGGTGCTGTGATGGAAATATCACATGTATTCCTGTTTTGCATTTTCTTCCATAAGTATTAATTTTACCATGTGTGTACTCCTGGTTCTTCCCCCCTTTTCCTTTTTAAAATGTTTTCCCCGGCTAGCCAGTTTTTTGTGTGCTTCCAATATGGCGGCACATTTGCACCACGTGTTCCTTCTTCAACAGTCAGTGCGATTTTTGAGCATCTCGCCAACTCTTCATAATGAGGATCATAAGCACCACTGGCAATCCGGCCATCACCTCCGCGGCAAAATATTTCATCATTCCCCGGGATGACGTCAGGGGTTTTCTGCCCGCGCTTACCTTTGAACCAATCGTGGCGCTTTCTCCTCCCTGCCTGTGACATGTGGTCGAGGTTGCCGAGATAATTGGCGATGGCGAGCCGTCTGGAAAGAGCAAGATTTCACTTCACCTTTTTCCACCACCGGTGTAGGCCGTGCTAAGGAAGCGCTCCCCATCACAGAACATCGTGGCCTTTTTTGTTGGAGGCGGCAGGAACAGTACCGTAGTAAATGTTTTATGACCAATAAGTTCTCTGTTAGGCAAATAAGACACCCCCTCCTTATTAAATTACTTCGGTTTAAATCTTCGAAAAGATAAAATGCTGCAAGCTCCCCTTTTTCTGTAGTATTTGACCATGTTACATGGCCTGTGTGCCATTTTGCCTTTTCGAAATACACCATGTATAATCGATCTCCTTCTTGACTAAAACCCCTTAAATGTTCTTTCGCACTAATGTTAATGTACCGTGCATTCTGCCAATGAATAAAGTTTCCTGTTAGTAAGTCCCTAGTTAAAGTGTGTTCGTCTTACACGTGTGTGTTCCTTTTTCTCTCGCGGAAAATCTTCAAGCCCTGAACTACTGCTGGGGTAAGTCTTTGGTTTCCTTCTTTTCATATCTTTTGTGGTCACCGAATGTTATATTTTTCGTAGGACTTTTTCACAACGCCATGTGCTGCGGCTAGCCTGATCATAGGTCAATTATAGCGTCTCCTTGGTCGCTCTTGCAACGCCCGAGTTTACGCTATAGTAAATGGTGCCGTTGACCATCTTTTTTGATCTGTTTGCTACCTATACCGAAGCACATTCCGAGTCCAATATATGTTGATTTTGTCCGCTTTGTTACGTTAATACTTGAGTTACAGCTGTTCTTAATGTCCGTTTTCGGCGCCGATCGTTCAGTTCTGGCCATTATTTTTATTATCTGCTTTTCCCATTCATGGAAATAATATTTTAATAGCTTTTATATACCAGATTACTGCAGTGTCTTTCGTCTTACGGTGACCAATTCCTTTTATAATAGTATTTTTTTTCTTCATAAGTTTTATGGTACATGTTGTAGTGCATTTTGTTGCAATGTATGCATTGTATGTTTTGGTAATTTCTAAGTTTGTGCATTTTTGTGTAGAGTATTCGTAGGCCCTATTATTAAAAAAAAAAAAAAATTACACTAATTTGTTTCATGCCTATTCATAGTTACATTGGCATCAATTTTATTTAATAATTTTGTTTAGCTGGTATCTACATTTGTATTTAAGTGATTTTTCTTAGTTACATACTTCATAATGTATAAAATATCTCCTTTTCTTTTATGAACCAATAGTGTAATAGTCTATCTTGTTTTTGAATAATTGCCTCTAGACATATTTCATCCTAGTTTTCTTCCACCCCTTTTGTGCCTTGCTGACTCCCTCATTGCCAGCTACAGTTTTTATATTTTGCCTCTATGATATGGTCAATAGTTTAATTTATTCTGCATTGTCTGAGTTTTTTTTCCTTCTCTCCCTGAATGATCATCTCTTGAAAATTCAGTCATTGCATTGAGTTTTTGTAATTTCTATTATTGTTGTAATAACTTTTTTGCTATTTTTTTTGGACTCATTACCCGCTTCACCCTTTTTCTTCTCTGCAATATATATTACCGCTTTCCTTAACTGTAGCTATGCCTCGACCAAATGGATCAATCAGTGCGAATAATGACGAGAACTCTGTTCATTGCTCATTTATTCCACACCAGGAACCCTATGATGGTGCTCCTGTTTCTCTGGATTTCTTTATTTCCCAAATTAATACCATAAAATCTCTCAATTGATGGGATGATAGTATGGCCTTGTGCTACCTCAAATCTAAACTTGTTGGACCTGCTAGAGATTTCTTTGTGCAGTCAGCTCAATTGCAGGATGAGACTTCTTATGCAAAAGTCGTGGATAGTTTTTCTCAATATTTTAAATCTGATGCCAATCCTTCCATGCTTGACCTCCAATCTATTAAGTTGCTACCAGGAGAATCCGTCAGAGCCATGGCCCACAGACTTTCTAATATGGTGTCGAGGGTATTTCCATCTTTAAAAGACGAACATGCACTGAATGAGATGAAATTAAATCACTTATTGCTTGGTCTTACCTCCGCCATTAAAACCAAGGTTCTCGAACTTAAAATCAAAGACTTCAATGCGGCTGTTGCAAAAGCACAGCATCTCGTTTCCATCCAGGCTTCTGATTCTTCTTCAGGTACGGACTCTTTGTATTTTTTAAGTGCCAAGGTAGATGCGATGCAATCTTCTCTTAAAAAATTAGGGCAATGTTCATCAGATAATTCTTCTTCCCGTTATAATAACCTAAGACAAAAACCTGTGTTTAAGTCACGTGGTCATAACGTTCGTAATTTCTCGAGAAGCCGCTCTAGCAGAGGTCGCAATCCTTATAAGATAGATTTCAATAGTCAATTTCCTAACCCACAAAGATTCAGAAATAACAGCCGACCATCATACTTTCATAATAACAGGTCACGTGTCTCTTGCCAATATTGGAACACGGCAGGACATGTTCTTAGCAAATGTTTCAAATTTCAAGATGATATAAAATCTGGCAAGCTGTCACAAGATTTCGGTGCTGTTCCTGCCCCCTCCCGAGGTCACATCCCTAATACCCCCTCACATAATTCTTTTTTAACCTAAGGCCAACGCTACCTGTTACTGGTGACAGTAGCGGGCCGAATCAGTCTTTTCACCAGGTGCCAAAGTCATCTTTGTCTGCAACGGCACAACCCTTCATTCCTTCATCCAAACTGTCCATAATTCCTTGTGAAAACAAAATTAGTCAACAGCATAATACGCAAAAGATAATAATTTCAACGTCGCAATCCACAAAGACTGACCCTGTCACAGTTCGCAATAGTCAGAATGAAATACAGCGTGCCACACAAACTGACAATGCCCTACCACACTTCATATTTAATAACGTTGAAGGCACTTCACAATCTCTACCGATCATCCAAATTTCGATTGCCAAGGACGACATGCATGTTCTCTTAGACTCTCTGTAGTACTCTCTGGTAGTACTGTAAATGTTTTAGATGAAGATTTTTTTCACTCTATTAAATCTAAGGTTAAATTCAAATATATATCGCGTAAAGTAAATATAAAAACTATCAATTCAAATGTGAACTTTTCAGTGTGCATAATTCTGCCATTCAAGATTGGATCAAAATTTCATAAGGCTCATTTTTTCATCACCCCTCTTCATAGCCAATTCAAAGCCATTTTAGGCTTCAATTTTCTTTCTCAAAATAAGGTTGTTCTAAATTTATCTGATAATTCTATTACAATCAATGATATTCCTCTGTCTCTCTGCAAGGTACCAGAAGTTACTGACCATATTTCTCAAATGCAAGAAATCGATATCAGCAATAATGTTCACTTACTTAGAAAAGTATGCATGCCTCCACAGGAAACCATATATGCTGAAGTCAAAACATCAAGAGGCTTCAAAGATCAATTTATCTTCCTACCCAATTTTCACAATGAATCAATTCGGGCCGACCCGTCCATTCACTCGTTTAATGATATCTGTGCTGATAGGGCTACTCAAGAGTCAAACCCTACCAATAACTTTTCTTATCATCAAAAAGTTGATGTTGATCTCGTATTTTCAATTCCACTGACGAATATGTCAGATGTTCCTCTTTATTTAAATAAAAATCAAATCATTGGCCATGTTGTTCCAATTCAAGAAGATGATATATCATCAGATAGCAATAACTATTCCATAAATGATTCTCATCAAATAAATTTGATTCTTCCAACTGAAGAGGTCCTTAATAAGCGTAGGCTTGATCTCTTGCCAGCCGATTTTAATCTTGACCATCTGCCCCAAGAGACTCGATTCCAATTCCTAAAATTTTTTTCCAATCATTTCACTGTTTTCTCAAAAGAACTTGATACTCTTGGCCATACAGACAGAGTCACTCTGGACATTCAACTTCCTCATGATACTCCTACAAAAACATTGCCCTTACCAATTCCACATAGTTTACAAAGTAAGGCTCTTAAGCAATTAAACGAAATGATAAATGCTGGCATAATTCAACGTAATATTTCTAACTGGGCATGTCCTATGCTTCCCGTAAAGAAGAAAGGTGTCGACAAAGACGGTAGACAGCAATATCGATTAGCTCTTGATTTAAGGCTTCTCAATTCAATCATTAGGCTTTCTACATACCCACTTCCACGTATCAACACCATCATAAACAATCTATCGAAATTTAAATTTTTCTCTGTCTTGGATCTGCCCAATGCATATTGGCAGATTCACATGCCTGATCACTTACAAAATTTACTTTCATTTACTACCCCATGGGGCTCCTTCATGTTCAAAAGACTAGTCTTTGGCCTCAAAAATTCAGCCAGCGTTTTCCAATATTTAATGGACTCTATTCTCGAAGAAACAGCCTGTGAAGGTATCTACGCCTATCAATATGATATTATTGTAGGAGCAAATTCTGCTGAGGAAACCCTTTTAAAGCTTGAAAAATTATTTTGTGTTCTGAAGAAATATAATATTACGTTGTCCCCAAGCAAATGCACCTTTCATACTTCACAAATTAAATATCTTGCGTTCCATATACAGCAAAATAGAATCTACCCTATTGAGTCTAACATTTCAAAAATCACTGCCTTTCCGTCTCCCAAGACAAAGAAGCAAACTAAACGCTTTCTTGGAATCTGTGGATTTTATAGACATTTAATACCAAATTTCGCTGAATTAGCACAGCCTCTGATCGATGTATCCAAATTAAATGCGATTTTCAAGTGGACCCCTCTCCAAGAAGAGGCTTTTCGAAAGTTACAAGACACCTTTTTCAAAAAACCCTTTCTTATGCTCCCAAAATTAGATGAACCTTTTGTATTGAACACTGATGCCTCAGGATCAGCGATTGCTGCAGTCCTGTTACAGAAGCATGGTGATGAATTCCTCCCCATATCATTCTTTTCTAAAGCCATATCTCCATCCGAAAAAAAATATCCAGCTCTTAAACTCGAACTTATGGCTATACATAGGGGAATCCTTGCCTTTAAATACTACCTTTTTGGACGTAATTTAAAATTTTATCTGATTCCAAGCCGTTAAAGCACTATCAACATATTTCATCCCCCGCTGATGTTACTACTTGTTGGCTCATGGACATTGCGGAATACTCCTTCGATTTTCAGCACATTCCAGGCAAAGAAAATGTACTCGCAGACTACCTGTCTCGCCTTGAACAAGATCCCACGACTGATGATTTATCAAGCAATCAAGACATCATTAACTCTGATGAAGCCATTCCAGTGTTCCTCAATCATTTAAACTCTTCAGACCCTGAAAATGAAATTTCACTTACCACCTTTTTAGACGAGCAGTCAAAAGATCCTTTCATTTCTTCTCTCAGAGACAAAATCATGCAAGGAACTCTTCCACAGAAATTTTTCAAGTATTTCATTAACCCACAAGATAATCTTCTCTACCATGCTAATTCAAGTCCTAACTCTAGTTCATCACATGATGCAAGAATTGTAGTTCCTCAGTCCCTAATCCCAAAGTTACTACGAATTTTTCATATTGACCATAGTGGCATTCATAAAACATATCAGGGTTTAAAAGCAAAATATTTCTGGAGAAACATCTTCATTGACACAAAGAATTTTGTAGCTTCTTGTCACCAATGCCTTTAATTCAAAAGTCATAGCATTCCGCATGCGCCTTTACAGGTTGCACCTTTCCCAAATGCTCCTGGTATCGAGATTGCCATGGGCATCGTAGGCCCTATCCGACAGACATACTACATACTCACCATTATTGACAAATTCAGCAGATTTATGCAATTGTTTCCTCTAAAAAATATCACTGCGAAATCTGTCGCTGATTCCTTACTACAGTACATCTGCATACATGGACGTCCTTCTCTCATTACAACTGACAGGGGTACACAGTTTACTGCAGAAGCCCTCCATATATTAAACAAGTCTTTAGGTATTAATCTCCGTCACACTACCCCAAACAGGCCACAAGCTAACTCTTATGCAGAAAGGATAAATGCCGCTATAAAGTCTTTTGTCCAGAATGGACATCCATTCACGGAAGCTGTCTTGCTACATCAGGCATTGTACAATGCTACAACCCACGATTCCATTGAAGTGGCTCCAAATCTGGTTCATTTTGGGAGAACTCTGTCCAATGTCTTTGACACGTACTTTCCAAATCACACACCCAGTTATCCGTCCCAACACCAATATGTCAGTAAGTGTCTCCAACTCATGGATGACATATACAGGAATGTGTTCCAATCCCATATTGATAAACAAGAGAACCGGAATCGTCTCTACAACAAGAAGGCAAAATTGCGTCGCTTTAAAGTCGGAGATGTGGTATACATTAAAACAAGATCGTCTTTCCGCCCTACCCTTTATGGGCCATACGTAGTGATTCGCCTCGTCAGTCCGGTAATTGTGGCAGTCAAACGCGAGAACAGCCCCGTCATTACTGAATCACTTATCCACATCGACTCCATATGGAAGGTATCAAGACGAAAAGACCATCTGAAAGAATCAGCGTCACTACATAAATCTCAGACCCCACAGCACCAAAAAGGATGTCAGGCCACCCCAACTGCAGTTCCTTCAAATCCTCATGTGTCTTCAACATCTGCTGTCCCCTTTAACTGTGATGAGTGCGCTGGTGGTGCATCACAACTGGAAACAGTGGGTGTTGTGTCTTCACGGACTGAACCCTATGGTGTGATGGAAGGTCCTACCACCCCGTTTCAGTCTCCAGTGGCAGAAGTGTCTGGTGTATCTCAGATGTCAACACCCCCTCCTGAACTGTCTCCCATTTCGACTGCCCCCCAAAATGGGTATGCGAATGATGATTCCCCTCCCTGTCTGATGCCTGAAACCTCCTTACCTGATAGCACACTTCTGCAGAGTCCTGCTCCCCATACTCGCCTACAAGGAGTGGAGATGACTGACAGTGCTCCTCAGTGTACCCTGGCAGATGAACAGACTGGTGACGCATCCTCCCAGGACTCTTGTGGTACAGGACACGCAAGGTATTTTCTTCAAAAGAGAAGCAACTAACTTTTTTTCCTTTTTTCTTCCTCTTGTAAGAATTTCGCCAGAGAATGTATGACATCTGAAATGTAATTCTATTTTCTCCATGAACAATCCTTTTTGCACCCACACTTGCTGTCATGAAGAAGACATTGTACCTTTTTTTCTTCCATGTAGCCAACCTTGTTTAGCATTGAAGTGTCACTAGTGTATATTTTTTGTTCACCCCAATTGTATTTAATGTTTCATATAGCCAAGTTTTTCGCATTGAAGTGTTATTTGCAAATTTTTTTCCTTCCACTCATAATTTCACTCTCATTGTATATCTGCAATATAACTTTTCCAGTGTTCTAAATGTGTTTCGTGTAATAACATTATGGAAGTGTTTTTCTTAATTAATATGTAACTTGTTAAATTTACTACATAATGCGAGTATTCATGTGCATGGTTTTCATCTCTCACAATACCTTTGATGACTCCCTTTCCTCTTAAAGACTATCTTAAACTTTCTGGTGTATGAGAAGGAACTGATCAGCCTTCTCATTAGATAGTGTGCCACTCCCTTTGACTCTTTTATTCAACTTCTTTCTTTTTGTGTAGTGTCAACACATGCACCTGCTGCAGCCTGAATGTCTCACTTTATACCATTACAATAGTACCTGACTTACAATGTTTTTTTTTTTCTTCACCAGCCATAAGCTACAGCAATATTTTTTTGAGTTCTTGTTTAGTGTAATATTTTCTTTCATGTTCCTACTTACAAATATATTATGTACATGTACTGTGTTTTTTTTTTCAGACTTTTGGGTACCCAGAGAGTGTATATATTATGATGTGCTAGGGTATAAACAAAGGATCCTTTGCTAGCCCAATTTTTTTTCGTGTTTCTTTGGCCAAACGTTTTTTTTTTCCTCTTACTGTATCTCATGACAATTGATTGTACATTTTTGCTAATTAGTTTAAATTTTTTCTTGATGCTTCAAAGTTTTTTTTTCTCTTGCTTTATTTATGACATGCCTAATAATGTGAGATCAGATGTAGCGAATAACATAACTGCATTACCTTTTCTTGAGTATTTTACTACTGTGATACATGGAATGATATTGTACCATCCCAGATTTGGTGTAAGGACAGTATGTCCTGATTTCCTATTTATACCTCTTGTAGTCATTTTATATTGTGCATGTCACTTTTTGTAACAAAGAGGATCTTGCAACACAAAAAAATTTTTTTTTCCTTGGGTTTGGCATTTTTTCTCTCGATGTGAGGGGAGGAACATGTGATGGAAATATCACATGTATTCCTGTTTTGCATTTTCTTCCATAAGTATTAATTTTACCATGTGTGTACTCCTGGTTCTTCCCCCCTTTTCCTTTTTAAAATGTTTTCCCCGGCTAGCCAGTTTTTTGTGTGCTTCCAATATGGCGGCACGTTTGCACCACGTGTTCCTTCTTCAACAGTCAGTGCGATTTTTGAGCATCTCGCCAACTCTTCATAATGAGGATCATAAGTGCCACTGGCAATCCGGCCATCACCTCCGCGGCAAAATATTTCATCATTCCCCGGGATGACGTCAGGGTTTTTCTGCCCGCGCTTACCTTTGAACCAATCGCGGCGCTTTCTCCTCCCTGCCTGTGACGTATGGTCGAGGTTGCCGAGATAATTGGCGATGGCGAGCCGTCTGGAAAGAGCAAGATTTCACTTCACCTTTTTCCACCACCGGTGTAGGCCGTGCTAAGGAAGCGCTCCCCATCACAGAACATCGTGGCCTTTTTTGTTGGAGGCGGCAGGAACAGTACCGTAGTAAATGTTTTATGACCGATAAGTTCTCTGTTAGGCAAATAAGACACCCCCTCCTTATTAAATTACTTCGGTTTAAATCTTCGAAAAGATAAAATGCTGCAAGCTCCCCTTTTTCTGTAGTATTTGACCATGTTACATGGCCTGTGTGCCATTTTGCCTTTTCGAAATACACCATGTATAATCGATCTCCTTCTTGACTAAAACCCCTTAAATGTTCTTTCGCACTAATGTTAATGTACCGTGCATTCTGCCAATGAATAAAGTTTCCTGTTAGTAAGTCCCTAGTTAAAGTGTGTTCGTCTTACACGTGTGTGTTCCTTTTTCTCTCACGGAAAATCTTCAAGCCCTGAACTACTGCTGGGGTAAGTCTTTGGTTTCCTTCTTTTCATATCTTTTGTGGTCACCGAATGTTATATTTTTCGTAGGACTTTTTCACAACGCCATGTGCTGCGGCTAGCCTGATCATAGGTCAATTATAGCGTCTCCTTGGTCGCTCTTGCAACGCCCGAGTTTACGCTATAGGTGCGAATGTAGGCGATCGCCTAAGGCCCCGCGCTTATAGAGGCCCTGCTTCTGGGCCTTTTTATTGCTATCTCATAAGACATGATAGAGAAGAGGCCCCGCTCTTGCGCTTTACCTGGGGCCCTGCACGCCCCTCGGGCCGTCTCTGCTTAAAGATAACCTTCCGGGAAAGCTTTAAGCTTGAGAAGGGTGCCCCAAAATGTTTTTAGCCTGACAAGTGTGCCACGGCGAAAAAAGTTTGGGAACCCCTGCCCTAAGGTTATTTATAAAAATTTACAATTCAAGTTTTTTGCTGAGTTCATAAATTCTTTTTTATAATGGTAATTTTTGGTTATTATAAAATGTTTATTTTAAGCTTTCTATGCTTACGCCAGTACTCAGATGCAGTTGTGAGTGCACTGGCATTAGTTAATTGTCAGTGCTTAAAGTATTTGGTGCGAAATAGATTGTCATTTAAATGTTATCTGTTCAGTCAAGCTGAGACACATAAAATGTTATTAAAGTTAGGACAAAACTTTTAACTTGAGTCTATTTTCTGTTTAAAATACATTAATGTTTGCAATATAATGATTATATTATTCATTATTCTGACAGTCATTTTGACTTTATTGGATTGCTATTAATCAACTTTTATTTATATAATGCTCTACATCTTAAGAATGATCCACTAAGAATTATTTAGTTTATTATTTTCCAAATGTGAAACTACATTTTGATATCAAATCAATTATCACTTTTTTTTCTGTTTCTTTCCTTATTTTACTTAGATGCCTTGTTACCTAGAATTATAGATTTTATTCAAGAATTTCCTGTTTTTTTACAAACTGTTGTGCAGTGTGCACGAAAAACTGAATTAGCTTTATGGCCTTATCTTTTCTCAGCTGTTGGAAATCCAAAAAATCTGTTTCAAGTAAGTTGTTCCTTCATGTTTACAATTTTTAAAACAGAATTTATTTTCTATGTGTGTCTGTGACAGTAGAAAATAGTGCAAAAACAGGTATATTGTATTTTGAATTTATTATTACATGTGTTACTATTATTATTATTATTTAATTTTATTATTGAAAACAGCTTTCTTGAAAAAAAATGTTCCAGTTAAAATATTTAACAATATATTTTCATGCTCTGCTGCAATATTTGCAATTTTACACTAATAGTAGTATATCACAAAACCCCAGTGGCAGAATTTTGTCATGCTTTCTGCAACAAGCTGCTGAAATACAATAAATCTTTCTGCAACACAATATTTATTTATGCATGCATGTACACACAAAGATGTAGGTGCATTTGAACATCGTTAATAGAAAATTACAATTTAGCTTACATTGCCAATAATTTGTTTATGAAAATTGGTTATTTAAACAACATATCAAGTTTTGTAGTTCAGAAAAATATACATAATGTCAGGGTTTAGAGACCTTTGGGTATGCAAGGAATGAGAATTCTTCCTGATCAACCATACTGTAAATAAGCAAATACTACATGTTAAAATTGTGGAACGATATGTATACTCAGTGGGCGGAACAGAAGTTGGGAGAGGGCCTATAAAATGTTTTCAATGTCATCAATAAAGATTATTAATTTAGATAACTATTAAAAAGTTTTTAAAAATTCAACTCGATTATGCAATAATTATTTATTTTATTAAAAATTATTTCTATTTAAATTACTAAAATATATTCTTATTTACAAACAGAATTTTTTATCTTTATCAACACTTTTATACATTTAAATAAAAAGTTTTAAATTTATATTTTCAAATAATTAATTCAAATTTTAAGTTTTTTATTTAGATTATCTCAAACAGGTATCATATTTAAAAAGATAAATTTAAGTTTTAACTATCAAATAACATTCTTATTCAAATAATATTTTTAAATTTAACTACTGTAATTCAGACCTAGAAGTTTGAAATTCATGATTTCCCCAAATCCAGATGTTTTGCTTATCAGTCCCTCCCCCTTAATATTATAAATCTTCTTTTGTTTCTTCCCGAAATTACAGTAATTAATTGCAGTCAAGTCAATCCATGTATTGTTGTCAGTCATGAATTGCTGCAGTTGGCTGAACGTGTTATTGCAGCACTATGCACGGCAACATAAAGATCCAAAATGGTGTCCAGGATCATAAACTTTAATCTCCAGCAATCAGCAACAGATTAATGAGTAATTTTATGGGTAGGGGCCAGCTAGTTGGAATTATGACAAGTTTATGGTTTTAGGATAGGATCTTTTTATACTTTTTATTTAATTTTTTTTTTTTCTGAGTGAGTAAACGCCCCCTGGCTTTAATCTTACCTTGCTCACAATATAATTACATTCAACTAATGAATACTACCTAATACAATTAATTTTTGCATTGCTTCAATCAGAAGGATCTCGTGTTCATGAATATCTATATCAAGTACTGTCATAGAATGTTCTGTGTGAGCTAATGCCAAGTCTAATCTTTCCACACCGCTGCACCATAGGAGCTGAGCTACTGCTAAAACGCACATTTGCAAACAGAAGAATCCAATTTGATAACCACAGTCTCATTTTCTTGTGATCAACTTCATTAATATGCATGAAGTTAAAAAATTATCACTGAATTTCTTTACATTATCGAATGATCGATTTAACTGATTACTCATCTGCGGAAGACATGAAAGTGGTCTTCAGAGCATTTTTCAACTGCTGAAGACAATCTGTGTGCAGAGGATTGTTCTGTTTCTGCCACGAGCCACACAACATCTTTATATCAGGGTTCGAAATAAGTTTTCCTACATAAGCCAAAAAGGCTAAAAGTTTCATGTGCTCTCACTAAAAACCAGTGCTTCTCTGACAATTTCTGTACTACTGAAAAACATTCATGCCTCAATTGATCACTCCTCTTCTAATCAATAATAAGTTTTCAGCTTAAATTCCGGAAAATAAAAATTTCTTCCCAAAGCTATATTATACATATATACAAAAGAGCTTTGGTGTCTGTGTGCATGTTCTCTATAGGCACCTGGACATTTGTGGTGGCTAGACAAATTTGCTGCAGGCAGCTTTTTTTTTTTTTTGGGGGGGGGGTTGATTAAATTTCGGTATTTTATGTTGTGTTTATTTTTTATCATTTTTCCAAAATCTTATATCATCAGAAAGTCCAGAGAATTTTTTTTTTTTTTTTTTTTTTTTTTAAATGTGTGAGCTATGTTTCAGCACTATAACTAATTTCTTTTACTTTTTTTTTAAAAAAATGTCTTCATAAAATTCTAATTTTAATCATATGTGAAGGGTCCACAGGAAGAACGATGAGAGTCCACTTTTCGTCAATGTTGAGGTTTCTACTGCATTCTGTTGTTCATTAGTGGCACTATTAAATAGCCGAACCCATAAGGGGAAAGAACAATCAGAATACACTGAAAAAATAGCCCAAAGATACAGTTTACTGGGGAAGAACGTGGAAATTCCCGTGCGCCTTTCGATTTTTTTGGAAAATCAGCTGTATTGGACTCTCATCGTTCTTCCCATGGACCCTTCATGTAATATTTATTAAATGGCCACAAACTTACTTCTCAACATATTCTTTTAAAAAGTTAATGATTATCTGAAATAAAGATTTCACCTGCTATTATTATTAATATTTTGAAAGGTAATGATATTTAATATTTTTTTCTTAAGATAAAGGCAAAATTACATTTTCGTTTCCCTTTATGCAAGATAGTATCTAGCAAGATAGTAGATCTTTATTTTTGACCATTTTCATCTTTGTGATTGAACAGTGGCTGTTCACTTGGCACTAAGGGGCAGGTATAGAAATCTAGGGATAGGGAATCAATTTCGGTAAACACAGCATTGCTTATTTGGAAGATAGATTATATTGTCATCTTTTGTTCAAAGATTCGGAAGGCTATATGGCTAACATCACATCAGGGCCAAGCATTTAAAAGTAGTTCACTTAATGCATTAATGACTGAAAATAAGCCACATGACTGATTTTACAGACTCATATATATATATATATATATATATGTGTGTGTGAAGATTGTCAGACACTCTCTTTGCAAAGACTCCTTTTCCAAAAGAATGGCAGTTGAGGCTGGTTGAGATTAATCTTCATTATTTTTCATATTTGGCTGGAGAAGGACCGGCAACCTACAGACACACCTAATTTCTCAACTTGTTGCTAGGTGCAAAGAGCATTACAATAACCCTAATTGGTTCTCTAAAGTGATGTCATTTATTTACTTTGCCCAATAATTTTAGGTTGGGCCACCGGAAATTACAAATATCTGCAAATTTTGCTTAATTTGCACTTTTGATTCTTAAGTTTGCTTAAGTAAAAAATGTCTGTGAAAGTAATATTTGCCTGGCTGAGAGACAAACCTCTCAGTGAAAGTACTCTTTCACAGAGATTATAGATGGTTTTTCAGATGACTTTAAATTAAATTAGATTATATTGTCAAAGGCTATTTTCTTATTACATATACAGGGTGTCCAGTGCTAATGCTGTCCAACGGCTATTTCCTAAACCGTTAGTCGGTGACACATAGTTCCAACTGCAAAAGTGCTTTAAATTGTATAATCTATTATATGTGAAACAATTGAAGTCAATAAATCAAATCCTATAAAAATTACAAAATTTAAATTTTTACACAGTCCCCCGGTCCTATCAGTAAAATTAGAGTAGAAAAATTTTCTTTGTGCAATTTCATGAAAAAAAAAAAAAAATCATCTTTCTACGACCGAGTTACAGCTGCTTAAAGTACAGCACTTTTCCAGTTGCAAAATAGGGGTTGTATACAAAATGAATTTGAGAAAAATTAATGTAGTACATGGTTTTGAGCTTTGTAATATTTATTAATGATTTCATTAACTATTTTATGAATATAGATTGCAATAAAGAAGATTAATGTTTAACTATGTGTATCCAATAAATTAAAATAAAAATATAGCTAACTGTTTAAAAAATAGAATTTTTTAAAGTTTTTTAAATGACCTGGCATTAAATAACTTCCTTTGACTGCAATCTAAATATTGTTACAAATTTTCGGGGCAACCCACTGTTTTGGGGGTTAAAATAGTTCAAAATTGTCATTCTATGCGTCAAATAGTAAAATTTGCCTTTTGTTGCATGAAAATCGGTCAACTAGAACCGAGATACGGAGGTTTCGGTTTCCCCATTCACTTTGACTGCAGTTTCTAGAAATCTCGAGAAACATTGGTCCTAGGCCTTCGGTAACTTCACTTTTGGGGGCCAAATTTGGCAATATTTCTCTAAAAGTCGCCAAGCTTGGTGACATTTTGGTCATTTGGTGCAATTTTCCCTATGGGGCTTGTAAAGTTAGTTTTTCTGCATTAACCTGCATAATAGCCTAATATTTCTCTTCTATGTCGTAATCAAAATTCCCGCTTTATGTGGAATGTTCGAGAGAAATATTCTTCTAGAAGCTCCTTGTAACTTCTGTGACATCTATAAATACAGGTATGACAGACAACCCCAGTCAGCATTCATCGAGCTCTCTTTGAGTGAGTTTGCTGAATTACGCTTTGTATTGATGCTATAGAAATGATATTTTAGCTTGCTTTTCGAAGCTAATTTTTAAGTGCTGTATGTAAATCTTTCATTACTGAGTTTTGAGGGATTGTTAGTGTTATCCCTCGTATATTTCCACTGAATTTTACCTGTAGAAGTGTTTCATTTTGTGTGAGAAATACAGCATTTGTGAAAGCTTCTGATCTAAGCTGTCTGGTAAAAGCACATTACTGTCTGATTGTGCTTGTGAATTTTGTACAGCTGATTGTTCAACGAAGTTCTAGAAGCAATAAAGCTTGCATTCCATCCTGACAAGTGGACTTTTTACTAGGATTTTCTACACCAACTGGACTTTAGAACGACGAACCCAGAAACTAGCAGATTATTCTGCCACAATATGCACCAATGGAAGTGTAGAAAACTCTTACTGTACTTTGCTTAGCACACTCTTATGTTACACATCTGCATGCTACACATGTACGATTTAGTAAGTTTGACCTCAGATAGATTTTAATAGAGCTTGACTATAACCATCTGCTTGCAGGGCCCGATTATGACCAAAAGGGGACCCGGGCATTGATGGATTTTGGGGGGCCCCGATCTATGACATTTGTTTTATTTTTAACTAGCTGCGTGCCCTTTCTTCGCACGGTAGGAAACAAAAATTTTCCTTACATGTATAATTCGAATTTATTCGTGATGTGGAATCTTAAGCAAAATTATTTGACTCTTGACGTAAAGTTTGCGTCATGAGTACTAACTTGGCATCATTGCAGTATAATGACTCAAAAAACTATGTCAGTGTCATTCACTATCAAAAAAGTGGAAAGCTTAATGGTTTGCAGGGAGCTCCTGGCTTTCAAAATGTCTTATTTCTAGATCATACTGTTTTTAGGTTCAAAGTTGTAGCATTAAATACCTAAGACACTACATGAAATGGACAACCATTTATTTCTTTCCGAACATGTACCATGTAAGGAAAGTATTATAATCATGAAAAAATTCGACTTCGAGATTTTGGTGTATTTACACGTTTTGAGGTCTTCTGAATTCATTTATGCTATTTTCAAGAGATGTTTTTAAAATAGCTGCGCACCTTAATAGCCTGAAGAAGCGAATATTTTACTAAAATCATATATCTGCATGTGACAAAACAGAATTTCATTTTTTTTTAAAGTTCAAGTAGTCTCCTCTGTTGAAATTACTGCGGGATATATTAATGCAAATTAGAATTACTTTTCGTTTAGTTGGTTGTAAGACAACCATTGAAAAAGGATAAATACCTTTAATTTCATGAAATATTTATTAGCATGCTATATTGTGATTTGTTCATATTACCCTTACAAATCTAATAATACTACCTATTACGTACATAATACTATCTATCTTAGCTTCTCCCTCTTTAAAGCTGGCTTAAACAGCTTAGATTATTTGGCCCCAATGGGATCTTTTGATTCTATGGCAATTCTTTGCAATTTACGCATTAGCATAAATAATGATCATTTCACATAATGGTTGCCATTAAGGAAACTCTCCATATATATTTAATTCATGCGTAGTTTTATAAGATTAGCATATTTAGCGCTGCAAACCATTTCATCTTACCTTGGGGAAAAAATATCCAAGGGGTGCCATTTTATATATCCATTTATCTAATATAGCGATATCTTATATATCCTCCATAGTCCTGTCTCCTGAAAAACATCAAACTGTGTAATCTCGAAGAGCTACTTATTCCCGCTTCAGTTGTAACAGGGCGTTAGAGTTGCACAGTTTACGAATTTCAGCCATTTTTTAAATTTATGACATCACTGTTTAACTGCCGCAAAGGATACTCCGGTTGGTTGAGGGAGTTGATTTCGATATTTCGCATATTAGTTTTCAAACGGTATCATTAAAACTTTGCTTTATGTAGGACCGCTATGAAGGAACGTAATTCAACGTTAAAATAAAACTATACTCGCAAGATGTATGCATATGTTAGGCAACGCCTGTGCCATAATTAAATGCCAAAAATAAAAAAAAGTAAATAGAAAAGTTTTAATATATCGCGCTTTAAAACAAACTTTGTAACTTTTAAAATGAACATTTTCATGTGCGAAGACATTTCAGTTTTTAAATAAGCAACGGATTAAAATACCACTTCTAATAATATTAATCGTGAATTTCTTAGTTTATTTCTACAGTAAATTTTAATCAAAATATCGTCTCCCTGTGTTGAAAAAAGATCGGGAATAAATGAGTTAAAATTGTGTCGTAATATTTACGTATCTTAAAGCATCTTACGTCGTAGATCCTCACTTGCGAATTGAAATTCCGATATCCCATCTTAAAAACTCCATTGGTTGAAAAAAAAAACCTTTTTTCTAATCCTTTTTGTGGCAGCAACCCAACATAAATTCTCGTGCAATGATCGCAATGTAATGAATGTCGCGTTGATGCTATTAAATTCTAAACATTCGGTTGCATTAAAATTCGTAAAAAATCATCTAATTGACATAACTTTTTTGTTTTCATTTTAAAAGAGGGAGAAAAAAATGTTTCACGATTTGTCAAAGTATCAAAAAGTTATGACGAATAGAATTCAAGATGCGACAGTTTTAAAATTATTTTATGAAAAATTTGCCAAAACAGATGCTTAGTAAAAAAATTCCTAAAAATCGGTAAATTATGTTACGTATTCAGAACAAACTGTTTTTAAAAGAAAATTTTCTCCTCTATCCGATGATACAAATGCTGTTTTGCTGCGAGCGTAATTTCCGCCATTATTACGAATTAGGTGAGAAAAAATGCAAAAAATCGCATAAAGCATAAAAGAAAAAAAATTCTAGGTCGAATTTTGAAAAAATCGCTTTGAGGTGCACAACTACATATTTACATCTTCCCGAGTACCAAATTTGGTGTTTCTAGGTATAGTTGTTTGTCCATAATGCTGCCCACAGACACACCCACAGACTTCTTCTTTTATAATAAGTAGAGGTAAAATTTTGATATAAAAAAGAATGTTTCAGAAGAACATTTGAAATTGGAGCCCTTTTGAGCCTGGGCCCTGAACAAAGTCCTGATTTGCCTATCTGATAATAAGGTCCTGTCTGCTTGAAGATCAGCACTCTAAAATTATGATTATGTTAGCTTAATTACAGTTTCAGCTATGAAAATAAATTAAACTTAAATCGATTTAATTAGTAGGTTTGTTTAAAATTTGCACTCAAATGTTAAATTTTGGGTTATTAAAAAAAAAATGTTTAAAATTCAGTTTTCTCGAAAACTATTCATTTTCGACCATACATCGTGTTACCAATAACTCTGTGTATATATACATACAGTGGGGGGAAAGTAGGTTTATTGAATTTTTCATGTAAAATTCCTTTAAAGAATAGGATCCTTTTTAAATTTTACTCACTATATGCACCTTCTTAAAAGACTGTGTAATGTGTATGGCTTTTTGCATGTTTTATAATCCCTAAAATTAAATAAAGTAACCTAATTTTGTCTTGTGAGTATTTTACACTAGAACAAAATAAATATATCTTTACAAATTAAAACAGAAAAATGTGTTAATTATGCAATTAATCAACTTTCTTAATATTGTTTTTGACAGGCTTGCCTTAAGCAAGGTCAACTAGACACTGCAGCTTCATATTTGATAATTCTTCAGAACTTGGAACTATCTTCTGTTAGCCAACAACATGCTACACTTCTATTAGATTCTGCTCTTGAAGCTGGAAAATGGGAGGTAAAGTATCATTATTGTTTCTACAAATACCAAAATGTAGAAAAATTACATAATAAAAAGTTTTTTTTTTATTATTTTGCTTATTTTATGGTATTACTTAAAATAAAGTGTAATGCTTTTTCTGATTTTTAATTTTTAGCTAGCAAATGAACTTGTTAGATTTCTGAAAGCTATTGGTATGTCTTCCTTTCACATTTTCTGTTATATTTTATAAATTCTTTGAAATATTTCTCACTTGAGATTTCTCACTTTATCTCCTAGTAAATGGAAAATATTTTAAATTTCTTTGAATAGTGAACCATTTAAATCTAATTTTTAAATGTTTTTTAATATTTTCAGAAAGAAATTCCATAAAAAAGTAAATTATATTATTTTCAAAATAACTATAGTTCTGAATTACAGGTTTAGAAAAAAATAAAAATCAATGAAACAGACTCTTGATTTAATTTCAGTTATTACAAATTATTAATTTCTTGAATTAAATTGTGAGGTAAAAATATATTTAGTCTATAAAACAGAAATAACTCATAAAATTATATACATATAGCTGGAAAAGTAAGAGAAGGGTGTACACACTTCCTCAGAAATTAAAAATAGTTTCCAAGGTCCTTAAAACTATTTAGAAAAACAATATACTCCTTAGAAACTCCTTAAATCATTGCTTAAAAAACAAGAAAAAGGAACATTAAGAGCTATCATTCAACATTCAAACTTAAACAATTCCCTAATGCAGACTCATTATGTAAATGTTGCCTGCAAGAGCAATTCCCCTGTATGCTCCCACCTTCTTTACTTTAGGTTTTCTGTGTGCATTTGTTGGGTTTTTGTGAATAATCTTGTACTATATTCCATTCTAATTGGATAAATGAAGTGTTTCTTTTACTTTTGATAGATTGTTATCATGTTTTTGTGAAAAATTTGTTTATGGATGAATAATTTATCAATGCTATATTGTGATATTTAGTTTGGTAATTGTTAATCATTATTTAAATGTTTTATTACTTAAATGATTATTTAAATGTTTTATTACTTAAATGATTATTTAAATGTTTTCATAAAATTTAAAGTAACATCTGTGTCATGACACAGTGGCTACAGATCGGGAAGATGTGAATTCAGTGCAAGTGGTTTCAATTTCTATTTCCACTGATAAATTGCACAATTTTCTGCTGCAACAAAAGAAAATCTGTGTCAATATCAACATTATGTGCCATTCTGCTTCAAAACTGCAAAATTTTAAAATTTTGTGTCAAAAGTTTCCCTTTTTTATCACTGAAATCTCTAAAAAAGGAGAAAAAACCCAGGTATAAAAGATTTCTACGAAAATGCAGAAATCTGCTTTTTTTTCTTTTAGTTAAAATTGCATCATACACAGAGAATTATGCTCAATTATTCCAATTTCAATCTTTCTCATCCTTCTTCTGAATGAAAATATTTTCTTTTATTTTCATTTAAATCTTTTATGCCTGAAATTCAGAAATAATTCTTTATATATATATATATATATATATATATATATATATATATATATATGTATACTTTTTTTACTTCGTTATACCTGTATAAGGAAGTTATGTGAGTCACAGTTCGTCCTCTGAATGGGCTAAGGGCAGGGTCTGAATGGCATCCAATTGCATCCCAAATGTGTTCGATTGGTGACAGATCAGGAGAGTACGGTGCTCAGGGAAGTATCTGTACACCTTGCAGAATTCGTTGGCTGATGCGAGCAGTATGCGATCGAGTGTTATCCTGCTGATACAGGGCATTGGGAACCGTTTGAAGGTAGGGAAGTGTTACTGGCCGCAGTACATCATCCACATATCAGTGAGCCGTCATAGTGCCCTAAATACAAGCTATAAGTGACCTGGAGTCATACGCAATTGCTCCCAAAACCATGATGCCACGTTGTCGCACCCTGGGGCGTTCTACTATTGCTGCCAGATTAGACCTGTTTCCACGTACACTCTTGCACGGCGACTATCACTGGAGAAACAGAAGCATGACTCATCTGAGAATACGACCTTGTGCCATTCTGTCGTCCATGTCGCTCTAGCCTGGCACCATTGCAGTCGTTGGCGTCTGTGTTGTGGAGCCAATGGCAGTCTTCTTAACCAACGCCATGAGTGCAGGCCACTAGCAACCAATCGACAGGAAATGGTTCTGGTCGATATAGGAATATTCAAGGTGTCTTGAATATGTCGCAGTATGGAGGTTGAAGTAGCTTGCGGGGCCGCCACTGCTTGTCAGTGGATGCATCGATCCACGCACAGTGATTTCACCCTGGCTGCACCGCCATCCCTTAAATGTGTTACATTTCCTTGTTTCAACCATTTTCGCCACAGCTGGTGTACAGTGGCCACATCCAGGTATGTGCCTGGCGGGATTTGCCAAATACACCAACCTGCCCTTTTCAGTCCAATCACCATGCCCTTCGTAAAATCATCGGTCTGCTGGAACTGCCTCCGTTGACAGCAGCCTGGCATTCTCTGGTTACACGTGTCCTCTGAATTTCTACGAAGAAAATTTCTACGAGAAATTTCTACATTTTCTATAGAGAAAATTTCTACGAGAATTTCTCTAGCAGCAATACTTTCACAAAATTGTCCGTCCTACCAGTTCCTTCCCGTATATCTTTCTCCATGTGCACTGGCAAGCTGCCAATTTTACATCATTAGCATAACTCGGCAAGGTGCATTTACCCTGAAATTTGCATAATTTTCTGACCGCTTCTTCTTGGTGTTGCGTTTTCAATGTCACACAGTGTATATACAATTTTTACATTTTCTCCAGAGAAAAACAAACTAAAAGATTACTATTCTTTTACTTAGTGATTGGGAAAATAATGTGATCTTGTATGTATACAATATCTTGCATTTTGACAAAAGTCCTTGGAAATTTCTTGGACTCCTTGGATTTTTTCTTCTAAAATATGTACGAATCTTGTAAGAGCCATGCATACTACTATATAATAAATTAGCAAATATTTATTGTAATGGTATGTACCAATTAATACAATAAGGCACATGTTTATCTGAATCTGTCAGGACCGGCCTTAGTTTGAATAATTAGGCTGGCAACTTAAGGTATGCTGCTGACTAAACTAAAACAGTTGGTAACAGTACATAGATATGCATAACATTTTTAATAGAATAAATTATATTAAGTCAAATTAGTAATGAATACATAGATTAAGAGAATATCGTGGGAGCAGAGAACAAAGGAAGACAGTTCATGTCGAACATGGGGAGAGGGAAGCAAAACTTATAAAAATAAAATAGAAATTATCTTGTCTTGACCTTTCATCTCACCTACTATTCCCAAGGTCTTATTTTCTTATTTTTGTTATTGCTTTCTAAAATACACTGATCTGGAGGAATGATTCAGTTTTGCATGCTAAAAAAATTTTTAAAGAAAAGAGAGAGAGGTATTTGTGTTTGAACAATTGAGGCAGTTAGATTTAAAATAATCAATGCTGTACTCTACCTGGGAAGCTAATAACATGTTGACCTTGTAGAACAACAGAGGAAGTGGTTTTCTTAATTAAGACATTGGTTTTCTTAAAACTTTTGAACAAATAATATTCAAATAATTAAAGCAACTTGTCTATCAGTTTAATAAGGATTAATTTATACTTTTTTTTTTAATGATGCGAGGGAAAATTTATTTTTAATATGCTGTAATTAAAAATTATCCAATCAAAAATTGTTGAAATTTATAAATTTCTTGTATGTTACAATGGTGAAATACATACTGCAAAATTCACTTTCTGCTTTTTAAATAGAATTATTATAAACCACATTTTTAAGTAACATGAAGGTATCTGTAAGAAAATATGCACACATAATTTGCATTTTTCTTTCTTTTTTAATATGTCATAACACAAAATACTTTTTTCTAGATCCTAGTGACAATGAATCTCTGCCACGCTCTTTTAATCCTCCAAATAAGTATGGTCTTCCACATTCCACGCCTCCTGTCAGCCCCACAGAAGATGATTTATCATTTGTTTTGGGAACTGTTTCATTAACCAGGGGTCGTTCTCACAGTACTACTGTCAGCCAAAAATTGAATTCTTCTAACCCAGAAAAGACTAGAATTCAGCACCATGATATTGCAAGAACAATTAGCGATCCTCATAGCATTCCACGGAAAAGGTAAACTTGCATCCTTCATATTTGATATTAGAAATAGGAATGCTCTGGGGGGAGGGAAAGTTTTTTTTTTTTTTTTTTTTTTAACTTTTGGAAAATTGGAAATTTCATTTATAAAGTATTATATTCAGAATTTTATAACACTCATGTTACACTCTCAAGCTTTTCATAAATATATATTTCTTCATGATCAGTATCTCTCATAAAAACACTAATTTGGAAAGTATGAACTGTAAGAAAATTTATTTTCACTGTGCACCAAAGTATTATTTAATCCGCTATTAAATGCTACTTTCCTCACTAAAAATGAAAAATTAGATTCCATATTATATTAATTGTATTAATTTGTGAAAATGGTTAAGTTGAACATTTAATATAATACAGTCGAACCTCGAATTAACGAATTGATTTGGACCCACAAATCGGTTCGTTAAATCGAATATCAGTTTTTGTAAAGTGTATGGTATAAAAATATCAATGCAAAATACCCTTAGGTATAGATATGAAAAAAGAATAATTATTGTTTACTGCAAGCTTAAAAATTATAAGTTATACATTAGGAGAGCAACTTTAAAATTATCTAAATTCTTTAATGTGACTTGTTCCTAAAACTTAATACATTATACATACATACTTATTGGCTCTTTGGAAAGAAAACCTTGATAGTGCTTTGTTTTAACTTTCCAAAGCTCTTTGTCGATATTAATTTTGTATGCGAAAAATTCAAAATTATGAGCGAATATATGAATAATATATGAATTTATGAGTGAATTTTATTTCAGCGATTGTTGTTCGTTAAATCAAAGCTAAAAATTCGTTAAATCAGAGTATTTTAGCACACCTTTTTGTTGGGACAGAAAAAATATTCGTTAAATCAAAGTTTGACTGTATATTAGTATCATTTTAAAAATATGTGCATTTGGTATATGCAGTTTCTCATATGGTAAACCCCAATATATCAAGTCCTATAATTTTACACCCCCCTCCTCCTCCTCCTTCAATAAAACACATTTGAAAGTACTTACTATTTTTAGGCATCTTTATTCTGTCTATCTTTTCCTTGAATGTAGATCCTTAAACTTGTCTAACTGTATTATTTTAATATATATATATATATATATATAATACATATGACTCACTTGGGGGGGGGGGGAACGATGTTTAACTGAAAAAGTTTTCATCAAAATAATTTATACAATTTACTTGTGCAAAAATCTACTTGATTTATACCTTTACTTTTATGTAATTTAGTTACTTTATTAAGAGTAATTAAAAAATTGACATTCATTAAATATTACAGTAATTTTTTATTAATAAAAATTACTCATTATTTTATCACATTTGAAAAATATGTGCATGCGTATCTTATTTATAAAGTAGGTATTTTATTTTTACTACATATACAATCGAATCTCGGTTTTCTGCTTATCTCAAGTTTTTTAAAGGTCCCAAATTGACGTAATGCAGTTCAATAAAATTTTTTTCTCACTATCTCAAAGAAAAAATCTGCCACTTCGCTTACCTCGATTTTTACTGTTACTTAGAAATTTGCAAGCCATGTTAACATGCTGGAAGATGTGCTTTGTATAAAATTAATTATATGATGCTTTGAATAAAATTAATGATAAAGATAACATGAAATCAAAACTGAAACTAGTGTAACAAAGTAGTAACCTAATTCTAAGTAAAATTTGTCAATTATTGTTTTGATTCTGTGTATTATCTATTAAATCTTCTTCTAACATTATTCCTAATGATCATATTATCAATTTGTCATAAGAAATGTTAAAAATATTTTGCTTCATAGTTTGATTTGATAGTATATTTTCAACATACAATTAACGTATACCCTTGAATAAGATATTATGTATGATTTTCAAATCTGGAATTTCGGTTATCTTGAATATTTTTGCTGGTCCCGCCATCTTCAAGATATTGAGAGTCGACTGTAATTATATTGATTAAAAAATTTTTAAGTAATAATAAAACTACAGTACAAAGCCGAAAATCCGGAATGGACGGGACTACGGCGATTCCGGATTCTCGGATTTTCCGGAATATTGGTCATTAAAAAAAAAAAAAAAGTAGCTGCTACGTCATGGATTACGGGGTCTCGCCGTGAACTATGTATTTTTATAACGTTTTTCGAAATCGCCGCGATCCGTAGGTTGTACTGTAGAAATTGTTCAATTGAATTCACTTAAAAAAAAAAGAAAAAAAAGAAAAGAAAAAAAAAAGGCGCCCTACTAAATGCCGCGTATATATTGATTGCCCAATAACGTGAACGTAGTCACAACTTAAAATTAAAAAAAATCTTCCAGTATCAAAGGATAAAAAGATATAACAGCAATTTTTATGGCCATCCCATGCACTAAAACACTGATTGTGGGTGCGCAGACGTTCCCCCCTTCACCGGAGTGACTGGAGCCGGTTTGTCTGTGACTGGAGCTTTCGCTTTCCAAACAAGTTGTTACATTCTTGTCTTCGTTGCACGTGCTTACTGATATTTTTATTTATGCGTTTTTTTAAACAAGGCTTCCAATGGTATTTACGCTAATGTATGTTTTTACTGCAGACTTGAATGATGTTATAAAGAGTTTAATTAATTTCTTTGCCTCCTTAGAAAGAATAACATTAAATTAAAAATAATATCTCTACCGATTATTAAAGCTTAAATGCTTTACACTAACAGGAAAGTGTCTCCACCCCCCTTTTTGCGTTTCTGTTTGGAAATAACAGTTAAATCTTTGGAATGCAAAGAAGGAAAGTTAGGTCACGAGTCAGATTTTACCCTGAGGTTTTGGATATATATATATACTATACTGTATATATATATATATATATGTGTGTGTGTGTGCGTGTGTATATATATAGATATATATATATATATTGACGCTATTGTTATGATAACAAACTAGTCTAATGCTTGAGCATCCTGTAGTTTATTTATTTTTTTTTTATTTTTTGAGGGAAGGGAAAAAACTGAAATTCAAAAAATGTCCGGTTTTTTGGTCTTTCCGGTTTTTAGGTGTCCGGATTTTCGGCGCTCTACTGTAATCGGTAGAAGAATACTAAAAAATAAGAATAATAAAGTTTTCTTTTTTTTTTTGACCTAAAATATTGAAAATGTAATGAAAAAAATATATATATAATTTTAATTTACAAAATGAGTTCAATAAAATTTTTGTCGAACTTACAGTCAAAGATATAATGAAAAAATATTTACATCTCTTTTTAAATGGGAACACATTTACCTAAAAATATTTCTAATTCTTTCATATATTTGCATTTTTTATGCATTTCTAAAATTTTCAATCATCAAATCGATTAGAAACAGTATATAGCAATGATTTTTTTTCCTTGCCAATGTAAAGTTTATACTACAGCTGTGCCAGTATTTTATAAATTTAATACATAAAAATTAATTAAGGTTGTTTATGTTGTGTGGTATATTTATTCTAGGAGAATTTCTGATCATAAAGCTACTTCTGATGAATTTTCAATTGATTCTTTACTTACAAGACATGCTCAAAAGTTACTTAGTAATGGCAAATTGAAAGATTTGGGATATTTTTCAGCTTACCTTGATTTTCATTTGGTCACATTTTTCTCAAAAGAAAGGTTTGTATAGAATGACGTTTTTTAGTAATGCATTTCCATATTTTGTAATTATTATTACAGTTCTTATTATATAATTTGAAGAAATGCTTTAGTGATATATAAATAAATTAATCTTTGCTTATTAAATGCACTCGTTTGATGCCTTATTATAATACATAGATTTAATTTTATTTCTCCCTGATTTTTAAAAACTTGTTGTAATAGCATTTAAATTAATATAAAACATTTCTGAAATTTTAATTTATGCTTGATTTCCTTACATAGCAAGTGTTTGGTTGGTAATTTTAGTACTCATGTACATTTTTTCTATTGAAAATAACATCTATCCTATGCTCTAAATTCTGAAAATTGTGAACTCGGATTATTAATTAAATTTAAATATAGTGAACTTAATAAAGAGATCACCTGTGTAAAGAGACTGCTTTATACAATTTCACTTTACAACGAACTTTGTTGCCATTATAAGGGGACCACCTTTATAAGGTGACTTTTGTTCTTCAAAAGAATAGTTACATTAGATAAGTTTCACTGTATTTGTACATTACAAAATATCATTTTTGCTTTGTAATATTTTCAATTTTCAAGACTATTTATCTTCATATCTATAATAGTTATTTGGTAGAATACTCTTTAATGTCGTACATTTAATAATAAATAAATTGTGATTTAAATATTTAGTTCTTTGAATGAATGTTGTCGAGCATTTTTGAAGTGAAAACTTCTTTAGGTGCATTGGACACTTTTGGGATGGAGAAAAAGCTTTGAATTGGCGTGACTGTCACGCTGAGATACATGTGGAGAAAAAGTAAATTGTGACGCCTTTGAATTTTAGTGCTGCCATCATGTGTAAGAAATTCAACTTTAAACTGCGTCCTTTTTGCTTTTGCAACTGGTATCGAACTGCAGACCCTCAGAGGAGTGGAAGGCGAACGTTCTAACCACCAGATGGTTTCGACTCGGTATAAAATGACTGAAGTAATTGTTGTTTCAGTTTGCGAAAGGTAACCTTTATGTATATCTCTGGTCCAAAAAAAAAAAAAAAAAAAAAAAAAAAAAAACTGCCACTGCCAGAAGCTTATTCTGCTATCTCCTCCAAAACTGTGGGGACTTCAGTTTCGATGAAGTTGTCCACGGATTCGAAAAATTCCGGGGAACCTGATAAGCTGACTTAAATTTTGAAAATCAAATTATTTTAGAAGATTTAATAAAAAACTGAAAAAATAATCATAAAGATTGTCAGGTTTGGCAATTTTCCCCAGCATAAAATTATTCATGCTTTTGCAGCAAAGCAATTCCAAGTATGTAGAATCATGTAAAATTGACAAGAATCAAGTAGAATTGCACCAATTTTATGCCAAATTAAAAATACATGAAATAAATAACTCAAAGTGTGTTACACAAAGTTGACAATTTTGAAATAGTAAGTTCTCTTAGTCAACAGGAGTTTAGAATTAGCAACTATTCGTTTTTCCAAAACAGAATAACTAATTGTAACTGATTTTAAAAGTGCTATCTTGGCATTAGGAATGATCTGGCAAAATGGTACCTTTCCAAGTAGGGTGAATCTTAACTTTGAATTCCAGAATGCTAGAATCCAGTATCTTGAAAATGAAAAATAATTAAAATGCAGATTATTTTAAAGCCGTTTCGGTCCAGTTGGAGTATTTGCTACCAGTAGACATATTTGGTGGCGTTAACTATGCCATTATAGCAGTTATAGTACACTTTGGATATTTGCCAGCACGTCGAGATTATATAATTTGTGGTACTAAATATGCCAATCTGCAAAGGATTATGTATATGAAAATATGGATAACGGTTTTGCGGGAACCTTACATGAGCAGTGATCATAAGTTGTGAGCATGTGTAAATCGCCAAATAACGAAAAGTCGCCATGGGTGACAAGCTATCCTAGCTGTTCCGTAGTTTTTATCAAAGAAAACATATGAAGAATTGTTTTCTTAGAACTAATTATTAACTATACATATACACAAGTCGCCAAATAATATACATATAAAATACATATACATAAGTCGCCAAATAAACAAAGCAATTCCAAGTATGTAGAATCGCCTGAAATTGACAAACATGAAGTAGAATTACACCCATTTTACACCAAATTTGAAAGTATATGAAATAAATAACTCAAAGTGTGTTACATAAAGTTGGCAATTTTCAAATAGTAAGTTCGCTTAGACAACAGGAGTTTAGAATTAGCGACTATTCGTTTTTCCAAAACAGAATAACTAATTGTAACTGTATATTTTTTAGAAAGTGATTGCATCAACCTTTCAAGTATATTAGGCAAGTTGGAGTGTTTAGGCTGATTATTTTACCAACTATGCAAAAAATACCCCCAGCTCTGGAATTTTTCGCATAGTTGGTAAAATAATCAGCCTAAACACTCCAACTTGCCTAATATAATTGTAACTGATTTAAAAAGTGCCATCTTGGCATTATGTACGATATGGCAAAATGGTATCTCACTAAGCAGGGTGAATCTAAACCGCAAGTTCCAAAATGTTAGAACCCAGAATCTTGAAAATGAAAAATAATTAAAATGCAGATTGTTTTAAAGCCCTTTAGGTACAACTTGGGTATTTGCTACCAGTACAAATATTTGGTGGCATTAACTATGCCATTATAGCAGTTATAGTACAGATTGGATATTTGCCAGCACAATGAGATGATATATTTCGTGGTGCTAAATACACCAATCTGCAAAGGATCTGAATATATGGATAACGGTTTTCCTGATAATCTTACATGAGCAGTAATTATTAGTTATGAGCATGTGTAAATTACCAAACAATGAAAAGTTGCCATTGGTGGCAAGCTATTCTATCTAATTGCTTGAAAAAATTTCATTTAAGATGGCAGGTTTGAATATGAATGAAAATGATACAAAATAATAGTAGTAATAATGACATTGAAACAAGAAATGTTTTGGTAGGGATTTTTTTTTTTTTTTTTTTTTTTTTTTTGTAAAAGCAAACAACTAGGCATATGTTTATGAGATTTTCTTTTCTTAATTCCTTTTCAGGTGTAATTTTACAATTCTTTTTTATGCATCACAGAATTTCTTTTTTCCTTCTGTAATGTGTTTAAGATCATTTAAATTTTGTGTCCAGTATGAGTGTTTCTTTTAGATGAAAGTAACTAAATTTTAATTATTTACTTTCTTGTTCTTTGTTTGAGAAATATATATTAATTGTGTGTTATTTAAATTTTAATATTTTATGCTATTTAAACTATGCTAATGGAGGAAACTCGAGAGTTTATTTAATAAAAAAAATTAAAATACTGTTCATATGCTATTTAGTAAAATTTATTTAAAATTTCGTTTGCACATTATTTAGCAGAACTCGTCAGAAATGATTTCTGCCAAATAGTTGTATATTGACCTGCCAATAGTTCAATATGTCATTTGCATGTTATTTTGTCCCTTGGGAATTTCACAAGTTGGCAAGTATGAATCTTCGAAACTTGAGAAATATCAGTTACCATCCCCCACTCCCCCAAAAAAGGATTTTTATGTTTGTTAAAATTGTTGTATACAAGAGTAATGTTTTTTCTTCCTTTATTTCCTTTTAAATGTGAGTAAATTTTGAAATTTGTCAGAAAAATACTAATTTCTCAGGGGATTTTCAGTTCATATTTCCTGAAAAAGTAAAGAATAAAAAAAAACTGACTGTGCTCCTTAGAAATACATTTGCTTAAAGTATTTTCTACATATTTGTTGATTAAAATACTATTTGATAATTTCATTAATATGAGATTCATGAAAACTGCTGTTTTGTGTTTTACAGTTAAAAATAAAAAATTACAATCACATGTTGTCTGGGGGAAAATGTAAACTTGCTGCTCCCATGGTTTTTTTTTTTATTTTTTTATTTTTTTTTAAACAACGATATATGGACTTACCATGAGCTGGAATTATAGAAGATCCTCACACCAGCTAAAACCAGAAGAAAAGCTTGCTTTAGGCATCTCCTAAAATGCAGTTATTGGCAGATAGATGTACTTGGTGTTTTTGTGTTACTCTTATCTTGTTTTTACTTACATTTTTTTTTTTTTTTTTTTTTTTTTTACAACTACAGCTTTATTACTTATTGATTAGCAACTTACTAAAGCAAATTTATAATTTGTTCAAAATTGGTGTTAAAATTATTATTTGAAATCACTTTTATATGACTGTTTAACAATTGAAAGAACTGTACTTATAATTACTTTCAAAGCCACCCAGGTAGTGTAGTGGCTTAAGAACCATTCTATCACGCCTTGGGTGGGGCTCAATTCCCATCTTGGGTGTTAAATTGTCCGTCCCTTCATAGGGGGTAACTTTGGCTAACCATTGGGTGCCCCCATAATAAAATGGCTTGTGGTTTGGGCCTTAGTAGTGACAAAGACTTGTGGGCAGAGCACACCTATTGGGAAAAAAAAATAATAATTACTTTCAAACAATGAATTTCATGTAAAAGAATGTTAGCTTTTTGCTCATATAGCATTCGAAAGGTGGGTTTTAATCTGTAGCAATTGTCTTGTAGTGTTTTCTCACCAAAAACAGAGATTGAGAACTTATGTGTGTTTTACATATTTAAGTTGACATCTATCTTCTTTTTCTACCTGAAAGGAGGACTATTTTTCTTAGGTAGGGATAAGGGTTTTTTGAAAAATATGGTGATCATTTTTTATATGAGGGTCCTTGAAAAATTTATCAATGAGCCTTGAAATCCTTGAAATGTGCTTGAATTTTTACTAACAATTTTGGTGGACACCCTGTTTCAGTTTTTGTCTACTCCCTTTTCTTTTCAAAGCTACAATTAATCATTCATTAAACGTTCTAATCTGTTTTTTTAAATTGTGCTATAAAAATAAATGCACTATATGCTCTGCTTTTCCATAAGTTTTTTAACTTACTTTGTAAGTTTTTAAACTTATCATTTTATTAATTCCTTCTTAAATGAAGTTAAATGACGTATGTTTATTTCTTAACCACAAAATCATGCAAAAATGCTACTATTTTGGCAACTTAAATTTAAAAAATGGCTACTAAACTGGCCACTATTTTATGTCTGTGAGGCTACTAAAGATACTATTTTTGACTCCTGACATTGGTGGACCCCCTGTAAATTGAAAAAAATGTTCAAACCAGGGTCAGAAGTAAGACTCCATTGAAAAAAAATTCTTCTCGTTAATTTTCAAAAAGTGTATACATACGATAAGTCAAAGTTTTTCTTCAGCCCCCAGGAATTTGACTTATTCTGAAATCACTGTACAGTACTGTATAACCCAGGTATAGTGAACTTTCCACATTATTGTGAATGTAAGCCATTAGTCCTGATTCATATACAGTATCTCTGTTCACCATGGGTGCACTTTGGTTTTAGTGGACGAAGCTTAATGGTCCCCAGCAGTTCACTATAACCGAAGTTGACTGTATTTATATTTTATGAAAGATGTTGAAAGGAAACGATGGCTGTCTGCCCTCCATGGAAGTCAAATTTCAAAATGTCCTGGAATTGATTTTTAGGCATTCATGAGTGTTGTATTTTAGAGGAAGATTTTTATGGATATCTCTTTTTCTGTTCGAGAGATAGATGAAAAAAACATTTTGGCCCCCTACCTCCCATAAGTTACAAATTTTGGAAAATGTAGCCATTATGTTAAAAAACTCACATACGTGATGAATTTCATATTAGTTTCAGTAGTTTTCGCTAGGAGAAAATCGACATTAAAAAAAAATTACTTTTTAGTCCACCTAATATGATTTTAAAAGTATAATTTAATGTATCACTACTGTTATGATAAACATGCAACTGAATCTGAATTTTCATTTGTTTGCAGAAATCAAGCTGCTCATGTAGATGATTTTATCAGAGCTTTATTTTCTCTTCATCAAGATTTTCAGTGGCCATTTCCACTCTTATCAACTGTCTATATTTCTCCTCATAATAAAAACTCAGGTAATTTTATTTATTTATTTTATGAAATAAACAATTTAAATTATTAAATATAAAATGTTATGGATTTTTCTGTAAATTTTATTTTAATTATTTTATTTTAAAGACAATTACATCCCTTTACTTGTTTTAAGTTTTATTGTTTACACTACTACTGTCTAATTAATTAGATCACAATAAATATTTGTTCAATGTTTATTAGTAAATTAAATTATTTATTCTATGCTAAAAGAGAATAATCTTAAAAAACGGTTAGTAACAGAGCAAAATAGTTAATTAAGACAAAATTATCACACATTCCACTGACTAAAGAATATTGTAGAGGCCAAAAACAGGAAAATACTTTTTTGTATTGCATAGAATTGCAGGGTGTTCTACCTATTACTATAGAACTTCTGGAGTAACTCTAGACATCATGAAAAATCTCCGACTTTGCACAACGAATGAGATGATGAATTAGTAACTGTTCCTAAAACATGGCAATATTTGAAAAATGGCAACCTTTCTAATGAGGAGAAATGAAGTTATATTGTAAGATTAATGCAAATAATGGTCACTCTGTGCAACTGAGCGACCCTTAATTTGCATACCTACAATATATTATTAAAAGTTTCTGTTTGAAAAAGAATTATTTAGGCATTCTAAAATTGCCAACATTAAATTCATTGATTCTTCATAACATCTCTATAGTTCCTCCAAGAATTGTGTAATTATAATCAAATAAAAGACATAATTCAGGAACATTTTCCAAATATCAAATGGATGAATTAAATGAAGATATTATTACATGTTGCAGACAATATGTTACATAATTTAAAGTAAAAAAATAAAACCATATTGATAAATATGTAAAAGATAAAATCTTTTTAAAAAGTTTAAAGTACCTAAAATTCTTTTAAAATAGCACTTTCGGAGGCTACCTCACCTTTATCCTCAGTCTTGCTGTTGTACGCCAATCTTCTTTCGTTTAGAATTACTTTCCTACTTAGATCTATCAGAGCGTACGCGGTTCATTAATGGAACCATCTGTTAGAATTTTAAGTGCTTCCATTTTCAGAGCGTAATCTTGATTTTGGTAATCGGCTAATTTTTTTTTTTAAGTTAATATTTATGGGTCTATTTTGGGTTACTGTTGAAAGTGCAGTATTTAATTTATTGTATTTGATATCAACAATAAGCTCTTCCTTTCTCTCTCTTATTTTTATTTTTGTTAGACCCATATAACAGCCTAGTTCCTTAGAATCTTCAAAAGTTAAATTTATTTTATAAATTTCTGCCATTTCTTCTTTTCCAATTTGGTCTTTGTCATTACAGATACATTTGAAGGGTTAACATTAGGTTTTGATTGGTATTCTGATATCTTTTTTAGCTTCTTCGTTAGTGATCTTAATAGCTGCTCCCTGCTGCCCCCCAGCAAAGAACAGTTTTGGTGTATTTCGGTTTTGTTTTCTGTCCATCTTCAAAGTGTTCAAGTTTCTTTAGTCTATTTTTATATAGTGTCTTAACAAAGTAGTTAGGATATCCTGCATTTTCAGGTTGTTTTTTAATAAAATTTAATTCTTCATGGGGGAGGGCTTCACAGGATTTTATTGCATGATTAACATATGATCTAACAGCAACAATTTTATAGAGTTGTTTTTGAATTTAGTTAACTATTTCATTATTATTGGTGGTTTTTCTACAGACAGTAGTATGCATTTATTTTGTTCATCTCTAATAATTTTTACATCTAGGTAGTTGATTGTGCTTTCACTTCTTCTTCTTCTTCTTTTTCTTTTAAACCATGAATTTAGTGTTGGACCTTGAATTTAATTGTATTTCTAGTCTGCAATGATTCGAAATAAGGAGTATCCCATTAGTACACCTTTTCCTTGATTGTAGAATCTACCAATGTTCTTAAATTGAAACTTTGAATTATTTAGACTAGATCTAAATAATTCAACACATAATTAATTATTAGATCATATTAATTTTGAGCAGCATATTTTATATTATCTTTGTAATGTATATTTATCTTTTCCAGAAGTTATGCATTCCTTGTTGGATCAAAAGAATCAACTTGATTCACATTTCAAGTCTTTTAATTCCTCTTCAAAGCAAAATACCTTGAATTCCAATATTATCCAAGACAATGGATATTCAAGTAATCAGTCTGCAAAATTAGAAAACCAGAGTATTTCTAACTTGAATTCAAACTTGAGTCTAGATACAGCTACAGAGCATACAGTAGATGCTCATCTAGCTCCTAAACAAAGAGGTTTGTGATTTATAGTTTTACAATTTTTTTAAATTTTAACTGTGTTGTGAAGAAAATAGCATAAACATTTGTAAAGTTAGTAGAAGTTAAAAAACACTACTAAAATTTTAATTGAACATACTGCATTTATTGAGCAATATTTCTTTTATATAACCTTGATGAACTCAAGTGTCGATGATCGAGTACCTTTTTAAAAGTATCATCTTAACTTTGATCTTTTCAATTTTAATCTTCATTATTTACATGAATCTGAACTAAATATATAATTTTAACCTTTTTCGGGTAAAAATTGCTGTTGGGATTTTATGTGTAATACTTTCCTATAACATTACTCAATGTACAGGTACTAAGGTACAAATTGTATCTCATCTACCTACAAATTGTAATTGATTATTATAACAAATATGATCAAATATAACAATAATTATTATGAATCATTTTTCTTTTAATTATTCATTATTCTTATTATTTATTATTCTAGTTGTGCAGTAAGTGTTTACTTGATTATGAAAGTGGTGACAGGTAATAAAACAAACGATGAGAATAGATATTTGATGTGGATACCGCGATACCCTTGTGTCATTGAAAATACATGGAGCATTTGGTCATTGAGGGTTTGGTTTAAAAAGGCAGTTTTTTTTATCTAACAAAAGTTATATATTTTAAAACTCTTATTGGCATCTTTTAATTTTAGACATTTATATTTTTTACTTCCTTGTACAAAGAAAAGGAAGTAATGTGATTGCAAAAACTTTCAGTATCCAGATTTTGGCAAAAAAAAAAAGCGATTTTGACTACCTTTAAATTTACTTTTAAGAGTTTTTGTGAGACGTCTCATCGTACACTTGTATGTATAGTCATATAAATGTATGTACAATCCATTTTGACCTGTTTTTTCCTGTTGTACATTTGTATGCCTGTATGTAACTCCCGTATCTCAAAAACCATTAGTTGCAGAATGTTGAAATTTTATACAGTAAAGCATCGTTCATACGTCTTTCAAGGGACCGATGTAAAACAGTGTATAAATGAAACATTAAGAAAGAACTTCGATTATTACATATTTAATATTACTAATGCAAATTTATGTAAATGTAAGTTTTTAAGCTACTAGTAAATTACTTCTTAATAGTTTTTACACTGAAAACATTGACTAAATTTTAAAATAAAACATTTATCATAAAAGTGAAATAAACCATACCTTTATTGTACTAAATCTTGAATACTGCTAATCCTATAATATTAATAATATGCATTGCATTCTTATTATGATGAGTTTAAATTCTTTCGGAAACTGAATTAAAAAAATCTTTCATAGTTGTCTGATGGTGTCGCATGCACTGGGTATTAATTATCTCATTATGGATTGAATTAAGATTATTAAATGTCTTTTCACTTGTGTTATTCTGACAGACAAAATAAGTTCTAAGTTTCTCAATACAGTCAATTGCTTCTATAAAAAAAAAGTGGAGTAGTCTTTTTGCATTCGTCTTCATCATTGCTTAAATTAGCAACAGATATTTTGTCTTCTATTAAATCTTCAACTGTGCATAATTCTGACATTAAGATATTGTTATCACAGTTCACATACTCCTCGAAAGTGGTTTCTCTTAAAAATTCCAGTCTTCTTCATCCATTAACACCGTTTCATCATCACTTACATGAGCAACATTTTCATCACTGTTATCACGATCATCTAATTTTGGATCTGGAAATCCTCCTTTAATGAAACAATGTTTGATTGTTTCAGATTTTACTTGATTCCATGAATGAGAAATCGTATTGATTGCCTGGAGTACATTTATTTTTCTTTGGGTGTTTCCCGTAATGATGTTTTGAAGTGAATGTTCAATTAATCTTTTTCTGTAATGCACTTTTAAGTTTTTTATAATTCCCAGGTCTAGGGGTTGTAGCTTGCTGGTACAGTTTGCTGGGAAGAAAACTACTTTCACATTTTGTAAAAAGTTATTGTCATGGGGATGGGCTGTACATTGATCCATAAAAAGCAAAATTTTATGATTTTGTTTTTTCATTCCGTATCCATTTTTTTCAGCCACTCAGTAAAAATTGTAGCAGTCATCCAGGCTTTGGTATTGGCTTTATAACATAGTGGCAATGTTTTAACGTTCTTAAAACATCTTGGGTTTCGTGATTTTCCTATGACTACAGGAGACCGCTTATCACTACCATCAGCGTTTGTACACAGTAAAACTGTGAGGCGGTCTTTAGAATGTTTTCCACCATGGCAATTGTCACCTTTAAATGCAAGAGTTCTTGCAGGCATGATATTATAAAAGAAGCCGCTTTCATCAACTTGTAAATTTCCTTTTGCAGGTATCCATCAATTTTGCTTGGCAAATTTTTGAGCCATTCATCAACTTTTTCAGGGCACATCTTACATTCTCCTCTTATCACTTGGCTTGAAATTCAATGGCATATTTTGAACTTTTGAAGCCATCCAGTTGAGAAACACGAGTCTGTTACATTCAGTTTCACTGCGATTTCTTTTGCTTTTTCCATAAGCATGGGTCCACTCATAGGAATATTTGATGCACAACATTGTGTGAAAAACTTTATTAAAATGTCTTCTACTTCAGGAAATTTGCCTTCCTGTATACATAATTTCTTCAAGGCAGAGTTACTGCAAGCAGCTGCCCTGTCCTCAATTTTGTTTTTAGAGTTGAAACAGGAATATCCAATTTTTTTGCCAATTCTACTTTTGTTAATCCTGTGCTTTTGTCAAATTCTTCAAAAATTCCAATTTTATCTTTCAATGAGAGTGCTTTATGCTTTCGACACATTTTTGGTTAATAAACACAGAGAACGGTCGAGAAAGAAACACGTGGGTACAAAACAGTCTAACCACAGAAAGAGTCTGTCTATCAGATGAATAATATGTCTAAAAATATGTCTATCAGATGACCCGTTCAGTGAACTGCTCTTGAAATGACCCCCATTGTTCGTTCCCACAAAAGGAATGCTGATCTACGACCCTCCCCAAATCCTTTACTTCTATCTATGAAAAGTTTTCCTTAAACCAGGAAAACTATGACTGATACAGAAAAATTCCGAATTTTAGGAAGGGGGAAAATGACGTATAACCGATATTGTGCGTCGTATAAACAAACAATTTTTACATTAAAATGAATAGGAATGAATTGAGACTTAACAAAAACAACGTATAAATGTAAAAGTCGTATAAACGCTGCTTTACTGTATTTAAGATTATGTAATATCTAGTTGTGCACCTCCCTTATTAATTCTAATCGACTGAATAGTTTACGAGACAGCTTGAAAGATTTTCCATACATAATGCTCTATGGGCAGAACTTCATCAAAGCATATTTCAAAGATATTAAGTTATTTCAAATGAATCAAAAATGATAAATGTTGTTAAGGGTTACAGTATGTATTTCCTTCAAAAATAGTGTCTTTCATTTATAGTTTTTCTACAAGAACACTAAAAATAATTCTGATACATTATGGTCAGTGGCAGTTTTAGACACATTCATCCACTTCAAGCACATTACCATCCTACCACATAATTAGATAATGGTCAGACGACGGTCATAGGCCTCCCTCAAAAATTACACTAAAAGTCGCCAAGCTTGGCAACTTTTGGTGTACATACAGTCGGACCCCGATTTAACGAACCCCTATTTAACGAATTTCGCAATTTAACGAATTTTTTATTTTCCCTGAGTAAAATGAAAGCAAAAACCTCTATTTAACAAATAATAAACCCCGATTTTACGAATTTTTTTCAACAGGCGAAAACAATTTTTTTTTCGTTAGTTTGGATTAGAAAACTATTGGATTCCTTTTCCGAAACAGAAAGACATTTTGCGCGCCAGTTTCATTTTTAATCAGCAATTCTCGACGCTGAAGAATCAGGTGCAGATGAATCATGAGTCTTGTCAGATATGTTTCACGTGGGTCATTTTCTTTTTTGAAAGAAGTGCGACCAAGAGAAGGCCCATGTATTTGTGGATCAACCTTGAGTAGGGGACGAGTCCAGTTTACTTTTCTGTATGTTCTACCTCCCCTAACTCCGAATCACCCACACAAAGGTCACTTCGCGAGGTCGGTGCTCAGTTTGTTTGATTTTTGAACTTTAGTGAAGCATGGCGGATTGTAAGAAACGAAAACATTTTTCATTGACTTAAAAGCTTAACATTTTATGCGAAGTTAACAAAAACGTAGGGCCACAAAACGTTTCAGCAGAACGTCTTAAAATATCTACGTCCTCATTAGCTACAATTGTTAAACAACGAGCAGAAATTGAAAAGGCATCAATAGAATGCGGCAAAAAATCGTCGAAAATAAGAAAGTCATTGAAAGCCACTCCTCTTTCTGTTCCTGAATCTGACCTAGTAGAATGGTTCAACGTGGTTCGTGCAAAGAAAATGGCCATTAGTGGACCTCTGGTGAAAGAGAAAATTCTTGAGCTTGCCAAAAAACATAACGTAAAACATTTTTCTGCCTCCAATGGTTGGATCGACCGTTTTAAGAAAAAGTATAATGTAGTCCAAAAGAAAGTGTGCGGAGAAAAGGCGGATGTAAATGAAAATGTTGTTAAAAGATTGGAAAGAAAAGTTGCTCAGCTTGATTGAAGGGTATTCACGATCCAACATTTACAAAGTAGATGAAACAGGATTGTTTTATGACTTACAACCCAACAAAACGCTTTGCTACAGAAATGAAAAATGCTTCGGCGAGAAGAAAAGCAAAATGAGGATTACGGTTTCGCGGTTAATGCCGATGGAACTGATAAGTTGAAGCCATTAGTGATAGGAAGGGCTGTAAAACCATGGTGCTTTAAAAACATAAAGACCTTACCCACGAAATATGCAGCCAACAAAAAATCCTGGATGACTTCTTCCTTATTTACAGACTTTTTGACGTCTTTAGACATGTCTATGAGAATACAAAATAGAAAAATTCTTTTGTTTGTTGATCAATGTTCTGCCCATCTCCTAAATTGAAATTTTAAGAACGTCAAAGTCGTGTTTTTCCCTGCTAATTGCACAAGTGTGCTTCAGCCACTAGACCTTGGTATCATTCGTTCTGTAAAAGTTAATTACAGAAAGTTGCTGATGAGAAAAATTGTAGCGTCATTGGAAGAAAATGCGGAGAAAAGGTATAAAGCCAATGTTTTGGATGCTCTATATTTTGTGAGACAATCTTGGGACCAAGTATCCAAAAATACAATTAAAAAATATTTTCAGAAGCGGGATTTCCAGGCAAAAAATTGGAAAGTGATGAAAATGAACATATCGCCTCTGCGGAAGAAGTCGCTCCTGGAATAGACTTTAACAATTATGTGACATGTGATGACAGACTGCCTATCTGTGCGACTGAAGTTACTGAAATTGATGATTTGTCTGAACAAATGGATAGCAATGCTGACGCAGAAATTGATAATGAAACTCGCATTAAAACTGGTACTTTTTCTGATACCTTACATGCAAGGACGTACCCAGGGGGGTGGTACAGGGGGGTCTGGACCCCCCCCCCCCTTCCCCGAAATTTCAGTTTTTGTTAACAAAATAAGAATGATGAAGTCTTTTTGTGAAAAATTCTGCCTTTTTCACCGTTTGGACCCCCCGAAATTTTTTTCTGGGTACATCCCTGCACATGGTTTGGAAACTGTGAAAACATACCTCATGCAGCAGGATATAAATGACGCAGCATTTTCTTCTCTCCATAACTTCTTCGTTCCAGAGGTCCACATATGTCGACCTTTTTGTTTGCACTGTTTAAAACGGCCCTTTAAGATTTTTTCCAGTTCTGAATAGACGTAGATGTGCGTCGATTCTTTCATTTTGAATAAATGATGCTAACGCCTGTGAATGTGCAAATCCCTCACACTGACGCACACATTTTATTTTTGTTTGCCGTGATTTTTATCTTTGCCGTTGCACAAATAATATTTGAATGCTAGTGAAATTTCCGAAGTCGAATTTGTTAATATTTTTTGCTTATGTGCGAAATTCAAATAGCTGAAAAGAACTTGTAGGACATTCTTTACCTTTAAAAGTTTCTTGCCAATCTTCTTTTATGGATGATAACAATTTTTGAAACTGTGATTGGGAATGAAGTTTTTGTTCGAAAAATTATTTGAAAATGCGCTTTCTACTTGTCATTTTTTAAATGTAATAGGTTTTTTCTAAATAATTATGAGATTGCTCTTTAATTTGACATGTAAGATTTTTGCCGTGTCTGGAGAGGATAAGTAGAAAAAGAACTTTTTCAAGTCAAAAGTCAAAGAAATTGCCTAACATCTATTTCTCAGTACTTTAAAATTAACTAGTGCAAATTATTTGTCGTATTAAGCTACTGAATAAAAAGTGAAAATTTTCTAATTAATGGATATTTTTGTGTAGTTGCCTATAAAAGCGTTTCCATAAGGTAAGTGCAGAATTTTTTTACTTTTCGTTTTGGACCCCGATATAACGAATAAAATTTTCGGTCCCGATGAATTCGTTAAATCGGGGTCCTACTGTATTTTATGTGTAACTCATATATCTCAAAAACTATTAGTCATAGATTGTTGAAGTTTTGTACATAAAATTGTTGTAACATCTAGTTGTGCACATTGGCTTTTTTATTCCAATCTACTAGAGAGTTTGTTTACAGGAACACCCAAAAGAATTTTAATACATTATTGTGAATGGACATCTTCAATATACTATGTCTAGTCAGTCATTGTTTGGTCTATGCTTAAAATATCATTAAATTTAACACCAAAAATAATTACGTATTTTCCATTACTCTTAAAACTTTTAACTGTAAAAGGTTGAAATTTTATATTTAGAGCTATTGTAACATCTGATTGTGCATCTCTTTGACAATTGCAATCAACTAATTAATTAATTTACAGGGTCACCAAATAGCCATAAATATATTTAGGTCTATGGGGATACCTTCAATTTATTAAAAGTCTGTGATGAATCACTATTTCAACTCTGACCAAAATCTCGCTAACTACCTCAGGCTAGTTGGCTTTTAGAAAAATATCACCCAATTAACTGCCAAAAACAAATCTTTAAAATTGAACCCAGCTTGGTGACATCTCAAATATTTGTGTAGAAATTGCTAAACCTTAGTATTATTACAGTATTTTATCTCTTTCAAACAAAGTAAATGTAGCTGATTTGCACCAAAAATATTTATGATTTAATAGATATACAAGGAAGTTATGTGGTGTCCACATCAGATTTTTCATAGTGGTTTTCAACATTTTGATTTAACCTAATAGTATGAATATTCCTAAAAATGTTGATTTTGATATATTTATGGCGTACACATATGTTTGTTGTTTTTATATTTTATAATTTCCTTTTCAATCAATCTTCATACTTGTAATGTTCATTCCCCTCCTCAAAGTTCTATTTCAGTTGTATGCTTTTGTCTTTTTAGTACTAGTATTTTCATTGTTGCTTTAGCAATAAATAATTTTGCTAAATTTCCTGATAAATTATTAAATTTGCATTTAGCAATAAATATTACTGTTTTATTTAATGTTTCTTATTAATAAAGTAATTATTTTATGCTTGTAGCATATATTGTATTTGTGGCTTATATTTGTGGCATAAAGACTTCATTAAAAAAAGATCTTTCATCTGTTATTCTAAGCATACTTGCTATGAAAGGAAATTCGTCCAAAAACAGACATTTAAAAAACATGTTTAGAAAATAAATACGGATAATAATAAATACAGTTTATAGATCAGGATATCTAAAGGTGTTCATTCTCACTAGAGTATTGCTTTTAGCTTTCTCCCTTTTCATGAAATATCATTATAAAAATGTCAGGTTTAACTGTTTAATATAGAAAAATCTCTAAAACTCATAATCATAAATGAATTTTTTTAAACACTAGGGGCCAAGGCCCCCAGACTCGCTACGCTCGCTTTTCGTATGAGGCATTCGGACCCTAATCAGGCTTATTCGTAAAAAAGACATAATTTCAACACACAAAACCCGAAGATTGGATCAGATAGAATGTTACTGAGCAACACATTGCTTGGTTCTTGCATCGAAGATATTTTGTTATGGGAATCCGTGTTGTACGGGTCCTGAGCTATACTCCACCTGGAGTGCGGGCTCCGCTTATAATCGATGGAAAGATTATTTGCACTCCTCAGAAACACAATGATATTTAATGTTGTCATTCAAAAGTTATATTAATTAGGAGCTAAAGCGTAATAAAATCAGAACATCTGTTTTAGCTGTATTTTTAATAATGTAAAACCTATTGGACACCTTGCGAGTTTGCCACCCATGGCGATTTTTCATTATTTGGCGACTTGCGTACATGTAAAGTTAATAAAAGCTACGGAACAGATAGAATTGCCTGCCACCAATGGCGACTTTTCATTATTTGGCGATTTATACATGCTCACAACCTATATTTACTGTTCATTTAAGGTTACCAGAAAAACGTTATCTATATTTTCATTTACATAATTGTTTGCAGATTGGCATACTTAACACCACGAATTATACCATCTCGTCGTGCTAGCAAATATCCAAAGTGTACTATAACTGCTATAATGGCATAGCTAACGCCGCCAAATATTTCTACTGGTAACAAATAATCCAGCTGGACCAAACCGGCTTTAAAATAATCTGCATTTTAATTATTTTTCATTTTCAAGATATTAGTTATTCTGTTTTGGAAAAACAGATAATCGCTAATCCTAAACTCCTGTTGTCTAACCGAATTTACTATTTGAAAATTTTCAACTTTGTGTAACACATTTTGAGTTACTTATTTCATGTAATTTTTATTTTGGCATAAAATGGGCGTATTTCTACTTCATGTTTGACAATTTCACGTGATACTACATACTTGGAAACGCTTTGTTGCAAAGGAATGAATGATTTTATGCCAAATCTGGCAACCATTCTGTTTATTTTTTCAGTTTTTTATTAATATCTTCTAAAATAATTCGATTTTCGAAATTTAAGTCAGCTCATCAGGTTCCTCGGAATTTTTCAAATCTGTGGGCACCTTAGTCGAAACTTAAATCCCCACGGTTTAGGAGGAGATAGGCCAACAAGCTTTGACAGCACCAGCGGCCTTTACTTTTTTTTAGAATAGAGAGATACCCAAATTAAATTCCATGCTGTACTGGAAACTCGCAGAATCTTTTCGCAATCGAAAGATTTCGTTTTGTGTACACAGCTATTCTCATGTCCATGCAAACGATTTATTTGTGGGGGGGGAAAAAAAAAAAAAAAAAAAAAAATGATAATAAACTGTGTAATCTGGAAAAGCTTTTTTAAACGAATTTGAATCCCAATTGTATGACGTCATATTCACTTGAAAAGGGTAATTTTGTCACGCAAATGATTTACTTTTTTGACTCTCGGAAATAAAATGGTGCTGAAAATTGCGAAAAATCGCTTAAAAAGGAGGGAACGGGTGGATTTTCAGATTTTTAAAGAAGCGCAGATTGTTTTCTATATTTTTATACATGATCATGAAAATTTTCAAGCGGATCGTGCAAACGGTGAAGACGTTATTAGGCTTTTTGTGTTAACTTTGTAAATTTCACGCGATTCTAGATACTTGGAAACGCTTTGTTGCAAAGGAATGAATGATTTTATGCCAAATCTGGCAACCATTCTGCTTATTTTTTCAGTTTTTTATTAATATCTTCTAAAATAATTCGATTTTCGAAATTTAAGTCAGCTTTGCAGGTTTCTCGGAATTTTTCGAATCTGTGGGCACTTTAGTCGAAACTCAAATCCCTACGGTTTAGGAGGAGATAGGTCCACAAGCTTTGACAGCGCCAGCGGCGGCGACAGCGGCCTTTACTTTTTTTTAGAATAGAGAGATTTTCTGTATTTGCTTGGATTAATAAATCTATTGAGTGTATTGTTATAGGTGGCAGTGTACTGACCTTGGATGTGTCAGAAAATAGTTCTTTGTGGACCGAAGACAGTCTGACAACACTAGATGAAGAGAACTTGCCAAATATGCCATTACCTTTAGAATTAGAAGCAATGTCTGAAGAACTGGCTAATAAAGGTCCTTTACAAACTGAAGTTCAATTAAGGTAACTTTAATGGTTGAAACTTTTAATTTTAAAACAATTTTTATGAGTGCAGTTAATCACCATAGATTGAATACCTCATGATTTCAACTCCTAATTTTTATAATTTTGTACATAAAGCATAAAATTTATAGGTGTCTGTATCATGGGCGTTGCATGCCATGGAGAGACTCAGCGGGTGTCATCGCCCCCTTCCATATTTTGTTTGAATCTTAACTGTTAATAAAGAGGAATGTGAAATCATTTTGTTCTCAGTTCCCCCCCGCCCTTTCCTAATAATTCGCAGGTGGTGACAACCCCAGTTAATAATTAGTGATTTATCTCCAGGAGTAGAGGATATAACATTGGGAATAGTTTGTGTGGTCGATGAAAAACTCTGATGCATCCTTCTGTGATTTGGTAGAAACTTAGTTGTGAGGCTAGAGGGTGATTTTGTTTAATTTTAGTTTATAAGTGCATAGTTCATATTTGAAGTGGTGTAAGCAAGATTTTATGTACTTTTAAGTGTCATGAGTATGATTTTATTCTATTTTTAGAAAACATAGTATTTGATGGGTAAATAGTTAATGAAATCGACTTAGTTGTCAGGGTCACACAAATAACTTTGAATACATCAAAGTCTGTGACATTCATGGTTGACCCGTGTTCTAAATCTCATCTACTGTTGCCAAGTATGGTAACTTTTGGCAAAATAACTTGCATTCAGAACAAATAGCTTGCAATAACTTGCTATGCAAATAACTTGCATGCATAATATACAGAGACTTTTGACAACCCAGTTTCTCAATAGCTTCTATATTTATTGAGAAATTGCCTATTATTATTATTTATTTTTTATTTCAAGTGCAGTAAGAACCACTGAACACAAATCCTTGGGCATACATACAGTAGGTGTAAACAGTATAAAATACATAAAAATGATAAAAGAAAAATATGCATAAATTAATAAAATCATAATAAAATTTGCATGTGGTTACAAGCATCCCAATAATTATTATGAATGTAGTATTGTATGTCACTTTCAAATAAAATAAGTTTAAATAGAGAGTACGGGTTTTTTTAGCTTCCTTTCAACAAAAGGCAAAGCAATTTATGGGACTTACATAAAAACCTTTATTACTCTAACATAAATCATACAATTCCAACGCCAGTTTTATCAGGCGTCCAAAACAAAAACAGTCCCAACAAAATTTTATATAAAACTAAATTAAATCTTTAGAATCCTCGCACCTCTCATTATTGTAACGTGCCCTCATTCTCGAGTACATATTTGATACTTCAGCTCGAGTCAAATTTCTCGGTTTTATTACCATGGAGTTTGGTGCGTTTGTTAATTCATCATCACATAATACGTTGATAATGTCGACGGAACTTTACTACTCCCATGGGGGAAAGCATATCCGTCACAGGAGTGACGATGCTGCTGAAAGAAAATCTTTGTTTACGATCTTTTATTGGAACTGTACCTAATTATCCAGATCACTGTATTATTAATAATTTTTTTTTTTTAAAACTGGTTCGAAAAATAAATAATTATATCCTCATAATACACTGTAATAATTCATTTTACAATAACACGATTGAATATAAAAATACATAAACCTGATCCTACTTTATTAAGAAGGATCTAACTTGAGCCTGGATAATGCATCAGCATTTCCATGTTGAACGCCCCTTCGATAAGTAATTTTCAAATTGTATCGCCACAACGCTAAAGCCCACCTTGTTAATTTGGCGCTGTGTGGAAGGCCATCTGTCAAATATGTTAAGGGGTTATGATCTGATACGATCTGGATTTCCGCACCAAATATTCAAGTATCAAATTTTTTTAGTGCTTCTAAAACGCCATATGCTTCTCTCTCAATCGTAGACCATTTCATTTGGCTGGGGTTTAGTTTCTTGCTGAAAAAAGCAATAGGGACTTCCTCTCCCTTGGCGTCCTTTTGTGCGAGACATGCGCCAATAGCTGTAGCCGATGCGCCACTGTACAACTGAAACGGCTTGTCAAGATCTGGGGTGTGTAAGATAGGTATCTTCATCAATTCCTCTTTCAATTGAGTAAACGCTTGGTCCTCAGCAGAGCCCCAAGGAATAGTAATCAGTACTTTTTTCTTGGTTAGATTTGTTAGTGGCAAAATTATTTGTGCGAATTGTGGTATGTAACTCCTATAATAACTTGCTAGCCCGATTAAGCTTCTTAGCTCTTTCTTGGTAGTAGGTCTTGATATCCTCTTTAAAGGTTCAATCTTCTCTAGATCTGGTGTATGCCGACCGGAACCTACAATATGGCCCAAAAATTTTACCTGGGTTCTCCCGAACTCACATTTTCCAAGATTCACAGTAAGTTCTACTTCCCTCAATGTTTTAAAGACTTGGCTTATATGCTTTAAATGTTCTTCCCAACTGTTAGAGAAAATGGCTACGTCGTCATTGTATGCACAGCAATAATCACGATGTACGAATAATGCTTTATCCATTGATTTCTGGAATGTCCCTCCGGCGTTCCCAAAAGGTAAGACTTTCCATTGATAATGCCCCGAATGTGTTACGAAGGCGGTGAAATGCTTGGATTCTTCATGCATGAAAATCTGCCACTATCCCTTCGTTAAGTCTATGACGGTTATAAATGCAGCTTGTCCTACTCTGAATATTAAATCCCTGGCGATTTTCATGGGATATGAATCAGGCACCGTGAAGCTATTCAATAGTCTAAAATCAATACATAACCTCACGCTTCCATCCTTTTTGGCAACACAAACAACAGGATGTGCCCATTCGCTATCGCTTGGTTCAATGAGGTCCATTTCAATTAGCTCCTCGATTTGGCGATCAACTTCTTTTTGTAAACTGATGGGTATTCGATACGGTTTGAGTCTCTTTGGCGTGCAGTTCTCCGTAACTTTAACATAATGCCCATCGACTTTGGCATGTCCTGGCTTTGAACTAAAAATGTCCATATATCTCTTCAGTACATCAAATAACTCTTGGGTTTGCTCTTCAGTTAAATTATGATTTCTAGTTTTCTCCAAATGTTTTCGGATGTCCTCTACCTCTTTCTTTGTTTTATCAGTAGGCGCGTAATGGATTACGCCAAATTCTTCATCCATTTCGTAAACAACACCAATGTGATTTACCCTCTGCACATACGGTCGTACTTTATTCACGTGTAGCTCTCTAGTACTACCATCCTCTAATTCAACTCTTACCGAATGCGGTCTAGGGATTTGAATTACCGTTGCCGGTCCAATCCAAGTGCCTAAAGTTTGTAAGTTGATGATGGGAGTAATATCAACACTTTGTCGCCAATGGCAAACTGTTTTTCTCTCGCACGGAGATTATACCTGGAAACGTATTCTCCTTGAGCTTTCTCGGTGTTTTCGGAAGCGATCTCATTAGCTTTACGTATATTTTCAACTAAATCTTCAAGATATTTAGTGATTGGTCTGGACGCGGTCGTTGGGATTGTTCGTTCTCCCGTCCAAATACTTTTCAATAAAGATAATGGTCCTTGTGGTAACCGCGCATAAACCAATTGAAATGGTGATAGCCCCGTGGTGCTGTTTGGCACTTCACGATACGCGAACATGAGATATGGTATATGTATATCCCAGTCTCTCCCATACTCTTGTATGTTTTTATTCATCATCTCCTTAAGAGTTTTATTCCATCGTTTTACTGCCCCCATACTTTCCGGATGTCCGGGTGTCGAAAAACGTGGCGCTACCCCTAATAGATTTTCAAATGATTGAGTCAGCTTGGAAGCGAAATTCGTACCCTGGTCGGTGCATATCACTTTTGGAAAACCGGTGTGGGTGAAAATCTTCATTAAAACGTCACACGTTGTCTTGGCACTAATCTCTTTCACTGGAATTGCCTCGGCCCACTTAGTACATAAATCCACGGCACAAATAATATATCGATGTCCTCTCCTTGATGCAGGCTCTAGTGGTCCTATACAGTCTACGCTCCAGACTTGAAAAGGATTTTCAGGCCTAACGATAGGCTGTATGGGAATATGATCCCGATAGGTGCTAGTTCTCCTCAATTGGCATTCTTTGCAACTTTGACAGTATAACTTTACATCTCGTCTGATATTAGGCCAGTAAAATGAATATCTGATTCTTTGTAGAGTCTTATTTTCCCCTAGATGTCCTGCCAACGGAATCTCATTTGCCATTCTTAAAATAAAATTCCTTCTTTCTTTTGGAATTACTACTTGCTGAATTTCTTCTCCACAGACATAATCCTTATGCTGTAGTATTCCCTGATCAATGAGATACGAATTTTCTTGCCTTTCCGCCCAATCAAAGCATCTCTTGAGTGTCTCGTCATCGCCTTGAAGTTTTGCCAACTCTGAAATGGCATCTAGCTTTCTACTCGCAGACTCACTTGCTGTCAAGACATTCACATTCGGCATAGTGGAATTCAAATCCGAAGATATTTGTACATTTACGTCCTCCTCTGCTTTCCCTACAGTTTCTACTTCCACATTTGAAACTGTTTCTTGCCATAATTGTTTATTATGATAAAGTTCAATGTTCTCATTTAGCATCTCAAAAGCTGAACGACTTATTAACATATCACTGGTAAGTTTCTTTGAAATGGCACACATAATTGCTGTATCGCCATGTTTACCATCGTGGATTTTCATCTCATATGTCCGAAGTGGAGCGGTTTCATTATCGCCAAACGCGGACGATAACTCTATTTGTCCTTCTCCTTATAAAGGCGTACCATGTACTAATTCCTCGTGAATTACAGATATCTGTGCACCAGAATCCACTATACCATTAAAAATTGATTTTCCACATTTGATTTTAACCTCAATTAGGTCATCCATTTTTTTGTGATTACTTGATTGAGATAATGGAACGGAGATCTTTGCTGTCAACACATCTGTTTTCTCGGCTGTATCAGCACTTACAGTGTTTATTTTCGGTTGTGAAATTTGTCGAGTAAAAGTATTGTTTTGAGTATTCGTCATATTACTTTTAAATTGTCGTCCTTGCCCACAGAACTTAGAAATATGCCCGTCTTTACCGCAACTAAAGCATGTGGGGTTAAATCTGCGTTTAACCAACTATTCATCTTGACGTTTCTGAACCCACTTAGGAATGGTTTGAGACGGAGACTTCGACGTCATCTTAGCTCCTTTTTCCATTGGACGCTCATAAGTTCTCTCATTACCTTTATTTTTCGAATCACCTCCCCACGACCTCTTCGCTAAATCATGGACGTTAACATATTCGTCTAGTTTATCTGCCAACTCAGACGGGATTATCAACTTAGACCACTGGTCCAAAAAATGCTCACGTATTTCATGTGGAACTCTCCTCTTTATTTGGTCAGCGATAATCAATTTCTTCAACCCGTCATAATCCTCGATTTCTAATCCTTTTACCCACTCTTCAAAATAGTTAGTTATTTCAAAACAGAAATCTCTCCACGTTTTCTCTGGCACTTTTTGATGGGTCATAAATTTCCTCCTAAAATTTTCAGGGCTTAATTTAAATCATCTTAACAAAATCGATTTTATATACTCATAGTTTTCTGCATTCTCTACCGGTTCTCTATTAATCAACTGAACAATTTCCGTTGGTAGTAAATTTAATAAACACAAGACCCATTCCTTTGTTATCTACTTTCAATCTATTAGCATGATTTTCAAACATCGTTAAATAGCATGTAATATCAGATTCGTGCGGGTCAAACTTAGGTGTGTACTTGAATAATTCTAACCTAGCTTTCCCAGCGTCTCTAAAATTTTCGTCTCTAACATTTGTTGACAAGGCTATTCTACTATTTGCCTCGATTTCCAATTTTCTTACCTCAAATTCTCTCTGCTCTCTTTCTCTTCTTTCTTCAAATTCTCTTTGTTCCCGTTGTTTTCTTTCTTCAATAAATGAACTAAGCATTTCCTTTACCAATTCTAAATCTTCTTCATAAATATTGCTACTGGTAATCATTTTCTTTAGATCCGGTAGTAACAAACCAGGTGAAGGATTTTCACCGATCTCTTCCGCTAACTTAATTAAATCTTCCTTCTTTCCCTTATTTAAAAATGACATGGCTTTTCTCACAACTAAATAACTTCTCCACTTCCTAGGTTATGATCCTATCGCTGCGGCGCCAGTACGGGTTTTTTTAGCTTCCTTTCAACAAAAGGCAAAGCAATTTATAGGACTTACATAAAAACCTTTATTACTCTAACATAAATCATACAATTCCAATGCCAGTTTTATCAGGCGTCCAAAACAAAAACAGTCCCAAGAAAATTTTATATAAAACTAAATTAAATCTTTAGAATCCTTGCACCTCTCATTATTGCAACGTGCCCTCATTCTCGAGTACATATTTTATACTTCAGCTCAAGTCAAATTTCTCGGTTTTATTACCATGGAGTTTGGTGCGTTTGTTAATTCATCATCACATAATACGTTGATAATGTCGACGGAACTTTACTTAGAGCATATTAACGATGATTATAATTTAATAGACAAAGGAAGTCTTGTGGTGAACACATCAGATTTTCACTTCCTTGTACGAAGTACGAGGAAATAATGTGACTGCGGAAAATTTCGATATCCAGATTTTGATGAAAAAATCAATTTTGACTACCTCAAAATATACTTTAAAGAGTTTTTGCTGGACATCTCATCGTACGCATGCATGCATGTTCATATAAATGCATGCACAATCCATTTTGACCAGTTTTTCCTGAGGTCTGTACATACGTATGTATATAACTCTCATATCTCAAAAATTATTAGTCGTGGAATGTTGAAATTTTATATTTAGGATTTTTGTAACATCTAGTTATGCACCTCACTTTTTGGGTTCCAATCGACTGGATACTTTATTTATTTACAGATCCATCCAAAAGATTTTAAATACAGGGTGTCCATAGCAGGGTGTTAAAGTCCCGCTTTCAAAAGGCTGCAAAAAAAGAACCACTGGTCAGAATGACTTCAAATTTGAACTGAATATACTGGAAGAAGGGGGAAACAATTTAGCAAAATAAAAAAAAGTTGTAAAATGTATCAACAGATGGCGCTGTAAGTGGCATAACGATAGGGGATGCAGCTACAAGTGACATTTTGAATCTAAATACGGCGGCTTTGGCATGAGTTGCACAGTAAACACACTGTAGTGTTCAATGTGCATGTTTGTTTGGGTTGTTTAACGGAAAAAATGTGTTCCAAGTCAGTCAACAGTTGTGGCACTGTTAGTTGAAAGCCCATCCACCACAGTAAGGTCGTACCACATCGGATGGGAAGAATCGATTTTTAATTGTCCTTGGTACAAAAACCGCATAAAAAGCACATAATGATCCAGTTTTAAATAGTCCTTGGGCCAAAAACTGCATAAAAAGCACATAATGATTCAATTTTAACTGTCTTTGGGCCAAAAACCACATAGAAAGCAACAATGAAAATGCCTGTTAATTATCGCTAGACGTGCGGCACACGGGTTCAGTATGCTTTCCAAAATTATCCGCCACAAGCTGAAAGCGATAAACAGCATGTTCCACAACAGATCAGAGTGTCTCAGGGGTGACATTGCTAATATGTTGCATAATCCGTGTCTTCAATTCAGCTAAATTATCAGTTGGGCCATTGTACACAATATTTTTAAGATAACTCCACAGTCAGAAGTCACAAGGATTGAGGTCTGATGATCTTGGAGGCCAGGGTGTTGGATGATGACAGCTGATAAGTCGATTATTTCTGAAATACCCCTTGAGCAGTTGCATGACTGGCTTTGCAATGTGCTGAGGAGCCCTATCTTGCATGAAAATGATGCTATCCAGACATGCATGCTGTTGAAGTGTTGGAATGACCTGGCTGTGCAAAAGACTCGCATACTGTTTACCATTCACAGCACAGGTAACAAGACCCGCAGGACCAATCTCCCCGAATAAAAATGGCCCTACCATACATGATGCCATGAACCCACATCACGCAGTTACCTTTGGTGAATGCATCGGTTTTGATACAGTTACGAATGGCTTTTCCTTTTCCCCATATCCTGCAATTTTATGTATTGACAAACCTATGGAGGTGGAAATAGGCTTCATCTGACCACAAAATGTTCCATGGCCATTCATTGTCCACTTCCATGTGAGCAAGAAATTCCAGAGCAAATGCCTCTCTTCTTGGCAGGTCAGCAGGAAGCAGCTCCTGAACATGTGTCATTTTGTATGGAGCAATGCAGGATATTACGTATTATTATTTTGTGCACCGTACTCGCAGGCACGTCTAAACCTAGAGCAATACCACGTGCACTGCACGTTTGCACACCACTGCTCATCCCTTCCTCTAATGCTGTGGCCATATCGTCCACTGCATATGTCGAAGCAATTGATTTCCTCCCTCTGCCAGATTTCACTTCAAAAGAGCCTGTTTCTTCAAATTTCTGAATCATAATCTTTAGACCCTTGGCAGAAATTGGACCACGGCCTTCTGTCATTCCCTTTAATGACCAGAATTTCTTTAAAGCTGCAGGTGCACAGTCATCGTTCTTGTAGAATAGCTTCACCAGAAGAGCTCGATCTTTCATTGAGAGACTCATGACAATCTACTCAGATACGATATGAAGGGAACACTACATACCCCACACTTTTATACCACATGCAATGTGTCATGCGCATGCGTGTCTTTTAATTAATTTGCATTGTATGTCACTTACAGAGCCATCTATTGATACATTTTGGAACTGTTTTTTTATTATGCCAAATTCTTCCCCCCTTCTTCCAGTATATTCAGTTCAAATTTGAAGTCATTCTGACCAGTGATTCCTTTTTTTTTTTTTTTTTTTTTTTTGCGGACTTTAATTATGGACACTCTGTACATTAAGCTCTATGGGCAGAAATTAATTAAAGCGTATTTTAGATATATTAAGTCATTTCAAACTACTCAGAAGTATTATATGTTGTTAGGGTTACAAAATGAATCTCTCCATCTCAAATAGTGTCTTTATCACTTATTGTTTTTCTACAGGAACATTCAAAAAAATTCCAACACCAATTGGATACCCTCTGTATTTCCTTTTAATCTTTTAAAATTCCAACACGTTATGGTCAATGACAGTTTTAGAGACATTTATCCATTTCAAGCACAATACCATTCTACCATATAGTTAGGTAATGGTCCGACCACAGTCATGTACCTCCCCCAAAAATTCCTCCTAAAATCACCAAGCTTGGCAATTTTTAATGTAATGTACATAGGTATGTATGTAACTCGCATAGCACAAAAACTAAGAGTCATAGCTTGTTGAAATTTTATATTGTTGTTTTGAATTTTATGTTGAAAATATAAGACTGTTGTAATATCTAGTTTTGTACCTAGATTTTTGGTTCCAATCTACTGGAAAGTTTGTTTATTAGACCCAAAAGAATTTCAATACATTAATGTCTATAAACATCTTTTTTTATTATGTGTGTACTCAGCCATTGTTTTGGCCATACCCAAAATCTCACCAACTATCATTGTGAGTTTTTCCAAAATATTGCTAAATTTGGTACCAAAAATAATTACATGTTCGTATAACTCTAAAACTGTTTACCGTAGAATTGAGACTTTGTATTTACATTGTATTGTAACATACAATTGTGCAACTCTTTTTTGATGCAGTTGACTGGGTAATGTATTTACTAGGTCATCCAAAAGACTAAATACATTAAGGTGTATGGATACATTCAGTTCATTTTGAAAGTCTGTGGTCAATTACTACTTTGGCCATCTCCAATATCTCGCAAACTATCTGAAGCTTGTTGGCTCTTTTTTGCGAAATATTGCCAAATTAAGTGTCAAAAATAAATCTTTACATTGAACCAGCTTGGCAATATTTCAAATATTTGGCTAGAAATCATTAACCTTAGTATTATTGTAGTATTTTATCTCTTTCAAACAAAATAATTTTAAATGAAGTGCGCAAAAATATTTATGATTTAATAGACATACAAGGAAGCCATGTAGTGTCCACATCAGATTTTTTAGTTTAAAAAAGATCCCTCACATACAGTGCATTTTTGAGATGGTTTTCTACAATGGTAATCGTAATCAGTAATGTATTTTTAGGTTAGCACAAAACCTGTGGCAATGTGTTTTCAACCTCCTAAGTATTGCTTGTCACAGAGATGGTCTTTTTTTATGGATGAGGGGGGGGGGGATAACAAGCAGATTTTATTTATTACTAATACCAGGCTTTAACAGTTCGATGATTAGTCGTCTGGCTTCCCAATATTTCTGAGCAATGCATTTAAAATTATTAAGTGCAGAGTATGTGTCAGCATGGTACTCATTCATCGAGTGACCAGAATCACAAAGACAACAAAGGAGCGGTGTCCTACATTTCAATTTTAAAAAGATGGGCATTAATGCAATAGATTAGAAAGTAATTTTCCAAGTTTGACTTTCACAGCAGTGAATTAATCTACTCGTTTTTAAGGTTAACAAACAACCACTCAAAGCATTTTCATGACTTCCTAAAGTATTCACCAGAATTTAGTTATTCATAATATATATGTATGTAATAATAAAATAACTTTGCTAATTTAACCTAATTTAATTTAATGTTATTTGAAAAGCCTTCTTTAATCTCGGTTACTCTCACTGTAAAGTTTGTTTCTGGCCACACAAATATTACTCTCGGAGACGTTTTTTGAAGTTCCATAAGAAGTAAAATTGTTGATTCAGCAGTAGTTTCAGTTTTCTGTGGCTTTGCTACTACGTGCTTTTAGAACTCCTGTGTAAGCAGGTGTTTCTCATGTCTTGATTGACAAGCTAGTTAACTAATTACATTTGAGAGTAACGCCTTCGCGATCGTGCTACACCCTGCCAGCAGGTGTGGTAACTAAGGAGTATTTAAACAAGAGCGTGGAAATTTTGGGAGCTTTAGAGTTTTAACTTAGCTTGTAGGAGTTTGGAACGTGAAGCTTTTGTAGGAGCTTCCAGCTTTAGCTGTTAGACTGCGATGTACAAAGATAGCCCCAGAGCAATAAGGTCGCCGGCCTGACTCCTGCCCTCTGACCGAACTTTGAAATAAACTATTTAACTTAGAACCCCAATGGATTTGCGTCAATCATTTCAACAAGGAATGGCATAAGGCCCATTCTTTGTTGATGCTTCAAGTCATGGAGTGGGTTGTGTTCTGAAGCAGGAAAATGAAAAGGGAGTTTTACACCCAGTGGCATATCATTCGCGTAACTTAAGAAGTTATGAACGAAATTATGCTATTACTGAATTAGAATGTTTGGCTATTGTGGATGCCTTGGACAAATTTTATCATTATTTACATGGGCAAAAATTCGTCATACATATTGACCATGCGGCTTTAACTTGGCTAAAAAATGTTAAAAATTTAAGGGGGCGTCTTTTCCGCTGGTCACTAAAACTTAGTATGTTTGATTATGAAATTAAATATCTAAAAGGCTCCACTAATATTGAAGCTGATATGCTATCCCGGTCACCTGCTGTAGAACATATCTCACAGCATATCCACCTTCTTGATGTAAATGACATTAAAGAAACTCAAAAGAAAGAAAATGTCGTAGTAAATGGTAAAAATTTAATTGAAGTAAATGATGTTATTGTAATTAAGAAAAAAGGACTGTATAAGATTTATGTACCTATGTCTTTAAGATTACCCCTGCTCGAGAAAACTCATAACCAATTTGGACATCTAGGAATATACAAAATGGTAAATTTAATTACACCTCAATATTATTGGCCTCTTATTAATACAGATATTGAAAATTATGTCAAACATTGTCACACATGCCAAATAAACAAAAAATGTAAACAAAAAAGATTTGGATTATTGCAGCAAGTACCTCCAACTGATAAACCTTTTGAATGACTCTCATTGGACACAGTTGGTGGGTTTAGTTACTATAATTCTACTAAAAAGTATTTGCATTTGATCACAGACCATGCAACTCGTCATGCGTGGGGGTTTCCATCTAAAAGTTTCACAACAGAAACTTATACAAACTGTTTAAACAAATATTTCAAGTTCCAGAAAAATTATTAACTGACAGAAATGCAGCTTTTACTTCTTCAAGATTTAAAAAATTTCTTCGTAATTATAACGTTAAACATTTAATGACATGCAGTCATCACCCACAAACGAATGGAAAAGTGGAATGCCTGAATCAGACTATTGTCACTAGGTTAAAATGCAAAGTTAACGCTTCATCAACTAAAGTACCATGGACTAAATTACTAGAGGAAGTTTTAAATCAATATAACATAACTCCACACTCTGTTACACTGTTTTCACCAAGTTATTTGATGTACGGAACTTTACCTTATGATCCATTATTGCCAAACAATAATTATTACCCACCTCTTGATGAAGCATGTAAATTAGCTAAGGAAAGAACTATACAATATCATAACAAAAACAAAGTCAGATATGATGCTCGCTTTCTCCCTGTAACATTTAAAGTTGGTGATGAAGTAATATACGAAGAATTTGAATATCCTAATACACATAAATTAAGTCCACCCTATTCAGGCCCATATAAAATAATACAACAACTTTCTGAAGTAAACTTTGAAATTGATAAACCTAGTCCTCATTTTAAAAGAAATTTCGAGATTGTGCATTCATCTAAACTGAGATATTATAGTAATCCACAAAAATTTAAACTATACCATGAATAGACCTTTGTTGAAGAGTGTAAGTTTGAGCAAACTTAAAATGCTAACAAAATTATACCACCCTGTACGTGGTAATGCTACTGTACAGCTGTGGTTTTTTCTCAATTCAATTTTAATTTTCAACATTTTTACATTACACACTGTATATATCACACAATTGTTTCTCTTGTTTACATTTGTGTTTACCCATATTGCTAAGAATTATCATGTAGTAAAAATATCCATTTATATCTTATTGTCATGTTGTTATACTATTTTGTTGCATTTCAATTATTATAATATACTGGTCACTTTATATGGAAAATTAATCCCAAAATTATTTATGAGGAATATTTATGCAGGAATATTTCTATCCTTTATACTATAGTGAAATTATATTAGTATTATTTTTATGAATAAGATCCAGTATGTGTTTTGTTTAGTATTTACTTATTTGATTATGATATATTTTATTAATTAACTCAGAAAAATAATAATCTGCAGATGCATCTAATTCAATGTGCTTACATATATTACAATCTACCACGAGAGCCTCAAGTACTTTCGCTTTTCTTGTGTCAATGACTGTGGACAGTATAACAGATATAAACACTAAACTTTGGACAATGAAGTAGAGGCTCAATGGAACTAATGATTGTTTGTATAAGGGAACCCTTACTGTTACCCCTATTGCTACACTTATTGTTACCTTATTTGAACCTTATTGTTACCCTTGCGTGTTAATATACTAAAATTTACAACTACTAGTGCTATTGTAAATATTATTTTGTATTGAATATTTTTTCATGTCATAACTGTATTTTGAGAAATTGTGTATGCGGAGAAGGCTGGTGATCTCAAGTCTACATTTAGAGTTTAAAATAATAATAATAATAATAATAATAAAAATTCACAGTTAAAAATTTCTTTCTTGCTCCGTTCGGGTTGAGTGCCACCGACTTGCAGGCAAGCCGGTTGCCCTCCGCTTGGAGGGAGGGATATGTTATAATAAAATAAACTTTACTAATTTAACCTAATTTAATTTAATGTTATTTGAAAAGCCTTCTTTAATCTCGGTTACTCTCGCTGTAAAGTTTGTTTCTCGGCCACACAAATATTACTCTCAGAGACTTTTTTTGAAGTTCCATAAGAAGTAAAATTGTTGATTCAGCAGTAGTTTCAGTTTTCTGTGGCTTTGCTACTACCTGCTTTTAGAACTCCTGTGTAAGCAGGTGTTTCTCATGTCTTGATTGACAAGCTAGTTAACTAATTACATTTGAGAGTAACGCCTTCACGATCGTGCTACACCCTGCCAGCAGGTGTGGTAACTAAGGAGTATTTAAACAAGAGCGTGGAAATTTTGGAAGCTTTAGAGTTTTGACTTAGCTTTTAGGAGTTTGGAGCGTGAAGCTTTTGCAGGAGCTTCCAGCTTTAGCTGTTAGACTGCGATGTTCGAAGATAGCCCCGGAGCAATAAGGTCGCCGGCCTGACTCCTGCCCTCTGCCCGAATTTTGAAATAAACTATTTAACCTAGAACCCCAATGGATTTGCATCAATCATTTCAACAAAGAATGGCATAAGGCCCATTCTTTACATATATATATATATATTTAATAAATTAAACTTCATTTTTGAGAAATGATACATCTACTCATATTGGTATGTTTACAGTTTAAATTAAAGCTTAGAAAAGTAGATCATCTGCAAATTCATAATAGTGTACTTTTACTCATGTAGATCTGTGAAGAATGGGCTAAGTTAGCTGGTTAGCTGGTATTGAATACATATTTCTAACTATGAAAAATATTAGTTATAATTAAGGAACTAGTGAACCAGTTATTGTCTTTGAACATAAATTATCTATATTAAAACTTTCTTTAGAAGATACCTGCTGGTAAATTGCAGCATTTAGCATTTTTCAATTTTATCTTTTACTGTAGATATTTACTGCAATTGCTGTTGGAAGCTGGATGTCTTGATTGGTCTCTTCTTATTGCTATAATTTTGAGAGATGCTATGGCAGTGATACGTGTAGTAAACTTAGCAAAACAACCTGATCAGCCTGCTGATAAATTGCAACATTTAAAGGAAGGAATGGCATCTATAGAGCAGTGGGCTGATAGGGAATGGTACGATGATTTATCTTTATTCTTTTCTTTCTTTCTTTCTTTTTTTTTTTTTAATTCAAAATACTTACTTTTTCTATCTGAAGAAAACTTATGAACTGATAATTTATTATTGCCATGACTTCATATTAGTACCAAAATTTCTAAGTCCGGAATAAAATTTAAGTAAAGAAAAATTTATAATGTAATTTTTAAATATTTCCTTCCATAAACTAAATGGCAAAGGGCCAGTAGATCGTATAGTGGTCTGAAGTAACAAGATTTCAAAAAATGTCAGTTTCCAAACTCTGTTGGCAGGGGCTAAAACAAAATGGCGCAAGGACACCACATAAAATAAAAGGAGAAAATAACTGAGAAATATTCTGATTACATTTAAACAAAATATTTGTTTAAAGTATCTAAAACAAATCACTTAAATTCTGGAATAACATTACGTACATTTACATTAAAAATTAGCCTTAAATCTTAAAGCATCCTCTGAACAAATACTAAAAATTTATGGACCATTTTTAAGTGCTCTGATATTAGCCGACAAAAAATTTACAAAAAAAAAAGGAAAGAGACAGCAAAGTAAAAAAAACTGATGAATAATTTTGGGGTCCCCCTAAAAACACCACCATCTCATCATGGCTTTAGCTTCTTTCCATGCTCGTTCAAGTCTCATCTTATCCAAGATCTCATGCATTCAGCAGTAGAAAGCAAAAGGGTCTCCGATCAAAACCAGTCAAGACAAGAGAGGAATAAAAGGAGAAAATAACTGAGAAATACTCTGATTACATTTAAACAAAATATTTATTTAAAATATCTGAAACATAAGTAGAAAGCAAAAGGGTCTCCGATCAAAACCAGTCAAGACAAGAGAGGAATAGAGCCATTGCTGCCAAAACGCAGCATTTTAACTCTTTTGTGCCGAACCACTCAAAATTCTTACGCAGCAATAGTTCGTCTGTGAACTCTATTTTTTTCTTCTTTGTATACTTAGAGTAGCTTTAAAACTGGATTTGTAGGTAAAGTAATGTAGAATTTTAGTGGAAAGTTAACTATTTCGCCGATTATTCTGTCATTTTCAATGTATTAAATTCCTTTGTACACGTGGGTTTCTTCTGTTGTGTTCCTCCACCGCATTTAATGTTTTTCCATATCGAATCATGATTCAATCGATTTATATAAAAAATTGATGGACTGAAAAAAGGGGAATTTAAAAAAAAAGAGAGAAAATAGCAAATAAAAATACTTAAGGTAGAGAAAAGAATGTTGGCATAAAAAAAAAAAAAATGTTTAAACCAAAACTTAAAATTTAGCAAACACATTACTAAGCAAAATACGATGTCTGCAAATAAAAAAAAAAAAATTTAAATGTCGGCATAAAGAAAAATAAAAGTTGGCTCAATTTAAAAAACCACATATAAACATTTTTTAACATCAATTATTTATCAAAATATTACGATAATACCTATACCACATCAATTATAAAGGTTTTGTTCTTCCGATCTGGCAGTATGTTTAGGCCAAAATCGGAAATGTGTGCCGTGAAGGAAAGAAAAAGTCCCAAAAGAATAAGTCATACAATTTAAGCATTACACAAAATATTCATCTGAAATTTGATTTTATTAATCGTAGATCCCTAGTAGAAGAAGTTAGTTTAGATTATTTTCAAATCATAACATTATTTAGATTTTTTTTACATTATTGGTAGAGGCTAAAAGAGTTCTCATGTAACAATTTTGTTTTATCATACCCTTTCTTGTGCATACCCACTTACCTGCTATGCTTCAGTTTTTTAATGATATGTATTCAGCAGAAGTCTCATCTAAAATTTCATGTTCAAACAAAATACATTAAATAAAGAAAGCAATTCTCCCCATGTAAAGAACAATCTATTTGCTAGTTCCTAATAAGAGTGTGCTCAACCATTAACAAAGCACTTGATTTGTGTAAAAAAAGTCTTTCTAATATTTAGTTTTTTGTTTAGAATCTTTACAATTAGTAATATTCATTCATTTTGCATCATACATGCAAGAGTTTGCATAAAAAGCTGGTAATTAGATTAATAATTGAAAAGGGGCCCCAGAAATTTTTGTATTTTTTTATGATGCATAATTACCGTCCAATAACAGATGATAGTCCTGAACCAATTGCATATGCAATAAAATTAATTAGTTTGTAATCTTGAAATGAAGGGGGGAGGAGGACATTACTCTTGTGATGTTATTATTATGCTGAACAGATTGATTGTAGTCAGTGACATACCGCAAAAACCCGAGGCCCCACAAAAAAATTTCTGCGGCCCCTTTTCAATTATTAATCTTATTACCAGCTTTTTATGCAAACTCTTGCATTTATGATGCAAAATGAATTAATATTACTAATTGTAAAGATTCTAAACAAAAGACTAAATATTAGAAAGACTTTTTTTATACAAATCAAGTGCTTTGTTAATGGTTGAGCACACTCTTATTAGGAACTAGCAAATAGATTGTTCTTTACATGGGGAGAATTGCTTTCTTTATTTAATGTATTTTATTTGAACATGAAATTTTAGTGATAGATAGTGATATTTTAGTGAGACTTCTGCTGAGTACATATCATTAAAAAACTGAAGCATAACAGGTAAGTGGGTATGCACAAGATTTAGTAGGAAGGCGTAGTAGGTATTTGTGTAAATATCACCTTTTCATTGGGGGGGTTTTACTGTCGTAGTTGGGAATGTGAAGTTTCAGAAAGATCAGATTTTTTAAAAGTTTTAATTCCGGCTAAAAAGAATGTCCCATTCTTAAATAATGCTTGATATTTTGTTGCATGTAAATTACTTCATTAGTCCTTTTTCATGAAATATTGGGCAATATATCACAAAAATTTGAAAACGTTGTCAAGCATTAGGCACAGTAGAAAGAAAAATTATAAAGGTTTTAAAATCATGATGTAAGATATTTGCAATCTCACATGCAGTTTAAAAGTGAATTATATAGCTTCTGCATTAAACAAAGAAGCTCAATCTAATAATTTGTAGCTCACGGTGACTTGAAATAGGAAAACTATTCTCATGCTAATCAGAATTTGAGAAATCGCAGAATTATTTCAAATCTAGTGTCACTTTTTCATTACAGTCTGCTTACATAATTGGGTTTGTAACTCCTTTTTAAACTTGTAATATCTAAGTGACGTCAATGTCACTTGCTATTGCTAACGTTACATAAAAAGAAATCTCATATTCGTAACTTTTTACCGGATAGTATATCGAAAAAGCTCTTTCAACATGAGAATCGGAAAAAATTCACTAAAAATTGAAGAACTGGTAGATTGTCGAAAGTATAAATTTGCCTGTGGCCTTTTCCATATCGTTTTTACAAATCTGTGGAAATTTTCAAGCTGATTGATCCAACAGTGTGGATTAGTATTTGTATACTAGATAGAGAAACAATCTTTCATATTTATACATATGATAGTACTAGTCTATAAGGCTTATGGCATTTAAAAGTATCATATCAGTGATTTATCGAAGAATATAGTGTTACAGTTATTTAAGGTAAAGGGGCTGTCGGGAGTTCAATGAGAAAAGGAATAAGTGCTAGAAAAAAATCACATTGTACCATAAAATCCCTATCATAAACCCCTCCTACCCCATTTGTTTGGAAAGAGGACAAAATGTGTTCCCGGCCACGGACACTGCTACGAATTGTGACATCACCACAAACGGCTGCTGTGACCTCATCATCGGGAGGTGGATGGGGGGGGGGCAATTATAAGGCTTTCTCCCCAATTATAACACCCCCCACACACACACACAAGGGAGACTTATAATCTGGATTTTACTGTAAGTTTTCAGAGAGATGTCTTCTATATATATATATGTATGTAATAATAAAATAAACTTTGCTAATTTAACCTAATTTAATTTAACGTTATTTGAAAAGCCTTCTTTAATCTCGGTTACTGTCACTGTAAAGTTTGTTTCTCGGCCACACAAATATTACGCTCAGAGACGTTTTTTGAAGTTCCATAAGAAGCAAAATTGTTGATTCAGCAGTAGTTTCAGTTTTCTGTGGCTTTGCTACTATGTGCTTTTAGAACTCCTGTGTAAGCAGGTGTTTCTCATGTCTTGATTGACAAGCTAGTTAACTAATTACATTTGAGAGTAACGCCTTCGCGATAGTGCTACACCCTGCCGGCAGGTGTGGTAACTAAGGAGTATTTAAACAAGAGCGTGGAAATTTTGGGAGCTTTAGAGTTTTAACTTAGCTTGTAGGAGTTTGGAACGTGAAGCTTTTGTAGGAGCTTCCAGCTTTAGCTGTTAGACTGCGATGTACAAAGATAGCCCCGGAGCAATAAGGTCGCCGGCCTGACTCCTGCCCTCTGCCCGAACTTTGAAATAAACTATTTAACCTAGAACCCCAATGGATTTATGTCAGTCATTTCAACAAGGGATGGCGTAAGGCTATTCTTTACATATATATAAGTATATTTTTCTGCAAGTTTCTGTCCTTGTAAGGTGTTGCACAAAACAGCTTTTATCTCATATTCTCTGCTGTTACCTTAAAACAAAGAAAAGTAAAAATTCATACATGTAAATATTTCATTTACATGTATGATGTAAATTTATTTTTTAAATAGTTCATTGTGTGGGGTCCTTCTTTATTCAAAGTCCCCCCCTCCCCACACACACACACACTGCGGTAGCTTACGGTATGCCCCTGATTGTAGTCATCTTTATTTTTAATAATGTGTTTAGCTGTTTTACTCAGTAATTTTTTTTGATGACATTTCCAGTAAAATATATATATATATTTTTTTACAGTCCTGGCTATAAAAACTTCATGTTAGTTATTCACAATCAAGCTAAAGCACTGAGTAAAATATGCTCTCCATCCTCATCATCTTTGCTCAAGCTAGATATGCAGAACTCTTCAGATGATTTTTGTAGTGACATTTTATATGATAAAGACCAAAACAGTCACAGACTATCAACAAGTAGTGACATACCTGGTATTGAAGGGACGCTTGTGCTTCAAAATGCCAGTATGAGTAAAGAAGATGAAATCTCCACTTCAGAATCTGAAGAGAGTTCAAACTCTCAAAAGACAGAAAATCAGACTTCGGAATGTTCAATTTGTTAAGTATAATAGACTCCTAATTATCTGTGATATGTCCATATTTTTTATTTGTTCTTTTCCTTTTGCTTGATAAAAAGCTGTTGAAATGTATGAGATTTCAAAGCTATATCAAATACCATTTAAAAAATTGATACAATCTATAAAATTGCAGTGAGATATCTGGTTTAGAAGTAATCATGATATATGTATTGCCAATGCACATTTGTAACCATAAAATGTTTATTAAATACTGAACAATGCTTTTAATTAAAACGAAAGTAAATCACAAAGAAAAATCATCATGTCTCTATTAATTTATGTTCATGATTAAGAACATAACTATTTCCTACCCCCCCCACACACAAAAAAAAAACTGAATTTTAGTGTGGTGAATAGTTTATATTATTATTATTTGGGGGAAGGGGGGAGTAAAGATTAAATCTTTATCCCATCCTCCCTCTCCCCAACAATACTCAAGTCATTTCTCTCTATTATTATTACATCAGATGAAATGGGTTTTCTGATAACATATTTTGTACAACCCTGAATAATGTTAAGCAAAATGATACCCCCCCCCCAAAAAAAAAGTCCCGAGTTTGCCCTAGTGTTATTTTATTATTAAAAGTTAACAATCTTACAAGTAGTTGAAAGGTGTTTTTTAAGGTTTTGAAAATCATTTTTATGTAACATTGATGCTGATAGCAAAGTGCATGGTTAATTTCACATATACACCCAAGAAGAGCAAAATAACTCCAAACAACTAAAATTTTTGGTTATCCTTACCTGTTATTTAAATATATATATGTATTATTTAAATTGTATCATTAACAATAATCATTGCTTTTTAAATATTGTACTTTCCCTTTATAAAGACATTGCAGTAATTAAATTTTTGACAAGTGAATTTATGTGGTTTTAAAGTGAATTTATGTGGTTATCATATCATATGCAGTGCTCAATGTTATCCTAAAAGTTCTGAAGAGTTAAAAATTGTCTTGGAATATCCTTAAAATTTATTATGTTTTGAAAATTTTATAACTTTGATAATTTATTATATCTTGAAAGTTTTATAATTTTCAGACTTCACTGTAAAAGGTAAATATTCTTATTTTTTTAAACAAAAATAAATAAGCAAAGCAAGGAAGTGATGAATAATTGAATTATGCAGTAATTTGTAAAACATTACTGCATGATTCAATAGTCATGAATTTTTAAGCAATAACAAATTTTTTAAATTAGTGATTTTCCTGAAAGCTTAGCACATTGTCGTCAGTGATTATTATTATTTTTTTGTCCATTCAATTTTTACTGATCAGCAATAATTATTAATGTTATATTCACAAGAAAAAATCTTGAAATTATACTTTTTAGACTTCCAGCCATGCATGTATTGTATTCCTTCGAGTTCAGTTTTTGTTTAGTAAAATTTGCTATAAATCAATTAATTTTTACTAAAAAGCATCATAAAGCAGGAAAGGATATTTTAAAATAATACAATATTAAGTCATTGTAAATTTTTCCTTGAGCAGCTACTACACTATTCAACAGCAATAATATGTATCATACACTATATTTGTTATGCAATTTTGTATTTAATTGTATCTTATTTATTTAGCACTATAATGCCAATTTCACAGACAATTAGGAGTCTATTTTTTGTTTTATCTGTATACTGTATTTATGTGGACTATGTATATTAGTTTATACCTCATCAGAGAATTTTAAATATTTTTATAGACTAACCCTTTTAATTAATACATTTCTGATAATATATTTAATGAATGTTAATAATCTTTTATCATGCCTTTTCATGTTAATCAAGAGGGAGGTCCTTTCTGTAGTCCATTTATTTAAAAAAATCTTCAATTATAAATATTAAACTTTTATACATTTTATATAAAAAACTAAAATATAAACAGCAGTATTAAGCTTTCTCTATTGTTAAATATTACAAAGTTATGTACAGTTGAAGAAATTTTCAAAAAATGTTTTGTTTATTTATGGAAAAAAGTAATGGCTATTATTTCAAACAATGGACAGTGTTTTTGATAAATGTTAAATTCGAAAAATTAATTATTTTTTGGAATGAAAATTGATTTTTTTTTTTTTTTTTTGTTTGTCTCAATATTGCTAAACTTGTATATGGATTACATATTCTATCTGTAAATACTGCATATTACCCGAAAAGGAAAAAATCTATTTAGTTTAATTAATTTTTGTTTTAAAAGTTGAATAGGATGCTACTTTAATTAAATTTGACTTAATAATTTAATTATCTTTAGTAATCAAAAATATGGCTAAATTCTGTGGCACCAACAACCAAATTTTTAAAATGAACAATTAAATTGAATGATTTATTACAAAATTATTAAACTATCACATTTACAATTTCATTTGTGACAAAAGTTTAGAATGGAACACAAGCTTTTAATTTGTAATTTCTAATAGAGAGAGTAAAGGATTTATTTATGTGGCATTACTATACAAGAAAATAGCTTATGTATTACATATGTAACATATAAAGTCAATAAAGTTAAATCACTTGAAACATCCTCAACATAAAAAAAAATTCTATTTATAATAAATGTCTACAAAGCTATAATTGATAGATTTTATTTTGTATGGTTAATAATATATATATTTTAAAAAGGAGTAAGGGTTGAACTTCTTCAAATTTTAGCTGCCACTAACCATAATGAGTTTAAGTCATTATGGTTACACCTTTATAACGTTTTCATGTTGACAAGTCGGAATATGATCTGTCGTACTAGTGTTCCCCCCCCCCCCCCCCCACACACACACACACATGTTTTCAAGAGTTCTTGTAATATAACATAGGAAGAAATGATCACATTCGAAAATGTATATATAACGTTTTGCATAATCATTTATAAATTTACTAATGTTGTTTAGTTTTTAACTGTTACAATAAATTAAAAAGAATATTTAAAGTAGGTTTTGTACATTTTGTTTAAGTGTGTCAAGTATAGTATAATATTTTTGTATTTATATTTTCTGTTATTTTTATATATAAGTATGCTATTATTTATAATTCTGAATCTCATGTGAAAAGTAAGTAATTATTTTCTTTGCTTTGTTCACGAATAAGAACTTTAGTGTGTCTTTTAGTATGTAATTTTATATTTATTTTGGATACTTGCGTATTATCCTGGCAGTCATTCCCGCCAAACTATTTTTCCGTCAAATGTGTGGACAAACTGTTGCCAATCATATTCTGAACCATCAATAATTTCATATGTCCAGCATTTATCTTGGTGCGAAAACGCTTGTTTTGGCAGACGGCCGGTATAATATGTAAGTACCTTATTTTGTAAAATACTATTAGCAGAGATCAGGTATTAGCAAAAAAATTGTTCTGCAGTTCATTGTTCTTGTGCAATAAAAAATAAAATAAGACTTTTAACTTTAACAAAACATTTGGTAAAACCTCTAATGTAAATAATTTATTTAAAGGCTATTAAGGCGATTAATCCTTTTAAGATAAGATTTAGTTAAATTTTATTCAAGCCAATTTAATTCACTTCCAGGTTAAAGCAATTTAGTGTCTGGTATGTGAGCGTATCTATACAGTGTGTCCAAAAAAGGTGGTAACAGGCTTTAATTCTTTATCTATTAGCGATAAGTGGGTAGTGTAAATTGAACAAATGTTCAAAACAAGGTCGGAAATAAGACTCAGTTAACAAAAAAATTTCTCGTTAATTTACAAAAAGTTACACTTTTTAAATTTGTATACGACCCCCATACAAAACAATTCCCAATAAGTAAAATGTGCCCCATACACTTATGAGGAGGCATACAAAATTTGAGAATCACACTGTAAAAATTGTCAGAGATATGAAAATAAATATAACGCTGGCTTAAACCACTTTTTAATGGCCCACGAAGAAAAAAAAAAAAAATCATGTTAAACGATGCATTTTAGGGTTTGTGCAGAAATTACAAAAGAAAAACTTTTTTCCTATTCTAGCAATAAACATTTATATTCTAAATCATGTATAGTCCTCAATCACCTTTGTTTAAAGGTGACGTTGTATGATGATAGGCTGAAATTTATTACATCACCTCATTAGTGTATAGGGCACATTTTACTAGTTGGGAATGTTTTTGTAGGGGGGGGGGGCATATACAAATTTTAAAAATGTAACTTTTTGAAAATTAATGAGAGGAATTTTTTCTTAATGGAGTCTTATTTCCGACCTTATTTTGAGAATTTTTCAACTTATACTGCCTACTTATCTCCAATAGATAAAGAATTAAAGTCCATTACTACCTTTTAGGGACACCCTGTATGTATATATATATATATATATATATATATACTATCCTTGTGTTTTACTTAGTCAGTACACTCCTAATACCAATTTAGGATCAAGGGTTTTCTGAATTATAGAATGTTGTAGATCATTAGTTTGTCAACATCCAAAATTTGAGTATGTTACTAAAACATACTGTGACATACTCAAATTTTTGGACAATATGCTAAGAATTTAAATAAAACATTAGAGTTTACAATATTAACTTGCAATAGAAAAGTACTAAATTTTTAAAGGTTATTTTTTAGTCATTAACAAAATTTTACATTCTGCCAATAAAATTTATCTAGTAGTTATTGTTTCTAAACATAAAAAAGCAACTTCTCTTTTGCATAGCAGACACATTTTTTCTCTAGAGACATGCAGAAACATATTGGAAATAAATGTGTTCTCAAGCCTTCACATGTATTAGAGTGCATAAAGGCAGTATTTCCCAGAAATGTTGATACTTATATATGTTTACAATTTCAGTTATAATAATTTCTTAAATAACCTGTAGGTGCGTATGCTTATTATTTGTCTTGAGAAAATTTAATAACTATTGAGACATTACCATTAAGAAAATATTCCATCCATATTATATATATTATCCATAACATGCAATAACATTCAAACTAATGTTATTAGAAATATATTTCAACAGTGGCTTGTTAAACATATGTACATGTAGCCCATTGAATTTCATAAAAATATTCCAACATTTTATATTGAACAGCCTTCTGGTAAATCTCATTACTAAACATAGAAGTAGTCTTAAAGTGAGCTGCCTTCAGTTTTTCGGAAACTGATAAAGCAGTCCAGTGGCAACCCAGACACCCCCTATCTTTTAGCATTAGGGGAAAATGATATCTTCACCCACACATCTTTACTTTATGGTCAGAGTAATTTTCAGTTTTCAGTAAAACAATTTATAAGTTTAATTGTAACTGCCTATCGATTAAGAATAAAGTATCCTTGGAATGAGTAAATCTTGTAATCTTTGTGTAGCCTTCAAGTTAAAAAAAGTGGTTAAGAGTGATTTAAATTCATTAAATACATGTTAATATTGTCACTATTACCTTAACTACTAAAAAAATTAAAAAGACTGACAGTTTTTGACATCATAGTGTAACTTTGTTAAAATATATTTCAACTGGCTGTGCATTAAAATTTACCAGCCCTGACTTATATATTCATTTATTTAAAGCATGTTATTTTATATCATATTTTGTATATGAAAGAAAATAGCATAACTTTTATTTGGCATGCTCAGTTTTAACATAAAAACAATGCTATTTTTAAAAAATCCACTGAACTGTTGAAAGGTCACTGAATTCTGAAGCACACAATATTGTATATTTCTACATTTTAAAAAATTAATTGTAGGAAATTGAAAAAGGAATTATAAGATGTTATATATTTAATAAAATAAAACTGTTTCACACTATTTAATTTCTTTCAGAGCTAGAAATAATGTGTGTTAATTCCTGAAAATTCAGTATACTTTCTTACTAAGAATTTCAAAGTAATATATTCTTATCTTTTCTTTTTATTAGTTCTTGTCAAACATCTGTTTTTGTATGAATATGAAAAATCCTTTTTTAGGAGAAAATTTTTTAATAATTGGACAAATGCAACATACAGTTGAATTTAATTTCTGATTTTTTGCTTTTACATTATTTGGTCAATATGTGTATATAAGACACTGTAAATATTGAGTTATTGAAGGCAATCTTCTGGAAGTACAGTCAGCTTGCAATTTAACAACCTTCATGGGACCTCGGCAAGAGAGGCGTTAAATCAAAAGTTTATAAAAGGTATTAGAAAATGGTCAACTTCACTAGAGGATTGTTAAATCGGGAAGAGTCGCTAAATTAAGGGTCATAAAATTGTGAATTGACTGTATCACTGTCACATTTTCAACTGTGCATAATTAAACTATCCAGTGTTATTTGTTTTAAATATAATAGCTTTCTTTTATATTTTTCCATCTTTCTTCAAGCTGATTAATATTAAGCAAACTGCACAAATGGGAGACTAGTGTTTTACTGGTACTAATTTTCAAAAATAATAATTTTAGTTCATTTTAATGTTACTTAAGCATATCACCTTATTTTAAATAAATTTTCCGTGCATATTATTTAACCTCAACCGATTTTAATAAAAAAATTATTAATAATTTTGGAAGAACCAACATTTTAAATAATTCATGTTTTTTAAATATAAATTTAAATTCCATATTAGAGTTGATATATATTGTAAAAAAATTTCAAATATATTTCATATTAAAATGCTAAAAAATGTTTTACAATTAAATATTAGAATAAAGCTTATCACAATGACTACTAGGTAATATCTTATAGATAAAATAAATTCCTTTCCACCTTCTAATTATCTCCCTTCTTAAATAAAATATCTGCTACTAATATATTAAATTAAAAAAATCAGTGACCAGGTATTAATTTACTAGCATATAGAACTTTGCTATTATACATTTACATCAGTACATTAAACAAAGGACTATTAAAATGTCTCAATTTTAGTAAAACCATAATTTTTAAAAAAAATGGATTTTTCAAATTTTCATAAATTAAGATCTGACATCATATTTGTAGCATACTTGTATATGTTACCAATTATAAAGTTTGTACAGCATTATATTGTAATTGAAAGTTATATGCAATTGAAAAGATTTGTAAATGCATCTTTTTAGATTTATGTTGAATGACTTTTAAATTAATGCCAAAACTGATGTAAAGTGAAAGTATGAAATAAATACGAATAAATTATTTTATCAAAAATTTGTATAATTTGAATTGATTTAAATGCATTTATTTATATTAAAAAATATTTTTTAGGCAAAAGTTTGGTACTATAGTGGTAATAGAAAACATGCTATATTGCTAGTATATTTTAACTAAGAATTTTTTTTTTATGTAGTCTTGAACATATGTTAAAACAATATCAGTAACAAATTTAAAATAAGTAAAATGACAAAAAAGAATGAATTGACAATTTTTAAAATAAATTATCAAAACTTTATTTGAAAACATTTTGTAACAGATATAAATTACTATCCAAGTAGATTTATTTTATTTAATAAGAGTTTATAAATTTGTTAAAAAAAACTAATTTTAAGTCATTCTTTATTTATATTCAGTCTTTTAATAGAGCTGATGTAAATATTTTTTGTAAAATTTGAGTAATATTTGCTGTATCAAAACAGACGAATGCGCGCCCAGCAGGCATTTGTTTTAATAGTATACTAGCTTCGTTTCCCAATGAACCAATAAATATTGCAAAAGCATTCACTTTTGGATTTGAAACTAAGATATTACTGAATTCAACAGGTGAAATTCCATAGCGATCAAAGTTTGCGTCACTCAGTATTATTACAAAATATTCATCTGCATCTTCACCAGTTATTGTTCTAACTGCATGATCAGCAGCAGGCAGAGTATTATCACCACTCATACAAAACTGTGAATGAGCATACATTTTCTTTATAATATCTAACTTGTTTTTGTTGTTCTTTGGAGGATTCTTGAATGGAGAGAATTCTATGTTAAATTCTTCACCAGAGTGGCCAACAATTTCATATTTGAATTTTTCTTCATAGCCATCAAATGCTTCCATAACTAATACAATGCTCTCCAATTCTCTCTGTAGCCTGTTATCTAAACCATTGAATCTATACATGCTACCACTCACATCAACTACAAGGCGCAAAAGTTTTGGCTTTTCTTGGGGACTACCCACTTCAGGTTCTTGCTCTCCTCTTTTTTTATACACTGATTTTTCACCAGTGAGGCTTTCTACAAGTTTCGTATCATCAAGTTCACCAGATGTTTGATGCTTCATCCAGTGTCGTTCTTTACTCTTTGCTTGAAGTCCATCTAATATGACACGTAAAATGTTTATTTGTTTTTTTACATTGAGTAAGAAGTTTTCATATACTTCTGCATCATACTCACTCATGTCAATCTCTTTCAATTTATCTTTATAAGCTTTCAATGCCATTTTTCTGGCTGCTTCTCTAGCTCCTGGTGGTATAGCTGATTTTTCACTGTCTGGTAATTGAAATACAGTGTGACCTGCATCAAGTCTATAAGGTCCACCTTTTCCACCAAGACCAGCTGTATCTCTACCTCCAGTACCACCAGCCCAGGTGTTTCCACCAACATGAGGATTGCCTGTAGGGTCTACTTTCCCATGTTTAGGGCCAACAGCTTCCTTTGAATTACTATATTCAACTGTAAGTTGTTCTTCATTTCTTAACCCTAGTTGCCTTTGCCACTGAGCAAAAGAGTATTCTAAGTTTTGTTTATTGATTTGCCATCTCCTCAAATAACCATTCAAGTCAATAGTAACAATTTCTTCATTTGGACATAGACACATCTGCAAGTAGCTTTCAGAAGTATTGGCAAAATAGTTAGCCATCGATGATGATACACGTGGTAAATTAACACCTATGTATCCATAGTTTAATTCTTTTAAATCTATTACTTCAATAAATCCTAGATTCTCATTAGTCAAAGTATTTTTAATTTCGTTTGGTAAATGCCTTGAATGAACTAACCTAACAATTATATTACTTTTAGGTAATACACAAGAATTTTTGTAACCAACAGAAACAGGTTGCATTCTAGGAAAACTATACATATCCACTGACTGATCATTAGTTAAGGAACCTGAAATTATTGCAGCAAAATCATCAGCATTTAGCATAACTGATGTTGATGATTCTTTCACATGTGCTGGTAATTTTGATTCCGAGTCAAAATTCAAGGTCTTCATTGTTAAATCAATAAAATTAAATGACATATTATCCAAGTTTAATTTCCTTAAATGCCACTTTACAGGATCTTGTACATTGGCTACAAAATGACTATCTTCTGTTGCTACAAATACTGTGTTTTCATCAAGTACATGAATGTACTTTATATTCTGAGGTATGTTAAAACTATATGTTTTATTCAAATCAAAATCCAGGAGGATCAACTTATTTGAATTTACATTGAAGACAATTATCTTTTTTCTTGAAGGAAAATCAACATGCGAGTAAACTGATTGGGGCATGGAATAAACAGCAGAAGTTATTTTTGAAATAGTATCTTCAAGCAATGTTGTAATATTAATTCTTTTAACTGAACCACTTGATGGGCTAATAATGAAAAACTGATTTGAAGTACTCTCGTGAAAAAATACATTTTCTGATGATAATGCAGATATTTTTATTGAAGGTTTAAATCCAGTTCTCAAATTTGGAAAGTACCCTGGTAACTTAATAGTTTTTTGTTCTGATTTATCTTGATCAATTGTATGAAGAGATACGGGGTTAGCTGTTGCTACATACAGCATATTTTGATTTACAGATTGTACGGAATCAATAGCTAAAGGAATATCATTGCTTTTTATAACCATTTTACAGCAATTTATTTCTTCCGTAAATGTACTACCTCTGCTTTCTATAACATCCAACTTTTCCACCTTGATAGGCCAGATATGATGATCTTCAGCTACAAGGTTTTGACTTTTAGCACTCCAAATTTCAGAATCATCATAGAATGACCACTGTGATTTTAGTGATAATTCTGGCAATTTGAAAAATTTAGCTGTGTCAATTTTTATAATGTCATTTTCAAATGGTATGCCATATTTTGTAAATAAATTGTGTATAGTGTTTTTTACATCATAACTATAAGTATCAAAGTCAAAAACATTTTTTAATGCTTGTGATATTCTTTCATCTGGAAACTTTCCAATGTGCTTAGTCACATTAACAACCTCTCGTGTTGAGTAAGGATAAGAAATTAATCCTGAATCTGACATTACCCTTAATTCACCAAATAATTTTGCTAATTTTTTTAAAACGTCAGGTGATACATTAGGAGCGTACTGATGAAGCATGGAAATTTCTGACTCTAAAGTTGGGTTGTCAACTGCATGGCAGCTAAATATATCTCCTAAAGTAGCGAAAAAATCATTTCCCAAGAAAGGAAACCCAGGTCTGTTAGCTAATACAATCATCCTGAAATGTGGATGCATGATAACTTTACTAGGATCATCCTTTGATTTTCTATCATTGTGATGGACTATGCATCTACCATCTGATAACACCATTTCACCTGACTCTACTAAAGCCTTTAAAATGCTAGTGACATGTGTGGGGGCTTTATCTGCTTCATCAACAATTAATACATGTCCATGCTGTACCGCTCGCAAGAGAGGAGAATCTTCATACACAATTTTTCCTTCAAGTACTGTAGGTTGCTGAGTTAGGGACTGAACAGTAGTGTCTCGATGCAGCTGAATATATTCTCTGGGTCGATTCAACAACTGCAAAAACCGATCAGTTATTTTATTTTTCCCAACACCTTGATTTCCGACTAAAAGTAAATGTTCTCCCAACATAAAATCTTGTAACATTGCCTCCATAACTTCTATATGTTCTTGATTATCATAAAACAATATATTTGGAACTTTAACTTTCCTATCACCAGGGTCATAAATAGGAACACCAGTACCACCAATAAAAACTTGATTATTATCAAAATTAATTTCTTTTTTACTGACTGATTTAGAATCTCTGATTTCACAACTTTCTAAAATGTTTTCAACAGCTTGTTTAGTGACTTGAGGAAGAAATTTAAGAAGACAAGCTTGTGTTAATAAAGTATACACATTTACATTGGGAAAAGCAGAAATTCTTTGGGCTAATCGAACAAGTTGTCTTGTGGAGAATGATGCACTAACATTTAATAATGTTTCATCATTAGAACTCCGTAACTTGTGGGCAAAATTTAGTACAGTATCTATTTTGTTATTTGCTTTTTTTACTAGGTTTTCAATAACATGTTTCTCTTCTTCTAGTGAAAGTGGTCTAAGAGAATGAAAGAGGAACATAGACATAACTTCTGGTGTTATCCACTGGTCTTTCGATGTTTTGATTTTTGGTGTTTCAGCAAGTGCCACTATACGAAATGATGGATGAATTTTTACTATATTCCTTTCTTTCATGTCAATATCAGAAAATCCATTTTCTTTTTTTATTTTATCGTAACGATCTGAACTTATCAATCTCATTCCATCATAAAGCTGCATTTCTCTGTCATGTATCAGTCTTTGCAACACTGATAAAGTACTAGAATGAAGCCTATGTAAGCCATCCAAAACAAGAAGCTTTCCATCTCTTGCAGCATTTACCAGTTGAGATGGCCGCCATAATGTGTTCCCCTTTTCATCAGTGATTCTCTGCTGCAACAAATCTCTAGCAGTCATATCTGCATAAAGCATTACCATTTCAACTGGATAATTTAAAACTGAGGCAAATTTTCTAACCAAAATTGACTTTCCGCTGCCTTTGTTACCAATAATACAAAAATCATGAGCAGTGTGAGTACTTAACATATCAGCAAGTATGTTATCATGATAAGTATTTTGTATATAGTTACTCATTGTTTCACCTGAGTCACAACCCAAATGGCCTAAAACTTTACATACAACCTTTTTACCTTGCCGAGAAACTTCTGCCGAATGCATTGAACTATTATTTACATCATTCTTTGCAACTTTGTAACTTGCCTTAGAATTTTGAGGTATGATTGAAAACAATTTTAAAGTATCTAGTACATATTTATGTCCATCTTGTGATACTACTAATTTGTAAGGATACATCCACTTAAACACAAGTTCTGGTGATGCATTAGGGACTTGATTAAACAACTTTATGGCAATAGGTATATTCTCAACAGGAAACCTTGGCATACCTAGGCCTTCTGATTCACTCGAATGAAAAGCATAACAAGCAGATAAAAAGTTTTTCAACAATTTTTGAGAATGCTTATTTGATACATTTGGCACTTGAGACGCATATTCTTCATAATTTGAAATTATATTTCTAGCTTGAAATCTTGATCGAAAAGGGGGATCAAGAGGATGTCCTTTAAAGGGTGGCACTGGAATTCCCAACGCAACCACTCTGAAGTTTTCTGAAACTCTCACTAGCTTCCAGTCATCTAAAATGTCCTTTGAATGTTCCTTCAGAAGTTCATCATACCTATCAGGTGCTATAAGGAAGCGTCCATCTTCTAACTGCATTTCTCTATTCTCTAACAAATTATTAAGAACGGGCAGGACATTCCTTTCCACTTTTTCAACACCATCCAAGATTAAAAATCTGCCTTCAATAGCTGCTCTCACTGCACTCTGATCTACATAATGAGCAGTGCCATTTAGTATCTCTCTCCTTTGCTTTAAATCATTTTCAGTAGTGTCTCTTGATAATACAACATACTCCACTTCTCTCTTCATCAGTTCCAAATATTGGAGAATGACACGGCTCCTCAAGGGACCAGGTACACCAATCAGAAACATATCTTGTCTTAGGATGTCCTTCTTCATTATCCATTGTAAGTGCTGAAGTAAATTTTGAGACAGTTTTTCAGGTAGATAGCCAGTTGGTACCAAATGTGGGTGGACTGGAGGGGAAAGTATTTTACTTACATTTCCAATTTTGATTTCTTGGTGATAGTGCTTCGCTTCAAGAGAAAACAAAAATACTGTTTTTCTCTTGAGTAAATGAAGATTTCTAATCAAATGCATGATGAATATAAATTAATTTATCTAAAATGTATATAATATTGTACAACTATTTGTCATGTAGCTTCTAAAAACTTCCAAAAATCTAATATTTCTAATATCCATAAAGTTTCAGAATTTGGATCCATTAAATGAGTTAATTTTACAGCTTTAACTTTCACATCTGGTGTAACTGAAAGCACCTCTCCAATCACCATCATGTACTGGCCTGAAAAATAATATACATATATCACAGGAACATTTTTCAAAAATATTATCAGTATAAAAATTAAAAATATTTGAACAACTAGTATACAAAATGAAAACTATTTAATTTATATGCACACAGTCTGTAACGGTTTTCTCACTGTCAGTAGCATATGCAGACTTACTTCAAAAGGGGGGGGGGGGTGGTATTATGGACATAATTTTTGTTAACCCTACAAGGCACCTGGTGCCATATGTGGAACAACCACTTTAACTATTCCTTTATGTCTATAAAATACTAGTATAGACATCTGTCAGTTTTTAAGAATATTTATACATAGATAGCAGCAATATAATTCAAGATGTTGCGTGTAGATGTACTTACTCTTCATATTATTGCCAAAACTGATTGAAATTAAGCAGTAATCTTTCGAATATGGTTTTGTTTATTTTAGAAAATCAACAAAAAATAGTTACCAAAGAGTTTAGACCCGGAAAAAATTACTGCGTGTTGGAGTTCGTCATATCTGTCGTGAATGGCAACAGCTCTGCCAGTGTTCGCAGCGCCACAAACCGAAACTGAACTGTAAACAAGAACAGAAGGAGAATTGGAATGCGAGCGAGAAACTAAGAACAAAAACCCCGCTATTCGAGAATTATGTATATTATGATTGTTTTCTGAGTGTTAATTAGTTTGAGTGTTGTTATCAGTGTTGTAAATAATTAAATAGTGTTATACACGAACCTAGGCCTGCTTATTTATGAAATTTAGTGATCATTTAGCTTATAGTGACAACAGCCTCATCGAACCCCGAAGTTTGCAAATCACGGCTAGGACTACCTTTAGAAAGGTAAGCAATTGTATTTGTTCTTAATTTTGAAATCCTCGTTGTGATAATATCAAGAAATGATTTGAATACTATAATTTCAAAATAAATACCAAAAAAGTATAGCTAAGGCCTGGTGTACTGCACACAAAACAGAAATAAAAAAGTGATTTTCTAGTAAAATACTGGGTTATTATTTTTTAAACTATTATTCCCCAAATAATCCCTAACATTATCACACATATTTATTTCAGAAACAGAAAAAAAAATTGAGCCTTGTAGAGTTAAGAGGCATAATCCTTGTGTAAAAAATGAAATATGCGGACTTGCTTGATGAAAACTCAGAAACATAAACAGAGATACAGTTAAAGTAACATAAATACCACACCTTTCATTCTTTTAATTGTTTAAAAAAAATGCTTTAGTAAAATTAATACATTTTCTTGTTCTTGATTAATAATTAAAGACTGTAAGTTAAGAATGGATTAAAAAATTTTAGTTGTTTATTCTGAAGTACCAAATTTTATTTTGTGATATATTTAATTACCAAATTTCTTTCCTTATGAAATTCAGACCTTTTTATATAAGAGTGAAAAGTGTTTTCACACACATTTGATCAAAACTATATACAGCCAGCTATTCTGTTTCCTTTGTAAATAAAAATAAATTACTACACTTTTTTAGCTAAAATAGATTCGATACATCCTTATTTTTTCACTAGTAGCAAAAATGTGCCAACCATGCATCTACATTAGAGTGGATCAAAAAAAACTTTTTTTCAAAATCTTTATCTACTGGGGTCTCAAAAGTTTTATATTGATATAAATAAGATGTGTTTAAAATTTGAATGTTTTATGATAATGTTTTGGGGTTGCGCACTGAGCTTGAAATCTAGAAATTTTTGAAAAATATGATTTCTTTAAAAAATCAACCAAAAAAATTCTTTCCGATTTATTAGAATGCCAAGCTTCTAAAAGTTGTATATCATTATGCATCAGATGTATGCAAAATTTGAAGTTGCTACGATAATATCTAGGGTTTGAACATCAAGCTTGAAATTTATAAATATTTGAAAATATTAACTTTTTTAGAGAAATTATGTAGAAATCAAACTTTATTTGTTAAAAATAATTTTGTCCTTTTATATGTTAAAAGACATTCAGAAAAGCTCAGTAAATTCCATAAAAAATGTCTTTACGAGTAGTTTGATATAATACACAAGTTATGCTGTCATTTTGTCGTAGGCACAGTACGCCAACTGTGCTGTAGACAACTTGCGCCGGTTTGCCTGCTGAGTGATAGTGACACGTGTGTTCGGATAAACCATGCACTAGATATTTCATTGAAACAGGCATTTAGTTTAACATTTCAGATAGATGGTGTTTTCAGTTTACTCTAAAAAATAACTAAAGGTTGGTTGCCTTGCACTGCGAAATCGCAATTTGGCATCGCAGCCAAATCAACAAGGTGGGTCTTCAATGGTGTAATAACGATTGTAGTGGTACTAGAGAAGAGCTGCGAATGTTACTGATTATTTTTCAATGGCTAATTCATTTTAAAATATTAATTTTTGCTTTCTACACCATTTTTTCAAAAAATCCATAATTTTCAGATATTTATAGATTGCAAGGTCGATCTGCAACCTGTAGAACTTGTCGTAGCCCCTACAGATTTTTACATACATCTCATTCATAACAATATACAACTTCTAAAACTTTGGGAGCCTCATAATTCATAAAAGAAGTTTTTTGTGTCGATTTTTTTAAAAATGTATAATTTTCAAAAAGTTCTAAATTTCAAACTCGATGCGCAACCCTAAGATGTTGTCATAAAATATTCAAATTTTACACACATTTTATTTATATCAAAATACAGCTTTTGAGACCTCAGGAGATAAAGATTTTGAAAAAAAAAAAAAAATTCAATCCACCCTAATATACATATATCAAACTATTTACACCATTTCTTATAGTTAATGCTACTAAAACATCAAAATTATTGCTTAGTAAAAACAACTTTACATTTTTAACTTTAAAAAAAAAGATATTTAGTTAATTTAAAAGTTATTTGACTACAAAATATTTACATCATCTTTTTTACTTAACTAAGATTTTATTGATTACACATTTTTTCCCCCATCCTGCTTTGTTTTAGTTGAAAATGTTTTAATTTTTGTTCATAGTAACTTTTACTATCACTGAAAACAGGAAAAAAATTGCAAATTTTAAGCCTAATTAAATTGAATACCTTTCTGAATCCAAGGTCCGAACCCAGGGGCATCTTTAGCAGAGACAATGAATGCTTTACCAGACCCATCATCTAAATTAATAGCATCATATGATTTGGAAACCTTTAAATAAATGTTCTCATTAAAAAATTTAATAGCTAACAAACTATTTATCATGAAGCAGTTATCATTAAGACATGCCCAATCATCTGCAGAACTGGGTAGCATAGAAAATGCAAAAAATCCTAAAAATTACAAAACAGTACTACATTATTTAAAAAATAACTTTACAGTAAAAAAGCTAACTTTCAACATTCTAATCCTTTATTATACTTATGGGATTAAATGCTACTAATAAATTCACTTGAAACTGTAAATTGCAGGTTCATATAAAGTCTTTGTACAACTTCAAAAATTCCTTGAAAATAATTTTGATGCACCATGAAAATGAAATTTTTTATCAATTACTATTGCAGTTTTATTGATTATTTTTTATGTATTTTAGATAACATTTTGAAGAGCAGGAGACCCAAGATATCAAAATGGCTACACCTCACAAAAAAGTCCAATGTGTTTCTTGATTTTTAGAAACAAACTCAGATACTAAGATGGAACTTTAATAATTGCATCTTAAATAAAATAACTTCCAAGTTTGAAACTGTTCAGCATTTTATTTAATAAATACCTGAAATTGTACACAGACTTTATGGACATCTTGCATTGAATCTTAAAAATTTAGCCATAATCATTAAAGATTGACAAATTTATTTCAGTAATACTTTTTAGACCAAAAATTCATTTAAAAAAAGCAACTTCAGGTTACCTTTTAAATATCTAATACATATAAAACTAAATTTTTTTTTTTTAATTTGGGAATACCTTATTCCCCCGTACATGATATATATTTCGGTTACACACATAACCATCATCAGTCGTTTCTGGATCTCACACTAATGGCGGCTTCCTTTTTTATCTCTTCATTCTTCTTCCTGAAATTTCGATGAATGACGTCATCCCATGATTGGTCGATTGTATGAAGCGCATCGTTGATGCTGCCATCTGTCGTCATTATTTCTAAGCTCTCACGATAAATTCTATTTAAAAAATACTTTTATTTGCATGTAATATACTACTTGTTGATAATGTCTGAAAATGTATGATTGAGTCTATGTATCATTGTACAGGCAAGTGATACAAAGTGTACAATAAGTAGAAGATAAAATTACGTAAAGCGATTTAAAATTAGTATATCATGTTTAAACTGTAATTTTGTAGAAAAATGAACGAAACTTTCATTTTTATATTTATTATCTTGAAGTAGTAATTTTTTCATAATGTGATGTAATTAAGAATACCATGCTTACTTAATTAGTTGTACATTCAGTACATATTTCTTTTAAATACTTAAAATGCTAATTACTCCAGCCGAATCTTTAAATTTTATTTTCCTTCTCTTCAGTATCTATAGAGGAAATACGTTTTTAAAAAAAGCTGAACATTCACAGTGAAGAAATATTTGTGTTTAAAGTAGTTTGTGCTATCTAAACTAGTTTCAAACATAATTTCTATACAGAAACTGTCGGGACGCGTCATGTAAAAAGCAATTTACTTAAAGCGTTAACCAATGTTCAGTTTAAGCAATCAGTTAAACTGACGGTAACGGTTTGATTTTTAAGAATTATATTTTGATAATTCATTCTGTCAGTAGATTTTTACAAAAGTGGGCTACCTCGTAACAGTTTCTGTTATGTAAAATGATAAAAATAATCATGTTTGTATAAGTAGAGCCATTGAAAAGACTTTTTTTTTGGGGGGGGGGGGAGATGTCGATAAACTGCCAAGTCAAATAACAGTTTTTTCCCAGCTTATTTATTTTTTTTATCATCTATTACCAACTTTTTACTATTGCCAACTAGCTTTCATTAATTTTGCCAAGTGTACCAGAAATAGAAAGTAAATCGCATTTCTCGCTAATTTTTTTTTAACCAAGTTTGTCAGCTAAGTATCTAATTTTGCCAATTTCTTTAAAATTTTGAGAGTGCTGGGGGGGAGACCCCCTCTATCCCCATTTAGTAAAAGCCCTGTGTAGAAGGACTGAAACATAAAATCTTGCAAGTTTTATTATTTTGCCCCCTTGTCGGAGAAGATGGCCCTCCGTCGGGGAAAGTCTGGCGCCGCCACTGTGAATAACTACCAAAAAATAACTTTCCTTTAATTTATTAACCTTTCTTCAATTATTTGCTTTTTAACGTACATAAAATGTATACATTCACTTACACTAGTTATGATACCTTGAATCCAAACTAAAGCTATAAGAACTGGCTTATCTTTAGCGATTAAAATCCATTTCCGATGTCTCGCAAGTTCTGAATTACTGTCTGAAATCAAATTACTACACTGTTTGACAAAAATTTTGCGTGCCGGTTCTTCACTTAAACTCATGGTCCATACTTACAAATGAATGGGTAGAGTACGACATTCAGATTAACACATTAGTTCTGATATAAAATGTCCAACAAACAAAAGCTCATTACGATCGTTCCGAAATGTAAACATACACAATATCACACTTTACGCCCTGTATTCCGGCATGGCTTATTTGCACCCTATATGCATTGTGATTGGCTCATTGGGGTTTTGTCTTATTTGTCAGGTTTGCTAGAATAAAAAATGAATCGCTGGATGTACGGTGTTGGGCCGAGTTGATTGGTTGAGCACGGCTCCCTGAGATACCGAACACAGGCTGTCCGAGAAGCAGTTTCTCCTATGGGATTTTGTGTACGAGCAAAGTTTCGCTCCTTAGCTGATTTGGCTCTACTACCTGACCCTATTAGTGTTGCTAAGGCTGCAGCAGAAGCAGAAAAGATCTTGGCAAACTGGCAATACCAAAGTATTTCGTAAATCGGAAATGAAAGTCCAAATGACTCAAAAAGCATCAGAAGACAATCATATTTCAGCAGCACAAGCACTTAAAAGTAAACACCCAAGAATTTTTTTTTTTTTGGTACTTACGTATTATCCCGACGGTCCGGCAAGACGAGCGATTTTTCACCAATATAAATGCCGGACGCATGAAATTATTGATGGTTACGAATACAATTGACAACAGTTTGCCAGCACATTTTACGAAAAATTAATTTGGCGGGAATGACCGTCGAGATAATACTTAAGTATTTTTTTTTTTTTTTTTTTCTCAGCTTAAACATTTTTCAACTTTGATTTGAGCCACTTTTTCTCCAGCAAAGTTGGCAATAGTGACAGTCGCGCACGAAAAGGAGGCGAACGATAAAAAGGAAAACATATTTTAACGTAAAATGTGAAACAAAAATAACTCTACTTGAGTACTTTTATTAATAAAACACAGTTTTGTATTTTTTCCGAACCTTTTTCTAGGCGAATTTAAGCAAGAATTTATTTATCGACAACCGAAACTTACCGACGGCGGCTTCCACCGAAGCAGACGACAGGGAGGGAAACCTACCGACGACCTCCTTTTTTATGGTGCCGCAGTGAACAAACATTTTTACGTCATGAAAATATGGGCCTTCCGTTCTCTCGGCGTTTCGCTTCGCCGCCACAATAGGGATGAATTTAGTGAACAGGGAGTATTATGGAATAGGTTATGATCTCTTTGAATTCCGTTTCTTACTCGCAAATGAGAACAATATATATTGATGCTCATACATGGTTTTTATATTCTCCCCCCCCCCTCCGTTTTTTATATAAATAAATCAACAATCGAAATTAGTGTTCCTAATTTTCATGCTGAATTTCAGTGAGGTAATTACGGCATGAAAATTTTGTCTAGGTATTTTATTTGTTCAGGCCCAGGCCTAGGGCCCCAATATTTGGGGGTCCAAAAAAACTAAAAACACAATTCAAATTTTCTTAAGTTTTTTTTTTTTTTTTTTTTTTTTTTTCTTTTAGATGGCAGATTTTTATATAACCTTTCAAATTTTTTCAAACAATATTTTAAACAAATTGCTAATCTACTTGATGACTAGACGGCATTTATAACCAAAGGGTTTGAAAAAAGTTGTAAATTCTTAGTTATTTTATGTACAACTTGAATTTGTTCATTAAATTCATCATGAAAAATAATAGATGATTGCCATTTTGGGAGAAAAAAAAATCCTAAACTAGGGCATTTACAGTAATTGACTTTTGCAAATTTCATGCTACCTACATCAGTGTTCGGGGGCCAAAGTCCAAGTTGTGCCTATAGTCAAGAATTTTTTTAATTGGGCCCTGGATTTGTTGTTAATTATAGTTGATCTGGAAGAAATTTTGCATTGGGGAGTATAAGGTAAGTTCTTTTAAAGTAGCACTTGAAAGAAATGATAAATGTATAGAATGGAGGTTTCTTTTAATTGTTTACGATTCCTTTGATGGTGAACAATTCTTTTGTAGTAAGTTTTATTTTTCAAACATATTCATATTTTAGAAGCCAAGATTTGGTAATTTTAGTTATTATTATTTTTTTATGTTCAAACTATAATAATTTAAGGCAGGGGCGTAGCCAGAAATTTTTCATAGTGAGGGGGGTCCAAAAACGATCTTTTTGTAGCAGATTGGCACATTAGGATTGATTTGGCACAATTTGGAGCAGCTGGCACATTCCAGAGAATTTCGTTTAACCCTTTGATGCGCAACCCTTTCCCAATGCTGAAAAAAGGAAGCCGTTGCCATCGCTCGACTTAACCACCAGCAGGATGGCGGACGATCGTCACATCGCGTGCCACAGATCTAGGGACCCCTTTTTTGCCCACAGCTGGCTGTGCCCGGCACAGCCATCTACGAAAAAAAGGGTCTCTAGATCTGTCTAGAGAAGAATGAACGGCTGCCCTTTTTTCAGCATTGGGCAATCTATCCAGCTGTTCTCGCATTCTTCCATTTTTCGGCAGATGTCAGTGCTGTTAAAAAGTAATCGTGACCATTTTTTACGAGAAATGACGTGGTAAAAAGTAAAGGATTCTCGTGGAGCTATGTCACCCGCAACTATTTTTTTTATAGAAATCAAATCTATTCTTTGTGACTGGCAACAGTCAAAACGTCAGAGTTGGGTGTTCCCAGAGCGGGAACACTGCGCGTTAAAGGGTTAAGTGTGAAACATGTTATTTATTAAATAAGTTATTTATGAGAGAGACGTGTGCTTTAATGCAGATGCTTTTATCTTATGACTTCCACTGAATTAGTTTGGGTATGATGCAATAATATTCATTTTAAAATTTGGGAGGATTGAATTTATACTAATTTACTTAATATTTTTAGCTCTTTTTCAAGTATTCAATCTGTTTGCCTTATGTAACTCAGGTAAATTTTGTTATGGTGATTCATATGGAAAAAACAAATTACTATAAAAATATGTTAGCTTTGATTTCTTTCCTTTTCCTTTCTTTCTTTCTTTTATTTATTTATTTATTTTTATTAGTAAAGAAAAAATTTAGGCAATAAATTTTTAGGCAATGAATTTTCAGGAAAAAAAAATAATAAAATATTATTTTGAATATTTTAATCCCAATTTTTTCTACAAACTTTCTGGGTCACTCTATGAACTGCAGAACATGGGGTAGTCTAAATCAGAATTGCTACTACTAACAGAGAATATTGTGTCTGTGCATTCTTTTGATAGGTCATGCTCAGATGTAGAAGCAGAATTTGAAAGTATAAAACAGAATCAAACTTAAATTTTATTCACGTAGGTTACAATGTTAGAATTATGACTTATATTTTTTGTTTAAATAGTACAGAAATTGACTAATAAAAGAAAATATAGAAAGCTCAAATATGTTCTATGAAAAATTGTCTTTTTGACATTGAAAAATTTCAGGAAAAACATAGTCGAAAATTCTCTGGAAACGAACAGCGACAAAGGAACAAGAGGTGGAAAGGCGGGAAAACTGAAACCGGTTGGGGAAGGGGTAGGAGGAAGCAGACGACAGACAGGGAAGATTTTTATTGCAGCGCCATCTTTTTCTGCCGAAAATTGTTGATGGAAATCCCTGCCTGCTGCCATTCAACGTTTATCTCCTTCCACCTATTAAGGTGGATTCATACCTGCCGCGCCGCACCGCAACCATGCTGTACTGTTTCGCCGTTTTGGATCGTTGGCTGTCCGCGCGGCGAGCTTGCGGTGCCGCAAGTAAATACACCAATGCTCTTCTGCAATTGGCTGTAGCTGTAAAAGCTCTTCTGTAATTGGCTGTAGCTTTGCGGTCGCTGCGGAATATCTGTTCTCACCAGATATTGCGCAAACCCTCGACGCTCGCTGTGCGGGGGCCGTGTTGCTCCGCTACGTGACGTCATTGCGGAGTCTTAGCGGTGCGGTACGGCCAGTATGAATCCGGCTTTACTCCCTGAGCGCCACAAATCTTGGAGAAACTAATAATATGGAGTGGGCTCGTGCTAGTTCTATGGGGAGAAAATGAAGTAACTGTAAGCGTAGCCTTGGGGGGCGTGGCTCAATAAATCGTATGAGCTCCAAACGGCTCTTGAACTCCGAGCCACACCCCCCCCAAGGCTACGCGTAGGGTTACTTCATTTTTCTCCCCATGTAGAACCCGGTTACAGTTGTGGCTTCACTTTTCTCCCCTCATGCCCACTCCATATTACACTGTCCTCCAAGCGCCAAATGGACGAAAAAACAAAACGTCTTTGCTCTTATACAAAAACGGAGCTTTTCGGACAGCCCGTGATATCTCAGGGCCCGTTTACATGTGCAAAAATGCAGAGTAAATCCCGGGACTTAGACTGCTTTCTACCCCGCTTCCCCTACTTAGGGGAAAAAATGTGGGGCAGAAAGATTCCTGGTCGAAAGCAGGGTTAATGCAGAGTCAACCCGGCTTTCCCATGATGCATTGCGAGTTTTTCCCGGGATTTTCCATTTTCACATGTAAACGGGCCTTCAGGGAACCATGGGTTGAGCTGGTGAATAAGAAATGATTTCTATTCTTGCTTATTTTAAAAATTAAAATAAACGGAGCAACTTTAGTACTAATCCCTTTAGTGATTTTATGAGTTAGCAGCAAAATCTTGCTGCCAAGCCAAGTTTTACTATTTTCACTACTGTTTTAACACACCCATCCTACTTCAGCTTCACCAATTTCAGCAGTCTGGCAACTTCTGCTTGGCGCAGCCGGTGAACTTCGCCAAGCATTTTTGCCAATCCCAACCGTTTGGGCCAATAGGTGTGTCTGCGCATGCTCGTGGAAATGGGGGGAGCAGAAACAGTGAAGTGCTTTAATGACGATGCTGTCGCCATCTGTTCGTTCAAAATGTAGTTAGCTTATTATAGCTATTATCCATATAAATTATTCATTAAATTAGATTATCTATTATCTTCAATCAGGCACGTGCCAACAGGGGGGTTTATCGCCCCCTCGGTAACTGAGTAGAAGGGGCGAACTATATAATTCGCCCCCTCTGTATTTTAGCCCTTCCCCTCAAGAAAACGGTTATTTAAACAAACTAATGAGGCATAAACGAAAATTTTACTAACTCAAACAGAAGGGGGAGGGGGGTCAAAATAGCTGCCACCACCCATCCCCTTCAGCACGAAAAGAACTGTTATTTTAAGCAAACTATTGCGATACAAAAAAAAAAAAAAAAAAAATAGGTAAATTAATTAGTTCACATGAAACTGATACAGGAAATTTGGCTTACACTCAAATACTTTTTTGAGAGGGTGTATAGACGAGGTTAAAAAATATTGAAGCCGTTTATTTATAAAAATTGGCGGGGAGGGGGGAGGGCAAAATAGCTGCCCTGTCCCTGAAGAAAATGATTATTGTAATTGAACTATAGAAGGGGGGGAGGGGCTGGTGAAATGACTGCCCCCCTCCCGATGTCGGAAAAAATCGTTCGCCCCCCCCCCCACTTTCCAAGACGTTGGCACGTCCCTGTCTTCAATGAATATTTTTCAAAGCTCATTTTAATGAAACGTAATTTTAGTGACTGAACATTAGTTTATTTTATAATGATCAAATAAAAATGATTAAAGATAAAATATATTGAAATGTAAATTTTATTACCAGATCTTAAATTTTGCTTTGAGTTATGAAAAATAAAAGCATAAAAATGTTAAATTATAAATTTAATTTACATATGAAACACATGAATGTAAATTAAACCAATTTAATGTAAATCTCTAAATTTTTTGCATTTTTTCTAAAAAATTTAGAAATATGTCAAATGACTTTTTAAAAGTAGTCTTTAAAAAATATATTTTTTTAAAGAAATAAAACTAAATTGGATATATCATTATGTATTGAAAAGCTCACTGAAGTTTTCCTATTTTAAAGTAACTATTGAAAGTAATAAAACATGGCAAATATACATGGTATTTGAAACAAGCATTTCCAATAATCAATATGAACTGATATACTGGTTTTTGTCAATTTGAATGTACCACAACAAGTAATTAAAATTCATTAGATTTAAATAATTTTTTAAAGCAAAAAGTTTAAATTAGTTTGAAAATAAAAATGTGAAATATTTTTTTTTAATAAAAAATGCCTTAACTAAAAATTTAAATAAGTATTTAAATCAAATGACTTTTAATAACTTGTTGTAGTACATTCAAGTTTACAAATACTAGTATATCAGTTTATATTGATTATTGAAAATGTTCATTTCACATACCGTATATATTTGCTGTTACTTTAAAATAGGAGAACTTCAGTGAGCTTTTCAATACGCAATGATATATTCAATTTAAAGTTTTATTTCTTTAAATAAAAATAATTTTTAAAAGATACTTTTAAAAAGCCACTTTACATATTTCTAAATTCTTTAGAAAAAATGTTACAAATTTAGATATTTACATTAAGTGGCTTGATTTACATTCATGTGTTTCATTTGTAAATATTTCATATGTAAATTAAATTTATAATTTACCATTTTTATGCTTTTATTTTTCATCAGCTTAAGTAAAATTGAAGATCTAGTAATAAAATTAATATTTCAATATATTTTATTTTTTGTCATTTTTATTTGATCATTATGAAATAAACTAATGTTCATTAACTATCATTAAAGCTCTTTGCTGTTTCTGCTCTCCCATTTCCACGAGCATGCGCAGACGCACCTATTGGCCCAAACGGTTGTGATTGGCAAAAATGTCTTCGCCAATGAGTTTTGCGGGCATGCGCAGCAATACGTTTTGAAACATAAATTTTAGGTGTATGGGGGGGGGGGGATGAAGTATGGAGGAAATATGCTATAAAAATAGCCCAAGCATGCATCCCAATGTGAAAAGGATTATTTGATACTGCCATCTAGTGTTGAAGGTTGCAAACAACTTGCCATGAAAATCTGTTTTTCCATAAATTAGTGTTCGAAATATTAATTTTAGTAATCATTTTATTTATTTATTTATTTTTTTTTTTCTTCAAAATTAAATATTATAAAGCTTTTAAAAACTAATAATAATAATATTTAAAGTTCTGTATGCATATTTTAACAGATTTTGAGGTAATGCTAGAGGTTTATGTAGTAACTGCATTTTTAACATTTACAAATATTTTCTTTTATTTATAAATGTTAAAAATGCAGTAGTGCTTTTAGTGCCTCATCACACCCCACCCCAACGTTTTTGTTTCACAAAGAGAAGTTGGTAGTTTTATTTACTTATTTTTATAATTTCACTGTTCCTATTATATTATTTAATGAAATGGTTACTAAAATAAATGGGAAGTTTTATTTTCTTATATTTCATGATAATAGCACAAGTGACAAAAATATAATGCTGTTAATTTGTTTGTGACTAGAATACTGTGAGAATACTTAAATTTTAATATTACAATTACTAGCTAAAACATATAAGTCTTAGTCTGTTTACTTTTTAAAATAATGAACTTGATTTCCCACAAAATGTTTAAAAGTCATACATTTTATTTTAGTTACTATTATTACTTTTGTGCATATTTTTCAGGAAATTAATTTTTAATATTGATGTAGGAAATTTATTTGTCACTACAGGTCATAATATAAACAAACATCTTGTATTTTAGAGAACTTTTTTTTTTTTTAAACAAATTGAATGTTATAAAAGATTGAATGTATACTGTAAAGTTACAGATACCAGTTGTTTACAATTGACGTACACTTTAATTTGCTATGCATAAAAATTGCATAAGTGGCCATCTACGTATTTCAATTCGCACCAACTTTTTAAAAAAATAGCAACCCCTAGATTTCTTCATATTTCAAAAATTTAGCTCATTTTAACCTGGGATACCAATTTTCAATAAATTTGAACTGAAAATGAGTTATGAGCTTCCAAAATCCCCTTCCCCAAATGTTAAAATATTTTTTCATACTTTAATTCATACCTGATATAATCAGGCATGAAAGTGCAAATTGGCAAAAAAGACTGAACTTTGCACGCGATACAAAACTATCATATTAACATACAATTAATACATTACCAATTATTAATATCTTATATATTCGTTATTTAACTAATATAAATGAATAGAGTAGAATTTATATTTAAAAAAAATTCCGTCTTTTGACGGAAAACTTTCATGCTTGTGTAATAGCTGATTTTTATTCAAAGAAGCTGATTTTTATTCAAATTCTTAGAACTAAACGACCCTAACATAATTATTATTATAATTTTTAATAAAATATTATTTATTAAATTAATATTTAAAAAATTATGAATAGCAACCTAGCCAAATTTTGATGGAATTAGGATGCAGCAAATAATATTACAAGGCTGTGCAAAATTTCAAATTTTTATGTTCAGTAGTTTAATTTATATTAAATAAAATATGTTATTTTCATGAGTTAAGGGACCATATATAAATTTATTAAGTGACATTTTTTAAACAATTGCTTAAAATAAATTAAATTAGATTTCTTTTGTGCAAAATCACAGTAAAAGATAGTGGTATGAAAAAATATCAAATTTTGAAGCAAATAAATTAGAGGTTTTTACAGTTTGATGGTGATTCTATAAAGCGTCTATTGTTGTGTCTGCTACCATATCCTTCCAAATGAAATATTTTCCAGGTATAGAATTAGATGCAGTAGATGTTTGTCTTCTAATACAATGTCCTATTTCCGAAAAACTAACATCCTCAACATTCCAGGCATGAATTTGACCTTTTTAATATTGGAAACATTATGTCTTTGGACTTCGCCATACATTATCAAACATTCAAAATCACGTTTTTCTGTCTAAATATTTTCTAATATTTCATCTGACTATAAATTAAAATACCGCCAAAGAATATTGCACATTGCAGATGATAATATTAAATGGAGAATGTGAAATAACAAACACAGTGATAATATTGGGCCAGCAAAAAAGTAGCATTTTTTACATGAAATTCAAACAAATAAATTTTCAATCATGAAACCATTCTTCAAGTTCTACTGTAGCTGAATAACATCCATGCTTGTAATCAGAGGAGCAGAGAACAGCGTCTCACTACTGGCAACATTTCGCCTGTCTAAGAAAACCTTCAAGAGAAATACGTCCTCACCATGGCACAGTAGTTATATCACTGGAAATGGTAGGCGGACGAAGTGTGAAGGTACTGGGTTCGGGTCCCATTGTGCATCTGTCGACCTAACCTTTCGGAGTTTTCTCCGAAACTTAGCGTAAATATGGATTAGGACACCTTAGAAAGACCCCACAGAGGGCACCCCACCCTTCGGCCTAGAGCCCACGCCAAGCTAATCGGCCGTAATCCAACAAACAAACATCAAGAGAAATACTCAATAACAACTTCAAAATTAGAAATATTTTCAAAATCGTCAGCGATCGTTTTTCATTTTTCCTTCAAATCATGTGTACGAACCAAAGAAGTTATGGACCCACGGGTCATGGTCATTTGGAGCACTGACTAAATATTCTAATTTCTACCCGATATTCTCAGTCGCGAGCGAAATTAATGAAAGGCGAAAAGTTCGGAACCTACAAACAGCATTTTTCAATTTGCAGAAAGTCCCTTAAAATCGCACAAAAAATAATTTGCAATATCTCCGTAAATTATCGTAGAAAATTGAAGTTTTATACTTTGGGTAATTTGAAGGTTTTCTTTCGTTTAATAAAGTCAAAATGCAGTGTTGCTATTGAGAAAAACGAAATTGATGCAAAATTGAATATGAAGACTGCCCCTTATGCAAATTAAATTAATTGTAAATTAAAGTATACGTTATTTGCAAACGAATGGTATATATAACTTAGCTATACGATGAACGACAGCCAAATAAAGAGCAAGTGGGCATTGTTTTTTTTCCGCAGCTGTACATGCTGCAATTTTTGTTTTAAGTATGGTGTATCATTTGCTGATATTAAATAAAAGTTATTTTATCAAAATTGGCAGTTCTTAATAGCTTATTTAGCGTGCTGGTTCTAAAGAGAAACACATACAAGGAGTATTATATCTATAAAAGTTGTATGATTTCCTAAATTAAAACATAGTGCAGTAATGCTGCAGCTTTTAGAATAAGTTTCTTAATTTTGTTGGCATGTTTAAGTTCAGTGTTATCAGTTCCACATTTATTAAGTTATTCTAAAAAGTAGAATTAGATTTTAAGACTTCTGAATAAATTTACTGTATAAGACTGACTTGTTATATAAAAAATATTGCAGTTTTAAGAATATATTTTTCCAATCTAGTTTTTGTTTTAATTGCAATGAACAGATTTCGATTTTAATTATACAAGGAATAATGAGTTCCTTAAAATTGTAAACTTTTGATGCAAAATGTTTTGTAAAAAGACGCATATAATTTATTCTAGTTTTAAGACCGGTTGTCAGTTTGGGTAGATTCTACCTCATTTTAATTTTGTGTTAAAAAAATTTACAAAACTTACACAGAAAACAGAATTTTTGAGAAACAGCACGTAAATATGATTTTATATAAAAGAAAAAACACAATTACCATACAGCAAAAAACATAATTATGATATAACTTCAATTTAAGCATTGGAAAAATATTGGTCCAACTTGCAACAAAACGAGCAAATAACTGGATGCTAATGACTTGCATTGCGATCTTTTGATTTATTGACAGTATATTGTCTGACATTCATTCTTTTTTTTTTTTTTTTTCCAGATCGTGAAAGATTAAAATGCTAAGTTTTTACTATTATTTTTTTGAGAAAAAAAAAAGAACGGAGATATTAAATATAAACACTTTTAATGTCGCAATACGAATATTTGATAATATTGGCCAAAATCGCAACTAAACTCACTCTGTTTGAGGCAATGCATGTGTTGTTTGCCTCTCGATCTTTAGCGAGATTGAGCAGTATTGCCCAACAACATACATATAGGTTTTTCTTTTCGTGGGACTGTGAAATGTAAAATGCTTGCACATATGATTGCTTAATTCTATTTTTTGGGTAAAGTAAACGAAAACAAACTGAGAAATTTAATATAAAAACCTTTCACAACTTTAAATATCGGAATACCGATATTGGGCAATATTGGCTAAAATCGAATAAAACGGCCGTTTTGTGGCAGACTTCAACAATGTATGGCGATGGTTGTCACGCTGTTCTTTGGCAAGATCGATCAGTATTGCCCAATGATGATCTACATCTTTTACTTTTCCATGGGATAAACCAAAATTAAAATATTGTTACATGCGATTCATAGCCTCTACTAATAGGGAAATAAACACAATATCAACTTAAAAGCTAAAAAACACACTTTTTAGAACTTTCAATATCGCAACATTCATGTTGGGGCAATATTGGCCAAAATCAAGACAAAACTATCAATTTATGCCGATGTGTGATGAGGTTGACCAATATCTAGGCGATATTGGCCAAAATTGCTGTGCTACTGGAGAAGTGCAAGCAAAGGGAAGCAAAGCTTATGTTGGGAGCTTTAAACAAACTTTGATTCTTTAATCCCAGGGCAGCATCTGCCTTTCTTTTGCTCCTATAACCCGAAGTGCAACCGGGAGCATAAAATACAGAGGCCATCTCATTCAAAAATGAATTAAATCACAGATTAAAAAATAAAAATGCAACTTCTGTCATAGCAATACTGTTGCTTAATAAGAGAATAAACATGTAACAGCACCATCTATCGACGGAATCGGCATTAAGTCCGTTTTCGCAGAAGGAATCCCATTGCCGATATAAGTCCTTCTTAATCTAAATCCATGACCATGGGCATCGGCAGGGGGAGTCAATCGGGGCACTTGACATACCCCACAAAAATGCGACTTTTTTTTAATACACAATATAGACAAAAAAACAACAACAACAAAAAAACATTGGCACTTGGCCTTTTTCCAGAGAATTCTAGAGATTTATGTATTTTAATATACTGCAACAACTCACGGTAAATATTTCTCTCAAGAAAAGATTATTTTCCTAATTGTAACTGCATTTCAACACATGCGTAGCACCTTTATCAGAAAATCAGAGAATTGTCATATTTTATCTTGTAATCTTATTTGCTTTAATATTAACTTCTGTACTTTTCATTTTAATATTTAATATACATTCTTTGATTGAGTTGTACCTTTATTATTTCACGTTGGTTATGAGTATATTTAATATGTATATTTCTATAGTTTCACTTTTACATTCCAAAAAGTTATTTTCTTTTTTCATCACACAAAATAATGGCGCAGAAAAAAAAAAGGGTGGGGGGAGTCCAGTGAGTCAGGTCCTGCTGGAAAGGCTCTGTTTATCTGAGAGACAACTGGGGCCCATGGGCCTTACCAATTTCAGGGTTCCATACTTTTTTGCAATTAAAAAATACATTTTTAAAAGAATAATGCAATAATTTCAAAAGGCTAAAACGAAAATTTTTGAGTTTTTATATTCTTATGCATACATTGTCTACAATAAACAATACCAAACACTCATCAGTATTTTTGCTGAGTGTAACTAGTTGCATATCTGTAAACAGGTAGCTAAGATTGCTGGTAAATAGCCGGTGGTTAATTCTGCTCCACCTTGAGGCTACTTGAGGTGGAGCCTTACGGAAGAGTGCCAAAGAGTTCTTGCGATTGGATAAATGATCTCCTGAAGTTGTTAGCTAAGCAACTAGGTCTGGCCAGTTGGCAGCTAACCACCGACTATTTCCCAACAACCGGAGAAGAATAGAGCTCCAGATTGTGCCTGTCGACTCAGCAGATTCGAATTTTTGGCGGTTAGCTCCACAGCTACGTAGTTTTCGGGCAAATGTGGGTTAGGACACCTTAGAAAGACCCTCACCTGCAGGGCACCCCTCCTCTCGGCTTAGATCCCTCATGTAAATAATCGTCTGTTTTCCCAAAAAATCAAATGAACAGTTTTAAGATACCATATCAGAAGCTGAAATACACACTGTAATAAATAGTGAACATGCATTAGTTCTGAAACTTGAAAATTTACCGAAATTCTCCAGTTTCCAGTAAAAATTCTTCAAATTTGAATATTGTGCAAAATGTGTTACTGAAAAATTTCACATTGGTATTTCATGCTTAAGACATTTTTCTGAACGTATCATAGAAGGTACATGCTTTTCGTTTGTTACTGTCATAATGCAACTTGTGAAGAAACAGCATCTTCTTTTCTGAAGAAAGTGTTATTGGTTTATTTTGGTTTGTGTTCAAAAGGCATTAAATTAGTTTTGTTCTTTCGAACTACAGTTTTTAAACTATCACTCAAATGAAGCAAGGAGATTTACATATTTTTTATTAAATAATTTCTTTTGTACACAATTTATTTCATCATGTAATCTTATCTGCTTTAACAGGGACATGTTCAGGGTTTTAGCGGCCCTGGGTGGAGCATACTTAGTGGCCCAGGACAAAAAATAATTGCACGGTTTTCAAATTTGTCTACTTACTAAATTGTGCATCTTGACCTCTCCCCCCCTTCAGTAAAAACCTGCTGCTGATACTAACTCTAATTAAGTAAACATTCTAGCTACTCACCGTGCTGTGAATTTGAAAAAGAAAGCTATATACGAAATTACAGATTCTGTTATTTTTTGTCGGTTATGCTGAATGATGTGCAGTTTTCAGTTCTAGGTCAGGAACTTTATTTGACTACTTGATATGTATGAATTCAACAGTTTTTTAGTGTGGCCCTCGGAACCTTAATATTCAAGTTTTATTCTTCACCTAGATCGTCGTTTTATCATTTGATGCCCCCCTTAAAATTAGTTTATTTAACTAGTAGTTAGTTCTTTATAGTCTGTTTTTTTTTTTAGTCTAAAAAGTTTTTTTTTTTTTTTTTTCAATCTCACTTCTCGTGTATGGATTCATAGGAACATGCCAACTGTTTAATGGCGGAAGTCGATTTTGTCAGGGAGGGCAAAAGGACCTGTCCCAATTTTTCATTTATTGGCCATCTAAAATTTTGTAAAAATGTTTCATTTGACTGGTGGAAGTGGCCCCCTTCCTGCCAAATAACAGAAAGGCCTTAATTTCTAGCAAAAGAAGTGCCAGAGCCTTAATATTTTCGAGTGACGAACACCAAAATCCTCGCTATCCCTGCAATACAGGAGTCTGTCGTACATTCTGTTAAAATAATGATAATCCAAAGATTTTCCCATGTAATAGTATTTGATACAGGACATTTTTTCAGTATTTCACAGATCAGTGAAATGAAATGAAATAGTCTGAAATGAGCTTGAAGAAATCTAAACAATGCTCAGTAGATGACCGGAGAACTCTCAGATCGATTCGAAAGGGATACGAGTCCTGGTGGGACTGCCTACTAAAATTAATTTGTGGTTGTAAAGGAAGAACATGTCGTTAATGGACAGATGAGCTCCGGAGAGCAATATTCTTGAGCTCCGCCAAATTAAGCCCTGGCCTGACTACTTCTTCGTCCCATCTCCTGCCACCTGTTCAATTGGTCTGGATTCTCTGGAGTAGCAATTATCAGATTTGTATCCAAGTGTTTTTTTGTTTGTTTGTTTTCCCCTACACATGGTGCGTATGGTGAAGTAAAGTTTATAGCTACTAAGTTCGTCTAGTTTCAGTTTAAAAAGTGAGTGTTAAAACTGGTATGAAAATTATAACCTTAACCTTCATCAAATGTTGTTAAGTAACAAGAAAAAATGGTTATAATGATGTAGAAAAAGGTATAACACATTTCATTTGAAAGAGTCTTAAAAACTCATGAAAATATAAAACGAGTCATGAAAATTAAATTCCCTCCCCCATGAAATTTACATCTCCTGCTAATTTTGTTTTGGATCAATTTTGTCACTTCTGCCCCCCTTCCCCCGCTTAGAGACTGCTAGGCGTCGACCTTTTGACCCACCCTGGAAATTTTTCTGCCAACGCTCATGGGAACCACCCCTCTTGTTCTCACCCATGCTAATCACTCTCCAGGGAGTTTCCTTAGGGCAGTTGCTATCCAGACCGACTAGCCAGTATTCTATTTGGTCTCTTTCTGTAGTGGTGCCATCTATATTCAACTGTTTTAACTAATCATGCAGTTAAACTTGTCTAGACCTAAAATCATGCAGTTTGATCGAAACATTTTTAAACTTTGCATTAAAACTTTGTGCAAAATCAGTTTAAATTTTTGCCTTTATCTTGTTTGGAAAAATTTTAGCATTACTTGGTTTATGCTAAAAAGATGTTTTTATAGTTTTGCGAAAAATGATACTTTTATTTTATTTAATCTTTCTAAAATTCATCTTGGAATGGTTACTACTCGCACCTGCATATTATTTTTCAAAATCCATTTTAATTATTTTATTGTTATTTACCACTGAAATATCCATGTATGCAAAAAGTGCTTTTCTCAATGTTTTTACCTACTCACAGAATTGTATTTCAGTTTTGGCAGCATGCATGATTATTATTTTTTTTTGGCATAATTTTAATTTGATTTGGCCATATTTAAAATCTAAATTCCCAAAATGTTGTTTCAAAAACACAAACAACAAATTCATACAACTTGAAATGATAGTCATTGTACCGAAAACCCCATTTTGAACCTGTTTTCAGGTAGTAGTGAAGAACCTATACAAACATTTTCTTTTTGCCTTCTGGATAATCTTTTATTTTCAAATTCTTTGGATAGATCATTAGACACGTTTCAGTATAAAAGAACATGTTCCAAAGATGCATTCTTAGAAGCCAGTCAATCAATATTATTTGACTCGGAGACATAATTTATGCAGGTTACTTAATTTTAGTTGTAGTATTTTGCATAGTTTAGTTATAGTATAATAAGCAGTAATATCTCATATCTCATCTATGGCAATGATATAGTAAATTCTAGGCTAAATATTTAATCTGAAATAGAAGGACAAACATTGATCATTTGGAATTCGGGAGGTTGTTTCAATTCATCTAATAGCATCATCTCAGTGTCATAGTATGATCTTCACTTTTAGGCCTTATTTTCCCATTTTATGCCTGATAAATGCCTTAATTTGCATTAAATATTTCCCATAAGAATACCAAATAAATATACTGAATGAAGCCAAAAAATGTTTTTATTGCTGTGGGAGAATTATCTACAGCTACTAACGGAAGATTTAACGATGATATTACATCTGCAAGGGATAAGAAATGCTTTAGGATTAATATTTAATATGTGAGTTTTAACCTGACAGTTTATGCCGACTATATTTGCAATTCTGTTGTACCCAGGCAGTTTTGAATATTTAAACCACTATTTTCTAAATTTTTCAATAATGCATTAGTCAGTAATCTTAGTGATAGCAAAAATTCCAGTACATACACTCTTTTGGCAATGCAGAGTCACCTTCAAGAATTGTAATGAGTTAAAAGTCTTGAAAGCTATTTAACTAATTTGATCAAAATTAGCTATGAACATTCAGAAAAGCATCTCTAGTTAATAAGCTTCATCAGAACTTTGCAGTAGTGCAAGTCCGTGGGCAGTTGCCCATGTCTTTCCCCGACTCTGGTGTTTAGGGACAACAGAACAGGCTACCTAAAAGTGGGACGGTCTCATTCAAAATGGGATGTATGATTATATTATGCTTATATGATGTGTCCCAAAACGGTGGTAACATGCTTTATCTATTTGAGATAAGTGGGCAATATAAATTGAAAACATATTTAAAATAAGGTAGGAAGAAAGACTGCATTAAGAATAAAATTATCTTTTTAATTATCAAAAAATTACAATTTTGAAATTTAAATATATCCCGCACAAAGAAATTCCAAATTAGTAAAATGTGTCCAATATACTAATGAGATGATGATGTACAAAATTCAAGAATTATATCCATAAAGGATGAGAGATATGGAGAAAAATATATGATGATTTTAACCACTTTCCAATGCCTCTCATTGGGAAAAATCAGATCCGCTAATTGCACTTCAGGAGTTATAGAGAAAGTATGAAAGATAATTTTTTTTTCATTCTAGCAATAGACACGTACATTCAAATTTATGTATAAACTCCTCTTTGTTTAAAGATATCTCTGAGATGTTTTATGATAAAAGGCTAAAAATTTTGTACATCATCTCAGTAGTGTATGGAGCACATTTTATTAATAGGAAAATTTTCTTGTATGGGGATCATATACAAACTTAAAAAGTGTAACTTTTTGAAAATTAAAGAGAGGAAATATTTCTTTAAATAGTCATTTTTTTCAACCTTATTTTGAACATTTTTTTCATTTTACTTTGTCCTCTTATTTCTGATAGATAATAAATTAAAGCATGTTACCGCTTGTTACGACATCCTATATATACCCATTAAAACATTTTTTTTTTCAATTTTCACAGTAAAATAAAGATCATTTAAACCTGTCTTCAGTGCACCATGTATCAAACAGAAGCTTATCTTAAATCAATTCTTTTGTTTATGCAATTTAGTTGAAATTAGCATTCAAACAAGAAATGTTTTGGTACCCAGTTTTCTACTTAAAACAGGTTTTATTTCTAGGTAAAACTTACGTATACAACACATATTAATTAACTTTACACAACTTTATTTTATTTATGCTCACTATTTTGTCTCATTAAAAGAGCTTCTGTATTCAGACACTTAACATTTAGAGACTGACCAGTAAAACTGCCACACCAGAAAATAATTATGACCACAAATTAGCTTAGGAGTTACAGTCAAGGAAATCCTCCTTTCCTTAGACTTTTTTAAATTTCTTATTTTTGACACCACTTTGGGAGAGGGAAAGGTAGCTACACCATACAAAGGATCTTTCAACATGCCAAATTTGAATTGCCCATGTATCAAACAAAAGATGAAATATATTTATCTTTCAAGAAAAGGTGGTAGAAATTTTTAAAAATTTGCCTGCCAGTGGATGAAAAAATAAAATATTGCATTAATTCTAAAAAACTAATAAAATGTGAAAAATTAAATTTAAAAAAGTAAATTAAGTATGAGCATTTTTATGGGCATTATATGCTAACAGACTACCCATTAATGAACACCTTTTAAATCTTGATGCACTTTTATACAAATAATTACACATGAAATTAACTGTTTTTTTTTCTTTTAAACCTACATTATATTATTAAAAAAATTAGACACAAGAAATTATTGCTGCGTGCTTTCATATTAAACATTTTCCATCATTATCAATCACAAAATCATTTTTGCTAAAGCACCCTTTAAACATGAACAAATAAATATAAAGTTATGCTCTACTCATTATTTATGAAGGATTTTTCAACTTCCAACAGCAACGCACCTCACCATATGGTTCCAGCAAGATGGAGAATCTGCACATTTCTGCAGGAATCTATGTGAATGCCTAGACCTGATGGACCCATGTCCCTGGATTGGCAGAGGTGGCCCAGTACCAAGGTCATCACAATCTCCAGACCTAAACCTGCTGGATTTCTACCTCTGGAGGTACCTTCAGTGTTTAGAGTACAAGACGGGCAGCATGTGTCACGGAGACCCCTGGTCAATTGGAATGTATTCTTGATTCTATTATGCCAATGTGAAGCATGCATCATGGCTAATGGGGCACATTTTATGAGTTGTAATATTTTTCATTTGTATTTTGTACTTTAATTAAATTCTTGTAAAATAAAGACCCATTTGTTATGCTTATTAGTTGATAAAAGCTTTCCACCCTCAAATTGTTATTTTAAAAAATCAAGGAAGAAAATGTTTATGAAATAATGAAGAAAATTCACAACTTTTTTAATAATTTACAAATTACTGATATTACTTCAGGATGTACAAAACAGTCAATAACATTTTTCAAATTTATATCAAGTAAAGATTCTGCTGAACTAGTATTAACAGTTTTTTCATACCATTTTATAAATGGTTCTGAAGTAACATAGTTTATGTCTTCATGATTAAACATTTGAAGCTGATTTTTTGAATACACATCACTTTCAAGACATTTTTTCGTGATTTTTCGTACAGACAAACCTGAATGCTCTAAACAACTGTCTTCAGCTTGAGATTTTTTATTTTTTATTATTTCTTTTAAAATATACTTTAATGTTTCTTCTGGTGAAACTATTTCCTATGAAAGTAAAAACAATAAATATTAGAAAAAGGAACAAAAAATTATATATAGTACAGTAGGAGACCTGAAATAGGGAACTTTTTTTTTTAATGGTATGTTTTTATTTTATTCATTTATTTTTAATTTACAGATGGGAGCAAGAAATATGGAATTTACAGTATTTTGAAATATCAAGGAAAAGTCAGAGTTTAGGAAGACATGAGATTCAAGACAACATTTTAAACTAATTGAAAGAGAAAGGAGAAAGAAAGAAAGGGGAGAAGCTAATTAATGTCAGAGTTGCCAACTGCTCTGAAATATAATTAACCACTTTTTTTAAACAGTAATTTTTGGCTTAAACTATAGCAAAATTTCAAGGTTAAGTGAGTGGGTTGATTACAATTTCTAAAAAAATATTTTAGAGAGAATTAATGCTTACAGAAAGTAGTTAATTATATTCTGAAGCAGTTGGCAAATCTGTTTTGTTTTGTCTTCAATGCTTGACTGTCTGCAAGTAGCTTATTACTGCCTGAGGCATTGCAATCAAAGAGAAAACAACATTCATTGGCTAAGCCCTTAAAAATTGTGTGTGTGTGTGTGTGGGGGGGGGGGAGAGAGAGAGAGAGAGAGAGAGAGAGAGAGAAAATCTGATTCTGAATGTTTTAGAATGCTATTAAATGTTTATATTTTGGAGTTCCATTATGTTACAGGAAACATAATTACCTTTGAATCTTTAAAAGTAAAACTAAATAAAAACACTTAAATCCTAAGTTCATTTAAAGCTCTAGACTAAGTGGGTGATAAAAAATAGAACAGAATGGAAAATGTATATCATTTTTTGTCTCTAGTCCCTCTCTGCAGCCCCCCTGCCCTTTTCAGGCTACTTGCCCAGATGACACTCTTCAATCTTTGGAATATGAAGGGGGAAAGTAAATCAAACGCCATTCTGTTGGCAAGTAGCATTTGTTTTCAATTTGTGATTTTAATATTTCAAGCATTCATCATAATTCGGACCTATTTTACAGTTCATTCAAAGTACACAAGAGAAAATATTTCAGCATGCACCAAGCGGTATACCAAAATCCAGAATGGCCACAGTCCCAAGCATTTTGGATTTATGGTCCTTAATGTAATGCGTAACAAGAATTAATTTTCCTTATCATAATAACTTGGACTTTAACTGTGTGTAAAACAAACTATTTTACTAATAAAAAGATAAAGCATTATAATGTGGATTCTTTTTCCTTTGAAAGAAACACATAGACACTGTTTGAATGGAATGAGTTCTATCCTGAAATTTAATTAAAGTCAAGTTATATCATTCAGGGGAGAGGCTTTGATGAAAATTCACCAAACTCATTAACCTAATAATATAAGAAGCATTACCATACAAGATTTGAAGGTATAAATTTTAATGAAAACTAACTGTTTTGTAAAGCGTACATTAAAAAAATAAACATGCTTAATATATTTAACACTTTCAGGTCTGAGGTACATGGACTACGAAACTCTCTGTGGACTTCGGGTTTAATACTCTTCATAACCTTTTGAAAAATACATTGAAGATGTATATTTTAATTTTTTTTTTTAATTATAAACTTGAAACTGTTCTCATTTATAATGTAGGAATTATTTAAATGTACTAAGAACCAATGTTTTATGAGAAATTATTAAAAAAAGCCTGTTAAAAAAAGTTTCACATAAAAAACATTCTTTTTAATAAAAATTTTACAGACATATCCAATAAAAACTTTCCAAAATACCTGAAAATTAGTTTTATTTGTAAATAAACGTTATTCAGTAAAACTTGCTTTGGTTACCAAATGCTCAAAAAGTAACTCTAATTCTTGAACATTTCATGTATTTAATTATATTAGGATTTGTCATATATATGCATAAATATTTTGTAGCTAAAAACTTAGCACAGGAGATTTGAAAAGATGATAAATGTATGTACTTTTAAAGCTCAAAGAGCTAAAAGTTGACCCTGAGAGACATTCGGGCTTAATTCACTTAATCGACAATGACAACCCAAGTGATGCTCGGGCTTAGGCTTCAAAATATTAATAAAAGTACTATAATGTTTTAACCTAATGTCGAAACACAAATGAATTATTTGTTAGAAAAAAAATTACTAAAAAAGTTATTTAATTCTTTATTGCTCGTACTTTTTCTTGAACAGTACAAGAAATAAAAAATAGTGCATTTTTTACAAAAGCATTTTGAAATTCTTGATCTCAAAGGCCATTATTATTAAAAAAAACAAAACTTAGTCAATTAAAATAAGTGACAAATATCACAATAATTTTAAAAGAATTTAATTTTTTGAATGATTAAAAAAAAAGAATGATGAAAGTGTTTTGCAAAGCAAATTTAATGTATGCTTAATTGAATATCACATAAGCAGCATTTGTTTTAGTAAAATGATAAAATCCAAATCAATGTTTCATAATTAAATAATTTTGAAGGATGAACCATTCTTTTTTAACAATTAACTAAAACATGACAACAAATAAAATATAACAAAAATATGACATATTACAGATGGTACCTCATTTGGGTTCACCCAGGATTCTCCAACAGGTTCAAAGTATGATATAAAGCTGGACATTAAAGCTCTTGTGACAGCTTCTTCTAGATGAGTATGATTATCAGAATCCTGATAAATGGAAATTTGTAAATTATCGCAGTAAAAATACAATTAGCTCAATTATTTTAAACCAAAGAGAGTTAAATATTATATCCAAGACTATCTTTTTATTTATCCATAAAGAAAAAAAGAAACATAAAACTGAAAAAACACTGCAATGGAAATAAAGAAAATTAAAAGAGTCAGATTAAAAAAGAAATCTTTAGGTATCAAGTTATTGATTACATGATGTATTACTCTAAATGGATGTGAAAGAACATAAAAACTAAAACCAATTTGATTTAAAAAAATTATTTTATATAATAAAAATCTTCTACAAAAGAGCTTGGATATTTGTCACTAGCATTTTACATCTTTGGTGTATGCACAATAGATAATCATTACACATTAAGTTTACAATAGAGGTATGCATGCACATATAAATAACCACTAAATTATTTTAACAGCACAATACTTTGTTTATGTATACTTAATGCATAGTTAGAAAACATCAAGCAAATTAAAAGCAATTCATTAGAAAATAAAAAGTTGCAGTCTATTTAAGTTGAATAATGGTCAAAATGTCAGCTTCCGTAATGCTACTGTTAATGTTTAGATAAACTGTATACTTTCTAATATAGGTTCCTTCATATTTTTCAACATGTGATAGGTTTGATCAGATAAGGCCACAGAGCAAATGAAGATTAATAGGTTTTAATGAGTTTTCATTTATTTTTATTTTTACAAATTTTTATTGAATTTTATCCATTTTATTGTGCGTCACTAATTTTATCATTTTCACTATTACTGTAACTATCCCAGCTATTTATTAATTTACTAGCTGCATGCCCATTCTTTACACGGTAGGAAAGGAATATTTTCCTAAAATATGATCATAACAAAATCTAAAAAAAAAAAAAAAAACATCAATTCAACAGAAGGTAGTTCCTTCTGTTGAAGCTATCGCAGGATATATTAATGCAACGTAGGAGTATAGTTTAGTTAGTTGTAAGACGACCATTGGAAAATGATGAATAGAACACTTTTCATTTCACTAAATATTTATTAACGTGTTATACTGCGCTTTAATCCATATTAACCTTACAAATCTACTAATACTACCTATTACTTATTTTATCTTATCTTCATTTCTCTCTCTTTAATGCTCAATTTAAAGAAACAGCTTACATATTTTAAACCAACGGTTGCTTTTCTACTCTTCGGTGATTCTTTGCAATTGATGCATTTACATAAACGATAAGCATATTTAAAAGCAATAGGACGGACTAGTATTAAAACCATTAAAAGCAGTTAAAAACACATTAAAATCCGTTTGTAGCACTTTCGGTGGCAGCCACCACCTTCTTCAGCTCTGGTTTCAATTCAAAATGCCTGGCTGTCTTACTCAATAAGGCGTTCGACCCAGGATCTATCTGCGCATGCGTCATGTCATTTATAGCGCCATCTGTCGTTATAATCTGTAAAGCCTCCATGTTTAGGGCATAATAATTATTTTTGTAATTGGCGAGTTTTTGGCTATTGTTAAAGTATATTTCTATGGGGCATTCTTGGGCTATTTTTGAGAGGGCAGTAGTGGTTTTATTGAATTTAATGTCATTGTGGTGTTCCTTTTTTCGGTCTTTGATTTTCTAATTTGTCATAACAATATAGCAGCCTGGTTTATTAGTACTATTGTCTGTAAAGTTTATTTTATAAATACCGGCGGTTTCATCAGGAGTAATAGTATCTTTATCACTGCAAATGCGTTTGAAGATATTTTGATTAGGTTTTATGGGGATTTTAATATTTTTCTTGGCAGCTTCATTTGTAATTTTTAGAGCGGCTCCCCTGCAGTAGGAAATGGCGTTGGTAAATTTTGCTTTTGGGTTTTGATAGTTGTTAACTTATTCCAGCTTTCTGATTCTCATTTTGAAAAGGTTTTTGACGATGGATTTTGGGTAACCTGCGTTTTTAAATTGTGTTTTAATAAATTGGAGTTCTTCATTGAGGAGTTTTTCGTCTGAGCATACTGCAATTGCGCGATGAACGTATGGCGGCTATTTTGAATTTGTAGGGAGTTTTTGAATTAAAATGTACTGTTTCATTATTATTGGTGTCTTTTCTGAAAATGGTAGTATTGATATTATTCTTCTTATCTCTAGTGATTTTGACATCTAGGTAATTTATGGTGGCATTTTCCTCTATTTCCATGGCGAATTGAATGTTTTTGTCTATTGAATTGATTTCTCTGAGGATATTTTCGGTTTCATTTTTGTTAACTATTGCAAAGATATCGTCGACGTAGTGAAACCATGTGTTTATGTGGTTGGATAGATTATTGAATATGACCCTCTCCACTAGCCACATTTTCCAATCTGCGATGACACCTAAGATCGGCGACCCCATAGGCACGCCTTCCTTTTGTTTGTAGAAATTATGATTAAATTGAAAGTATGAGTTGTTAAGAATAAGATTAAGTGCACTATTTATTGTAGAGGAGGTAGAGTTATTGTCAATGTTGGAGGTAATTTGTTTATTGATTATTGCATTCATTTCTTGAATATCTATAGAGGGGTAAAGGTTAGTGAAGTCAAAGCTAACGAAACATTCCTGTGAGTTTATTGTGATGTCTTTAAGGCGTGGAATAAACTCTTCAGTTGAGGATAAAATATCGTCACTTTGGGGCATGAGCTCTTGTAGGATGGGTTTTAGATATTTCTCCAGGTCATAAGTTGGTCCTTCACATTTACTGACTATGGGTCTTAAAGAGGGAGGGGTTTTATGGTCTTTGTATCTAGCAAAAATTCTTGGGGCTATGAGGGCAAAATTAGTTAAAGTGGGTTATTTACTAGCTGGCCAAATTCCATTTTTAATTAATTCTTAATGAAAATTTTTCCGGTCGGATCTTTTGGTAATTCTTCTATTTGAAGTTTATTGATGGTTTCTTCCATTTGGATAAGATAATCAGTTTTATTCATAATCACTATTTTACCAGTGTTGTCTGAGCTTAAACATGTTACATTATTATTTTTCTTTAAATCATTTATGCATCGTCGATCAGCGTCGTCGCGGGAGAGGGTTTCAAGTTTATTAATAAGTTCTTGTTGGGCTATGATTCTTAAGTAGTTTTTGTCCGGAGGGAGGAGGTCGGCTATTGCGGTTTCAATGCTGGCTATTGAATCAAAAATGTTTATATTATCATCCAGGATATATTTAGGTCCTAAATTTAGGACGTCATGTTGCTGTTGAGTTAGCGAGTAGTCTGAGACATTTATATATTGATTTTCTGTTTTTATGGGTACGGTTTTTAAATTATATTTGTTTTTAAGCCAGTATTTTAATTTTCGATGGTGGTTTCATTCGTAAGTCCTGTGTATTTGATCGGAGAAGCAGTGAATTTTAGATATTGCAGATGTAAAAGTAGGAGTATCGTAAAGAGATTGTAAGGTTTCGCTATTCGTAAGTTTTGAAAGGTTGGCATATTTCTGGCGGATAGATTTTCTCAAAAGATGACGTTCAAAACGGAAGAGTTCATTGTGAAAGGTTTTGGAAATGAAGAAATTTTGGTGTTATGTTGTAATATAAGCAATCTTCTAGAAACGTGATATGTTCAAGTTCGTGGACTTTTGATTTCGCAGTTTTCTGGAGATTCTTGTATATATCAGAAGATTCACAAGTAGGTATCGGTGTCATTACAAGCAGCTGGACGAAAAGCCTACCAAATAGAAAAATTAAAAATCTTACCTGCAGGGGAGGGAAAATCAAGAGTAACATAAGATGGGCTTAGAGTTGCATGCGCAGCAAGACGGGAAATGGATCACAGGATGGAACGACGAAGTAAACACACATGAGGAAATACGTTACGAGAGCGATAAATCGTAGTATGCACAGTTCCGGCGAAAAGTAATTTAAAAGCAATAGGACGGACTAGTATTAAAACCATTAAAAGCAGTTAAAAACACATTAAAATCCGTTTGTAGCACTTTCAGTGGCAGCCACCACCTTCTTCAGCTCTGGTCTCAATTCAAAATGCCTGGCTGTCTTACTCAGTAAGGCGTTCGACGCAGGATCTATCTGCGCATGCGTCATGTCATTTATAGCGCCATCTGTCGTTATAATCTGTAAAGCCTCCATGTTTAGGGCATAATAATTATTTTTGTAATTGGCGAGTTTTTGGCTATTGTTAATGTTTATTTCTATGGGGCGTTCTTGGGCTATTTTTGAGAGGGCAGTAGTGGTTTTATTGAATTTAATGTCATTGTGGTGTTCCTTTTTTCGGTCTTTGATTTTCCGTTTCGTCATACCAATATAGCAGCCTGGTTTATTAGTACTATTGTCTGTAAAGTTTATTTTATAAATACCGGCAGTTTCATCAGGAGTAATAGTATCTTTATCACTGCGAATGCGTTTGTAATTTTTAGAGCGGCTCCCCTGCAGTAGGGAATGGCATTGGTAAATTTTGGTTTCGAGTTTTGATAGTTGTTAATTTGTTCCAGCTTTCTGATTCTCTTTTTGAAAAGAGCCAGGCATTTTGAAGAAGAGAGCCAGGCATTTTGAATTGAGACCAGAGCTGAAGAAGGTGGTGGCTGCCACCGAAAGTGCTACAAACGGATTTTAATGTGTTTTTAACTGCTTTTAATGATAAGCATATTTTTATAATGGTTGCCATTAAAACATCTCTCCATATATTTTTAAGAATAATTCTTGTCAGATTGGCATAGCATACTTCTTAATATTTCATCTTGACATGGTGGAAAATATCCAAGCTGTTTTCAGTCTAAAGATTTAAATCCTCCATGGTTCAGTTTCGTGAAAAAAATCAAACTGTAATTTCGAGGAGCTATTTAGAATCGCACAGATTGCAAATAGGCCAGGCTAAACTGTGCTGCAGAGTTTAATAATTTTATGCAGTTTTTAATCTATGACATCGTGTTCTGACCCGGGTAGTTGAGTCTGGTTATTTCGCATAGCTGTTTTCAAACAAAGTAATATTGAAACCTACTATGTTGAAAAACTTGCAACAGAGCTTTATCTAACATACACACATATATATATATGCTGCCAAAAGTCTTTCGAACTTGGTGACATTTTGCGCAGTTTTTGGGGAATACATACGACAGACGTCATCAAACTGATAGCGAAGACTATGTATTATGTTAATAAGTCTTTTTCGCCTAGTGGCAGATTTTGAATTTCCCACAATTTTAAAAAATGCAAGTTTCCTTTCGTTATTTATTATGGTTTCTGTGAAATCATAATGTTTAAAAATCACCATGGGTAGCTCATGCATTATACAAAATACTTATGAATTTTTATAATAGTATTTTTACGTCAAAGCCTTTTAACCTAATTAGATTTCTAACTCCTTTATAAACTCATAACATCAAAATGGTGTCATTCTCACTTGCTATATGTAACATGAATTAGTGAAAGAAAACTCACGTTATTTCACTTTTCTACAGCATATGATAATCTAAGAGTTTATTATTTCGCTCATGGTGTAATATTTTGTCAAAGCTTGGTAACCTAATTATGATTACTAATGCATTTTTAAACCCGTGACATCAAAATGATGTTGATTTAATTTATGATATTCCACTTTCTTTACAGTTACGTCTAACTCCAGCATACGGATGGTATGTCACATGATTCATGTTTCACACAATATTAAAATTTTAAATGCATTCTTAAACTTGTGACATCAAAATGATGTCACTTCATTTATAATATGCCACTTTTTTTACAGTTATGTCTATTACCAAGCATATAGATCAGTGTTTCTCAACCTGTGTGCCGCGGCACACTGATGTGTCGTGAGATATAGTCTAATGTGCCGCCAGGGCTTTTGAAAAATTATTAAAACTGCGTTGTGTCCTATGCGATATGACATTTTCTATTTATCATGTCCTGTCTTGTTCATTTTCAGTAAGCTATACACCAAGAAGAGCGAAACTTTTATTTCATAGCATGGAAAACCGTTCTGCCAATTTTTGAAACAGCTGTTTGCAGCAAGACCCATGCAAAAACAGGCTTAGCCCTTTCATTGAATGTATTATTTTTTTTATTTTGGTGAATAAACAATTTTTTAAAGTTATTTGCATTTATCAATTTTTTGTATCACACGACCTTTGCAATTTTTATTTTCAGGCGTGCCGGAAATAAATCAAAATATTTTCAGTGTGCTGTCAGCCATTAAAGGTTAAGAAACACTGATATAGATGGTACATCACATGATCACTATTTTAGACAATCGGAAACTGGAAATGCTTTCTGAAGCTTAAAATTATCAAAATATCGAAAAAATCATGGAACAATTGAGTTTTCAGTATTTTAAAGTTGACTATGGACTATTCCATGTCATTTTACATATATGTGCAAAATTTCAAGCCGATTGGTCGAACGGTGTGGGAGGAGTTCCCAGACAAAGAAACAAACTTTCACATTTATATAATGGATAACATCAATTGTGCCTTGAAAAGTCCAACACCTTGTAATGGAACATGGACAATAAATTCTTTAAATGAAATAACTTAAAATTCCCTTCCCCCTCAAAAAGGGGACACAATAAAAGGTTAAATGGAGAGAAAATATTCAAAGCACATCTGGATTACATTCTAGAAAAAAACAATTATAATTACTTACTAATTTAATCCAAGTATTTATGCTCACAGTTAAATCCAAACTTTGAACAAAATGCCACCATTTGTTTGGCACAAACAAAACATCTCCAGGTTCAAGTATAATCACATGAGGGTGTGTGAGCTGAAAAACAAAGTAAAATATTATATCAGTGAGGCGGAAGACACTATAAAGGTATAAAACTGTTTCTTTAGTTCGCTCAAATCAGTAAAATCCTTTTGCCTATTACTGACTAAAATGGTTTCCAGTACTAAACAAAATTTATAAGATGACTCTTCCAATATAAGAATAATCTTTTGTTACATCATGAAAAAATGTAAATGAAATGGGTTTTTTTTTTTTTTTTTTTTTTTTTTAACTGAAACAATTTTTATACAAAATTTATAAATACCTACATAAAATATGTCACACTAATCTATTTAGGTAAAACAACTTTGATATCTGTCTGCTTGTTTGTCTACATGTGTTACAGGTGACTAGATCATTCATTGTAGCTGGACCAAATTTAGCATAATGACTATACAAGTACAAGAAACAGTCATTATTGGTAAAAGGAAGAGCAATAGGATTATTATTGTTTCAGTTATTTTGTGTTTTGTTCCTTTTTGAACTGTCTTTTGATCTTTTCATGTTCTTGGAAGTTGATTAAAAAAAAAAAAAAAATCACCAGAATATCTAAATACCTTTTCAAATGAGCTCGGTTTCAGCCCTGCACCTCTATCAGATGGAAAGCGGTACACAATCAGGTGTTATGATTTCAATTTTAAGTAGAGTTTAATTAATTAATAGCCTACTTAATTAAAAATCCTAACCTTAATTAGTGAATTTTAAATCAAGTAAACTTAAAATTTCTAAACAATTTGTTTATTAAGGTGGTTTTGTTTTGTCACCATATGCCAGTATTCATAAAGGAAGTAAAATAATAATGAAGTGCTTAAAATTTATTAAGGTATATGTTGAATTACTATTGATGACTCATGGCTGACTCATTTTTATTTATTTGTTTACTTGTTCTATATTTTGGCGGCAAACATCTAAAAGATCGTTATTCTGGCGATCGTGTTGCCATCTTTGTGTAAGATAACTATACATATTGTTCAAGTAATTAAAATAATTTGTACAACAATTTTTTTTTAAATTTTAAATTCATGAAAATACGTTTTGTGAGAGCTGACATTATTCAGAGGGTTGGTAATAAATTTTTAGAGCTGACAATAAGAGTTTCATAAAAATGTTTGTTTTGAAATTGGTAATTTTCCTTAGAAAAAATTAAGTGGTTGTAATTACAGTTAAGTTTTTTTTTTTCTTTCACTATAATTATCTTTTCTGGAATTCTCTAACCTTCTTTCTAATTTTTTTAATAACATCCAATAACTACGTGCATCGATACCAATACTTCAATTCAATATATAAAAGAAGAAAACAACAACGGCGCAAGGATATGGATATCGGCACCCAAGCATTTTCAAATTTTTAAATCAAAAATAGAACTTCTACAAAAGTTACAACGATAAGAACAACTTTCACATTTTTCATCATAGTAAAAAATTAAGTTTCAACGCCCATCGATAATAAATCTACAAGTTTTCATTAATAATAATTGTATCTTCGACCGAACTACTTTACGAGCGGAAAGCGCCAACAAAGGAGGTAAAAAGGTGACCTAAGCCGGAGGAAGCGTGGGGTTGAGTCATTCTGGAGGTTGGTGTGATCGACTGAAGTCTGAGTCCCACGCGCTGTCTTGCTAAAGAAAAAGAAATGGCTCTGGCATTCTTGCTGGAGTTCTTGATGATGACTTGATGAAAGATCATAGATGGGGGCCCCCCTCTCTTCAACCAACGATAAGTTTTTATCTTTCTTTCCTTCTTTCTTTCTTTTAATTAAATTTTTTTTTCATTTTTTTTTTTGTGCACAAGCGTTAGGTAAATTTTTAAGAAAAAAAGTCAGCTCGGGGTAAGGGAAAATGGAGTGTATTGAAATTATAGTGTTTTCATATTTCTTACGATTTTATCTAGTTAATTGTCTGATGTAAAAGATTTAAGGATTTTATTAAATAAATGTAATTGTTTAAGTAAAAATGGCTCCTCTTCATTTATCTCACTTCGTGTGAATTTATTTCAGCAGTTCTCTTTCAGGTTTTAATCTTTTATTTAGCCAAAATTTCTTCGCACGTATGCCGAGAATCTGGTGGGTATATTGCGGTCACAACACTTTCTAAAACTAAGCATTTATTTTCTAAGTGTGAAATATGAAAAATGATAATTAGTTAAAATTTAAAATAGTAAATCTTGAGTCAGGACAAAGATAAAATGAATGATAATAAAAAGATGAAGTACAACAATGGTGCCGTTCAAATTTGGATCGGCGAATTAAGTGTGATGAATGAGACGAGCCATTTTTTTTTTTTGTGTTTTGTTAACGCTTTGGTCAGCCATGGGTCAAATTTTTCCTGAATGATTTTAATAGATTGTATAATTATTATTAGTTATTTAGTATTTTGGGTTACAATTATTTAAATTAAAATGCCTAGATCTTCCACCTCGGAACTTCCCTCTTTAGATAATGCGTGTCATTTAACAGTAACAACTGTTAATTTTGGGGAATTTATCCCCCTAGTAACCCCCTTTTCGGGAAATAACCCCGACTTTTCGATAAGTGATTTCTTCGACAAGATCGAAGAAATCGCCAAACACGCGTCATGGAAGGAAGAACAAACACTGTTTGTCGCCAAAACTAAGTGCGTAGGAGAAGCGGACGCTTTTGTTAGGTCGCAGCCTCAGTTGAAGTCTGCCGATTACAGAACATTTAAAGAAGCGTTGAAAGACAGGTTCGGCACTAACGACAAAGATTGTTCTCTTTTGAAATTCACAACGGCAGTACAGGGTTTTAATGAGACCACGCGGGGTTTTTTGTCCCGTTTAAACGGCTTAGCACATCGCTGCTTTCCCGATGATGAGCCCATTCGGCAAAGGATGTTGGTTTCCCAATGTCTTCAAGGCCTCCGACCCTCCGTTCGCCGATTCATCATGGCACAAGACCATGACACCTTTGAAAAAATTTGGGCTCTGGCTTTACAAGAAGAACAATGCGCCGCGCTAGAGAAAGCCTCCGCGAGTGTCAACATTGTTGACACCGAACCGAAGCCGTCCGCCATTGAAACGGAGTTGAGAGAAATTAAATCTTTGGTTCAGAATAGTATCTTTGAAACAGATAAAAGAGTTAGCGATCTTCAAGAGGAGGTAAAGAGATTGAATAAATTAGTCCTTAACAACGGTAACAATCGTATAATTTGTTTTAAATGCAGAAAACCAGGGCATTATAGTCGCGATTGTCGATCAAGGTATTATAATCAACACAGACCCAATGGAAATGACAGGCAGGGAAACTAAATCAGGGGCAAGACAGGGACACTCATCTGATCTTGAATCCCCCTTTTGAGTGCACTGGGATTGCGACTTCGGAATCCAGTTATACTTTGCCTATTGTACAAATTAATGTTAATGATTTTGTTATACATACTCTTATTGATACGGGTGCCTCAATTTCCATAATTAAGGGAAGTGTTTTGGAATCTTTGAAAGACACACGCTGCATTAAATTAGTAGAACCTTGTTTTTTAAAAGTATTGGGCATTACACAAAATTTAGTAACCTTGAACCAAAAAGTTAAGTTAGAAGTTCAATTAGGGACCTTTAAGTGTGAAATAGAATTTTTTGTATGTAATACAGATTTATTTACTTACGATGCGATCTTAGGTTCGAACTTTCTTATCGAAAATCAAATTCATATCAATTTTGCTAAGACTACCATTTCAAATGACAATTTTTTACTTAATTGGTCAAATAAACAAATTTCTAGACATAATGTTAATTCTGTACAAAATCTAAATTTTCAAGTAGGTTTTAATAAACGTAAATGTATCATTCCTCCTAAATCTGAATTAATTGTAACAGTTACTACTAAAGATAATTTTAAGATTTCTGATTTTGTCTTAATCCAACCACATAAGCATGCCATGTCGCATGTGTGGATTGTCTCGAGCTCAGTAAATGAAGGAAATGACAATGGCGAATATTTTGTCAAGATAGCTAATTTTTCTAACGACCCTGTTCACATTAACAAAGACACCAAAATTGTAAACATTGAGCCTATTGAGGTAGTTAAGAGCGATGAAGTAAGCGTTGGGGAGGAATTTTATAAGGATGATAATGAATTGATGGGAGAAGTAAACATGGCGGAGGAATTTTATGAAGATGAGAATGAAATTTTTGGAGGTAAATTTGATCTGGCTCATTTAGGAGATGAGGAAAAAGTTAAATTAAAAAATTTATTAATCAAACATAAAGGTGTTTTTGCTGAAAGTGTAAAGCAACTTACGGGTTGCAACACCATAGCTCACCGAATTTACCTAACGGATAATTTGCCAGTCAGGCAGAAGCCTTACAGAACCCCACATCCTTTACGAGAAGAATTGAAAAGTCAAATAAATCAGCTTTTGGATGCCGGGATAATTTCTGTAAGTGAATCACCGTATGCTTCCCCAATATTATTAGTTAAGAAAAAGAATAACACGTATAGGTTGGTATGTGACTATAGGAAATTAAATTTAAAAACACAACCGCTTCCTTTTCCTTTACCGTTAATTTCGGATTTATTAGATTCATTAGAAGGAGCCAAGTATTTTTCTTCTTTGGACTTGTGTTCAGGCTATTGGCAAATGAATTTAGATCCCAAGGATCGTCATAAGACTGCTTTCACCACCGAATTTGGCCTTTTCCACTGGAATCGTCTTCCTCAGGGTTTGAAAAATGAAGCGTCGTCATTTCAAAGATTATTGGAAATAGTATTAGCTGGGCTGACAGAGTGGAATATTAATACTTACCTCGATGACCTTATAATTGCGTCGAACACGTTCGATGAACACCTCGAAAAACTAGACATGGTATTCAAGAGATTAGGCGAGCACAATTTAAAAGTTAATCCGGGAAAATGTCAATTAGTTAAAGAAAAAATTACTTATCTTGGGTTTCAGGTCACTGACGGTAAAATTTTGCCCGACAGCAGAAATGTGGAGGCAATTCAAAATTTTCCAGTTCCGACTAACAAAAAGCAGGTTCGGTCATTTTTAGGACTTTGTAATTTCTATCGAAAATTTATAAAGAATTTCGCCCACATAGCAATACATTTGACTAAATTAACAAAAAAATCAGTAACTTTTGTTTGGGATGAAAATGCCAATAATGCTTTTGAGCAATTAAAGTCAGCATTAATCTCTTACCCTTGTCTCATTTTACCAAACACTAAGAAAGAATTCGTTTTGCATACAGATGCTTCTGGGTATGCTATTGGAGCTGTGTTGAGTCAGGAAGGTCAGGATGGACAATTACATCCGGTTGCTTATGCAAGTAGGCGGTTGAACGATGCCGAAACTAGGTATAGTGTTTTTGAAAGGGAAACCTTAGCGGTCGTTTGGGGAATAAACAATTTTCGACACTATTTGTATGGGCAATCTTTTAAACTTTTTTGTGATCAGAAGTCGCTTTCCTATGCACTCAAACTTAAGGATAGCGGTAGAATTACAAGATGGATACTAGCGCTTCAAAATTACGACTACACAGTAACTCACACTCCTGGAAAAATGAATGTGCCTGCGGATACTTTGTCACGAACAGTTCAGGTAGAACCCGTCAATGTCATTGAATTCACAACAAACAACTTTCCCCCTGCTAGGATTAGGAATTTGCAAGAGCAAGACACTAAGTGTCAAGAGATTTTGATTAAGTTAGAGGACACAAATGAAATTGAACAAAATGGGATGAAATTTTTTAAGAGGGATGGAATTTTGTTTTGTGTAAATGATAAAGCAAAGGGTCACAAATTTACCATCACAGACAGACTAGTAATTCCAAAGACACTCATTAGTGAGGTTTTGTCCTTAGGACATGACTTGATAACATCAGCACACCCAGGCATTAAGAGGACTTTAACCCGAATTAAGAGAAACTATTTTTGGTGGAACATGACACACCATATCATTAATTATGTCAAATCTTGCCACTCGTGTCTTGAGAGAAGAGGGTATAACGCTAAACATAAAGCGCCGCTACAAAGAATTCAAATAACTAGTCGGCCTTTTGAGCGAATTGGGATGGACGCAGTAGGACCACTTCCTATTACTGAGTCAGGCAATCAACATATTATAGTAATTGGTGATTATTTTACCAGGTGGGTGGAAGCATACCCTGTGAAGGATTTACAAACTGAAACGATTGCTTTGGTGTTAGAAAAGTTCATATGTACTCATGGGATTCCTGAGCATTTGATAACTGACAGAGGTAGTTCTTTGATTTCTGACAGCATACAAAAAGTTTATAAAAAACTGGATATTAAGAAACACACTAGTACAAGCTACCACCCAGCGACTGATGGGGTAGTTGAACGGATTAATGCTACAATAATTAACACACTCCAGCACTTAGCAGACAATACTTACCATGAATGGGACAAATATTTACATTTTGCACTTTTGGCTTACAGAACAGCAGTGCACTCAGCCTTAAAAGATACACCAGCTCATTTAATATATGGAAGGGATTTAGTATTGCCAATAGATCTTATAAGTAGCCCCCCATTGAGGTCATATTCTGATCAGAGGGAACTCAGTGAAGATTTGGAGATTCGTCTACAACAGTGTTTTAAAATCATAAAAGCCAATTTAGTTGAAGCTGCAGAAAGACAAGAAAAGTATAGAAAAAAGGTGTGTAAGGAGAAGGGTATTGTTATAGGAGATCTGGTGATGTTATACACGCCGTCAATTAAAGTTGGGCAAGGGAAAAAGTTTTCTAAATTTATAAAGGGGTTTATAGAGTTAAAAATCAACTTAGTAAAGTCAATTTTGAAATCATTAACATATACAACCATAAAGTTAAACAAGAAGTCCATGTTGACAGATTAACCAAAATTCCAGATCACCTCATTTTCCCATCCTTGGATGTAGAGTTCATAGAGGAAGAGCCTAGAGCTCCTAATGAAGATAACGAAATTTTAAATTCGCCAGATCTCAATAACAGTCCTTTCCCCAAAAACTATACAAAAACTGTCAGAGTAGTCGTGAACAGCAATCGAGTGCCCAGGAAGCTGCCCAGTAATGTACAGCAGTGTACGACAGGAAGCTCTGCTCCAGTTGTCCAGACCCCACCACAGGCTGTGGTGCCTCCAAGCACGGGACAGGCCACCAAACATCAATACAATCTACGGCCGAGACAGAATGGTTTCGTAAAAAAATGAACTGTTATCATGAAGAATCAGATTATTATAGTGTGAAAATTTTTATGTGTCATTTTGTTTTATACTTTATATGATTTAAGTGTTGATTGTTTTGATTCTCTACTAATGTTATATGAATATTTAATATAACTTTAACACTAATTTGTTGGGCCCAACATAAATATATCTGCTGCTGAACATAATATTTTTAAGTTTAAGATATTTATTGGTGGAGTAGCTAACCATCTAATGTGAATATTTTGGGTTTGATTAATGTGTTCTTCACCTAGATATAGCAAAGTGTTAATTTTTTTTTTAAAGAGTTTTCTTATAAATCATTTTATATATGTTTTGTCAAGGTGGCAATTAATAGGGTTCTGTTGTAGGCTAAACACACTAGTTAGAAGTTGATCAGAGTCCAAAGTCTACAAATTTTTCCTTTATTATTGAATATGTTTGTGTTATATGTAAAAGTTTGCAATGGTTCGGAATGTTGGAGGATAGTGAAGGTTTCCCTTGTGATATGCATTTCAACTTCAAGTGCTAATATTTTGTGTAGTGTTAGTTAGGTATTTTGCAATTTCTTTTTTTTAAATTTTGTTTTCTTTTATTGTGATATTTTTTTTTTTGGTAATTGTACACTATTTTTATGCGCAGATTATTCAAGCTACTGTGTTAGTTTTTTTTTTGTTTTGTTTTGTGGTGTAAATCAACATTTTGGTTTACAATTTGGAGTTAGGCGGGTTACTTAGGGTGTGTAAATTCCAGTTTACTGTTATGTTTCTTAGAGAAAAAAAAAAAATGTTGCACATTTTTTTTTTCGTGTGAGAGGGAGGTATTTGTTATGATTTCAATTTTAAGTAGAGTTTAATTAATTAATAGCCTACTTAATTAAAAATCCTAACCTTAATTAGTGAATTTTAAATCAAGTAAAATTAAAATTTCTAAACAATTTGTTTATTAAGGTGGTTTTGTTTTGTCACCATATGCCAGTATTCATAAAGGAAGTAAAATAATAATGAAGTGTTTAAAATTTATTAAGGTATATGTTGAATTACTATTGATGACTCATGGCTGACTCATTTTTATTTATTTGTTTACTTGTTCTATATTTTGGCGCCAAACATCTAAAAGATCGTTATTCTGGCGATCGTGTTGCCATCTTTGTGTAAGATAACTATACATATTGTTCAAGTAATTAAAATAATTTGTACAACAATTTTCTTTTAAATTCATGAAAATACGTTTTGTGAGAGCTGACATTATTCAGAGGGTTGGTAATAAATTTTTAGAGCTGACAATAAGAGTTTCATAAAAATGTTTGTTTTGAAATTGGTAATTTTCCTTAGAAAAAATTAAGTGGTTGTAATTACAGTTAAGTTTTTTTTTCTTTCACTATAATTATTTTTTCTGGAATTCTCTAACCTTCTTTCTAATTTTTTTAATAACATCCAATAACTACGTGCATCGATACCAATACTTCGATTCAATATATAAAAGAAGAAAACAACAACGGCGCAAGGATATGGAGATCGGCACCCAAGCATTTTCAAATTTTTAAATCAAAAATAGAACTTCTACAATAGTTACAACGATAAGAACAACTTTCACATTTTTCATCATAGTAAAAAATTAAGTTTCAACGCCCATCGATAATAAATCTACAAGTTTTCATTAATAATAATTGTATCTTCGACCGAACTACTTTACGAGCGGAAAGCGCCAACAAAGGAGGTAAAAAGGTGACCTAAGCCGGAGGAAGCGTGGGGTTGAGTCATTCTGGAGGTTGGTGTGATCGACTGAAGTCTGAGTCCCACGCGCTGTCTTGCTAAAGAAAAAGAAATGGCGCTGGCATTCTTACTGGAGTTCTTGATGATGACTTGATGAAAGATCATAGATGGGGGCCCCCCTCTCTTCAACTAACGATAAGTTTTTATCTTTCTTTCCTTCTTTCTTTCTTTTAATTAAATTTTTTTTTTTTTTTTTTTTTGTGCACAAGCGTTAGGTAAATTTTTAAGAAAAAAAGTCAGCTCGGGGTAAGGGAAAATGGAGTGTATGGAAATTATAGTGTTTTCATATTTCTTACGATTTTATCTAGTTAATTGTCTGATGTAAAAGATTTAAGGATTTTATTAAATAAATGTAATTGTTTAAGTAAAAATGGCTCCTCTTCATTTATCTCACTTCGTGTGAATTTATTTCAGCAGTTCTCTTTCAGGTTTTAATCTTTTATTTAGCCAAAATTTCTTCGCACGTATGCCGAGAACCTGGTGGGTATATTGCGGTCACAACACTTTCTAAAACTAAGCATTTATTTTCTAAGTGTGAAATATGAAAAATGATAATTAGTTAAAATTTAAAATAGTAAATCTTGAGTCAGGACAAAGATAAAATGAATGATAATAAAAAGATGAAGTACAACACAGGACTTCTAGCATTTTTCAACTACTCATATGATTAACATAAATATTGTGTGAAGATGCAAAGAGAATTATTTTGAATCTATGTGACTTAGAAACTGAAATAAAGTTCTTAGTTTGGATACAGTGCTATAGTCTCATTACTTATTTGGTGCACTGTGTATTACTTTAAATACTTTTTAGAAGTCTTAAGATGCTTAAAATTTTTTTAAAAAATATTCTTTTACTAGAAATACTGTACAAGAGTCAGCAAAATCGAGTATTGAGATGTTTAGTTTTATTAATATTTGTTTTTCTCAGTTTATTAAAATACGTATCAGTTCTTTTAAGTATTTAAGTGTTGTGCAATAGTTTTACAATTACATCTTTGGTATTTTACTTAACTCATGTTGTTTACAATAGTTTGCTCTCTCTCTTTAATATTTTTCTAAATTTAATTAATTATATCTGTTTTGTTTATTTTTTGCCTTAAAGTCCGTTTTCCTTGATAACAAATGAGTGGCCCTTTTCTCTTCCTCTCTTCAGCCTACGCTGGCCCCCCTTATGTGTTCCCATCATTCAAAAGTTACTTAAAAAAATAAATAAATAAAATAAAAAATTAGGCACTGTTTTTGTATATGATGACATTTAACTTCAAGTTTCAGGTATTTTTCCGAGCAATTTATGCTATTTTTCATCGGTTTGGATACTGGTTCAAATTTTCACTGAACTTCTTTTCTGGCCAAGTAAGCTATCAAAATTTTATCATCTTGGGTGTTTTTGATATCACCATCTTGTTACATTTCTCCTCTTACCACACGAGAAACATCTTCCTGTGCGATGACTCAGGCTTCTTGGAAGATGCTAACTTGTTGGCTGGCACTGACTGGCTGAAGCAGGCACACACTAGAGCAACTTCGGTTGTGTGGGGCTAGCAGTTGAGCTTGGGAAGCATCATGCATAGGACATAAAAAGTAGTTTGGCAGCTTACCAGATGACTGAGGAAATGGGCAGCCAGGTTGATGCATGGGCCAGTGATGTAGCCACGATTTAATTTTAAAGAAAAGAAGGAAACAGCATCTGGTGGCTTGCAGCAGATGAGGATGAGATTTGCAACATATTAATGCCACTGTGAGAAATTGACAACTACAGCCCCCCCAGGAAGATGGGATCGTTTCCTTCATCGTAGTGGGTGCCAACAACAGCCTCCTGAGGTTGGTGCGACTCCCCTAGTCATTCGAGACCTGCAATCAGCATGTTTCAAGTGATACCATTTTCATTTTTTTTCTGTGACCAGCTCAATCCCCCGCAGAGAACATTTTCCAGATTGGCTGATTGACAGACTGTAACATCATTTGCATCCACAGTTTCCCATTTTGTCCGGAGTGCAGACATTTTTTATGCTGTAACCTTGGTCAAGACCTTAGTTTTACTACTGTATCACCAGATCAAGTCCCTATTCTTCAATGTTGCTGTTATCTGCACAGCTGCTTTCTTTCTTTGGCACCTGGAGAAAAGCCTTCCCCATTAATGTAGTTTCATGCCTAGTATCCCCCCCCCTTATGTATATATATATTTTACATTTACCGTATTTTCCTGCCTATTATCCGCAGTGGTATATAATATGCATGCACGGTTTTCAGGGAAGGAAAAAAAAATTGCTTACAGATAGTACACAGCACCGTATAATCCGCAATCAAAATGGGAACATCTGATATCGTTTCACTTAGTGCTCATTTAAATAAACTTACGGAGAAGGTGCTAGGTTATGTGTGGCCCACGGCTGCATACAGATTAAATATTTCTGGAAATAACTTCGATTATTATTTTTCAAAAACATTTATTTTTTAGTTACATTTTCACATACACTAAACAGAGGAAACTGCTGAACTGTCCCTTTTTCCGGTAGGAGTAAAAATATTAATTTGTAAAAATATTTATTAGTAAAAATATTAATTTTACATTAAATAGCTTATTTTCTAAACCTCAACACCCTCCCCCCCCCAAAAAAAAAACTCTCAGGCACAGCGTGGGGCCCAGTGCTGCGATTAGCCCGTTCCTTGTGCCATTGCTGATAAGCCATCTTTGAGTGTTAACACAAACATTTTATTTCAGAACTATACACACAATGAGATGCTTGCTATTTATTAATTATTTTCAGCTGTTTTTTCGCAAGCTGCTTATTTGTTTATGCATGGATTATGAATAAAGTGCATTGGAAAAATGTTTATAGTTTCAAGCTATACAGAAATTAGAAATAATAGAGTTTAAGCATGACAATGAAAACAACAACATATTTTGAAACTGGGACAATACTAATGCGAAAATGTACTTTACAATTACCTATGTTATTCGATATTTTTTCACTCTAACAAAAAATAATATAAATGCTTCTTTTAAACAGAATGTTTGAAAGTATTTACAGTTTAGTAAAAACTCAATATTTTAATATTAATTCGAAGATGAATTTTGCTGGAGTAATCTGTTATTGAATTTTGTTGTAAATTCTGCACTAAAAATTTTTCGGGAAAAAAAAAAAAAGAAAACGGACAATCCATGGCAAATTATAATAAACATCTTAAAATTTTAAAACTTTTTTTACAGACAATCTGCAGATTATAGGCCGGACAATACAATATTTCTTTTCTAACAGACAAACAAAAAAAATGTCATACTTTTGCATGTAACCTTAATTAAATCATCAAATTTGAGTAACATGAGAATTTAAATTTCATGATGGTGTTGTAATACTTCATATTAATTTCTTAGAGAGGCCTCTCAATAGATCCTTGAAACATACAATAATGAGCTTGCTGACATGATGTGAAAATTTCTGTAGGTCACAAAAACGTAATTTTGTTTGATTTCATCTATGTAAGTTTAATTGTAAAGATGTTGCGCATCCTGCTTGTCATTCCAGTCCATGAGGAGTTCTGTCCAGTATTAAGAACCACTGCATACCATTTTCATTTAGTACTTAGAATGTGTGGATGCAGGACTGCCTTTGCTTATGAGAAAAAGCAGTTGAGCAATTACTTGGTGTGAAATGTGTGGCGGCCTGCTGGCTAAATGTTATAGTATTCTGAGGTGTTTTTAGTATGAAAAGTTTTATTATTTAGTGTTGCTGATTATGCTTAAGTATATTGAAGTGTGTGAAAAGTTTCATCATGAATGTTTTAACATTGTGAAGTGTGTTAATAAATGTTCTTAAAATTGACCTGTGCTTTAATTAGAACATGGTTATAAAATTAAATTTTCTTAGGTAGTAAAATGTTGATTTGTACTACCCTTTTAACTGTAATATATTTCAGTAATTAAAGTTTAGTGTAAAATGAGATACAGCCTGCCTTACAGCTACTTGTTCTAAAACGAAATGATTAATTAATTTGAAGATGACAATAAGCTCAAATTAGGTTTGATACTGTTTTATGTAATGAAAATGAATTACAGGGATCAAGCTTAGAATTTTTTTACAGTAGAAAGTCCAACTAATATCTACTGTTTTGAGATATTATGTTTATTTATGTCTGCATTCGAGGTTATGAGGTCAATATGATTTTAAAGTAGCAAAATGTGATTTGATTCCAAGTTGTTAGCAAATCATTCATGTATTTTTTTAAATTTAATACAATAACTGTTTAATGCAATATGTCTGTTTATTTGTGTATGCATGCTACACCTACACCAGGTTTTCTTTCAGCTGAGGCAATTCCGACAAAGACCTGGGATCTATTTTTTTTTTTTTTTTTTTTTAGGTGCTTTGTCATACTTGCTTTCACAGTGAAATTGGTAGTTTCTTAAAAATTTAGGTAATTTCTTAAATGTCAACACGGCAGCATTTCTCAGTATGAACTCTCCTCTTGCTTTGTCTGTAAAACAAAGAAATGGAGTAAATAGAGAAATAATAATAATAATAAAAGAATTACCTTAAATGAAGGATGTGATTGCATATCTGGATTTAGAATATTGACAGAACTAAAAACACTAGATTCTTCATAAGGAATGCGAGTTGGATACATGAAAGGTGTGTCTTCAGGAGGAAAAAGAGTCCACTTTTTCCTATTTAAAACAGAAATTAGCACAGCAAAATTTAAAAAATCATCAAACTTTTTCTTACATTCATTTTTAAATGGATATAGTTCACAAAAATACTAAACTTAAAAGTTTGCTTAAAACAAATATGGTTTGATTATATTTACTGTTTCGAATGAAAGAATCAATTTAATACAATTCAGTACCATTACTATTTAAGCAAGAAGGATATATATATATATATATATATTTTCTTCTGAGCAAAAATTTGAAGGGCCTGATACCTCATCTGCAGCCACTCTGAATTAATATTTAATATAAAAGCAGCATGAACCTCACCTTCCTTGAATTTGAGCAACAAGATTAAAACCATAAGTATCATAATGACAAGGTGTATAGGACCCTTCACTTCCAATCCAAAAAGCACTATCTTTTGCAGATGTTTCAGGATAGCCAAATGCAGTCCAGTTGACAGCCTAGCTAAATTTAAAAAAATAACTTTGTGAGTTCCAATTAATAAGAGTTTTGAGTAAAGTAACATGTTTCATTAATAAGACAATACAGATATGCATTTTAAATCAGTCGAAGAATGACTGACTTACATTAGATTTTTAGAAAATAAGGTTAAAAAAAAGTTGTTGTTGTTGGGATACAACTATAAGTACAAATATAACGACATTTAGAGGTGGTTCAGAGTTAGGCCATCATGGCCAAGTGGATAGACACTGTAGATGGCTGAAGTGCAAAGGTTCTGGGTTCGAGCTAATTGTGCGGTCATTGGTCTAATGGTTTGGAGTTTTGGGCATTTTCCTCCAGATGTAGCATGAATACACATTAGAACCCCTTACAAAATCCTCTACCCAAGGCCTTCTTTGGCAGATAGCCCTTGAGTAGCTTTTCCTTAATACATAATACAAAGTTAGCCCATTTATTCAAAATTATCATGAATGACTGAAACTAAGGTTTTATCTTTACAAATCAAGGCAAATCTTTATACCTTATAACTGATCCAAGCATGTAAATAAATAAACAGAAATTTTTAAATATTACAGTTACAGTTTTCAGTATTGAAAAATGTTAAAAAAGAGTCATATAAAAAGTTATATAAAGAGTCATATAAAAAGTAAAGCCATAATCCCATTTGTTCTGTAACTTACACCTCAAACCCGTAATGATTAAAGATAATTCAAAATAGTAAGCATTTCTGTATAGATAACAAAAATATACATATCTTTTCTACCAAGTACTTCAATGTGATTTTTCTGGCATTAAAGAGTAACCTTTTCTGCCATTTATAGAAAATAAGCTACTACTGTATGGTTATTAATTGTAAAACAAACTTTCAAAAGTAAACAAAATAATTAAAATAAAACTATATTACCTTTGAGATGTCCGATTCTTCATGAAATATATCACTGAGGTAATTATAGCTAGAGTAAGCCCAAAATTCCTCTGTGCTAAACTGATACAAGGGATTAGGGTTTTCAACAGAATACTTTCCACTTTGCCAATCTATAAAATGATTTATCGTAGCCTTTACATAATTTGTAGCACCTTCCCATGATATACCTGCAGTATAACACATAATTATTTTTCTTCTCACTAAAGAACAATGTAGCTGTTGCGCTCCAGAAATAAAATAAAATCATAGTTCATGCAAAAATTTAAATTTTTGAGATAACTGTGTATTTTTTTAGTCTAAAAATTCAAAGTGCAAAATAATCACTATTTGTTAATCAAAATGTTAGACAGATTTTAGATTGTTTCAAGGGGAAAAAAAGGGGTTATAAAAATTGATTTTTAACAGGGAAAAAAAAAAAGCATTGTTTGCGCAAAGTTTGCTGGAAATATCAGGTTGTAACGAAAGTTTCCCGCCAACTCTGCTTGAAAAACTAACTTCTAACTCCTTAGATAACTGTCGAGTGGTTAATTACAGATCTTCTTCCACAAGTTCTCGCAGGCTGGCCTCATCAACATCAATAGACCAGCCAGAGATTTATGCTTCTTGAATGTCATAGTCCTTGTTTTTGACCAAACCTGCGCAGTGTCACATGATACAACAATAGTACTTGAAGCTGTACACATAATTTATTGATATTCTGTAGCAAACTTTTTCTAACAGAAATGGAAGTAAATGATGCTTGTAATCCGCTAGAGTGATAGTTCCATTTGAGACACCTTACACTTAATGATAACTATATTTTTTTACAGATTTCAAAACACAGTGGCGGGAAACTTTCGTTACAATCTAATAAAACTTTTACCTACATGCCATGGTGTCAATTAAGAAATTTACCAAAATAAAGAAAAAGCCATTACGTGAATTATTTAGACATGGCAAGATAAAAAAAATAAAACCAAACCCCAGATCTTCGTCGGAATTACCTCAGCTATAAGAGAAATTTGCTTTACATGAAATCTTTCAGATTGCACACAAAAAAATATGCTGGCGTTGATACATTTCTTGTAAAAAGAGTTTTGATGATTTAAAAAAAAAAAAAAAAGAAAGAAAGAAAAAGGATAGGATGAAAAATTAAAAAAATATTTATAGAAAAGGGGACGAAATGCTAAGTTTTTAAAACAACGTTAAGGGGGTAGCGCGACGCCAAAACACATTTGAGGACTCCTGGTGAAGGACGATATTTCTGCACAGTTCAGTAAATTCTAACATATGGGGGGGGGGGAACTATATGAACATCAGTCGAAGAGGCCTCAGCCATCCAGTAAACGGTGATCATGGATGAGCAGTTGGCGACAAAATGACAAAAGGGATCTGGATCATATTATACAGCATGGCATTAGGCAAATCTCAGGTAAAAAGGGAAAATATTTATATCACCTTGCTCAGACGATCATGGCGGTGATCCCCACTTAGGGCGTCAGATGACAAGACCTTCCTTCGATGTTAGACTCCTCTTGAACATATGTTACTGGTCCCTGTCTTCCATGGCCCTACTTTTTCATTTACTACATACATATAAAATCAATAAAGACTAATTTGGGGGGGAAGTTGAATTTTGGCAGATGAAGCCACTGTTTAAAGTAGTGATTCCCAACACAACTTAACCCATGGACCACTTTTCAGTAATACAGTTTACCCACGGACCACTTTAAAAAATTCCTTTGGGGAGTGGGGGACCATAATAAAGTAATAAAAAGAAACGTTTTGCTTGAAATGTAATGATAAAATCAAAAATTAAAAAGTGCACAGAGAATGTAATTTCCACTCACTCAGAGGTGCTAATAACAGTTAATCAACCCTGTTTACATAAACTAATAGCTGAAGACCAAAGCTTGGCTGAGATGCTACAATATTTTATCGAATTATATTTAATATTGTTCCTGCCCCACTGTGGGGAAAGGGACCCACGTTGAGTAACACTCATTTTCTTTTTATATCCACAGTAGATGTGCATTACAGGGATTATGGTTTCATTTTCGTCTGTGAAGTAGGGACAGCCTGATACAGTAAGCAAGGTAACCATTGCATATGGGCAGCATCTTCAGAAGGATGTCATTTCAAAAGGGTTTTCTTTGCAAACAAGTAAAAGGGGGCAACTTTCTTAGTTTGCAGTAGTGGCTCCAGGTATTCTATACCCCCCCTCTCTTTGTCTGAAAATAGCATCTATCTATGTATATATAAATATGCTAAGCAAAACCTTAGTGTCCCTTTTGCAGCACACTGTGCAAACGGATGACCGTGAAATTCGGCACAGTTAAAGTTCATAAGGAATTGTTTGTGCGAATGTTAAAATTTTTGTGTAGTATGCTAATGCACTGTAAAAAATTAGAGAAGTAATTTGGCATGCAGTATTTCACGCCAAATCGGGCGATGGCTCCATTGTTGTGTCAATTTTGAAATAACAACACTTAGTTTCAGCAGTACTATAGGATTATAGTATTACAGCAAAATTTGCAAAAAGTAGAATTATTCCCCAGTTTGGTGATACGCCAATGACTAAAATGTGCTTTTGCAATGTGCTTGGCGACTTTTTTTAGACGGCGATAAGTGCGCAAAGTGTTGTAAATTCAATGTTTAAAAGCTGTAGGAAAACCTTGGAGGAGAAAAAATTATTTACTATTCACTCTGGCAGGTCGGAATCCAAGAGACGCTACACAGAAACGTGCCAATTTGACAATTTCTTCATAACCTCCTGCCAGGCAGTATGCTAAAGCAAATTTTCTCCAAAAATATTATTGAAGAAATACTTCTGCAATTAAGAGGGAGTGAAAATAATATTATTAATGAAGGGTATGGAAATATTTCTGAAAACATACTCTCAGATAACATATTGAAGTCAGTTATAATAGAACCTAAAAATGATGATCGATCTTTTATTAATGTTGGCTTATTCGAATATCAAGTGTGGATCCAAGGGGAGGGCGGTGGGGGGTGATCGCCTCTTCCTGGGCGAAGTCCAAAAATCTGTTATAATCTGTTAAAATATATTATGAAAGTATAATGTAGCCTTTTTCTAAGGGGCGTATTGCAGGTACTACTCTACCTTTTTACTACTACCTTTTTAATCACAAGATAATGTCAAATCATAAGATATCATCCTTTTCATAAATCATCCTTTTTAATCATAAGATAATTAATCCAAGATAATGTCAAGTAATGTTGTCCATCTGTAAAACTAAAAAACTGAACAAATTAAAATGCACATTAGGATGGATTAGAAATTCATTGCTTTGGGTTTAGGAAGTACTGGTATTAGCAGTCTGCATGGTAGCACTCAACTTCATCAGTGTAGTCTTCTCAGAGGTTTTGAATTGCTTCCTTTGGGTCTCAACCACTTGCAAAAGATATTGTTTCTGCTCGTCACTTTTGGTTAATTTGTCATTGAACTGAGTAATAAGAGCGACACCTCTTTCAGCACAGTCATTAACCACTTTAGTATCTTTCACTATATCTCTGGATTTCTTGTAAGAATCTAATCCCTTCCATTCTGAGGGATCTACTTCTAAGAATGAAGTATCAAGTTGCATTGAATTGAAGAGCGTCAGAGACTTCACTGTCACAAAATCTTCTAAAGATTTTAGGTGAATGTAATTTGTTTTGTCATCAAGTCATTTCAATTGCTTTTGTGTCATTTCTTTTCTTAAACCTTGAACCATGCTCACTTTTGTTTCTGCAGACACACTGTTAGAAAACAAACTGAGCCCAACCAGTTCTTCTCCTAGGTACCAAAGATGTCGTTTTATTGCGGTTTTTACCTTGCTTGCAATGTTTTTGTTGTATTCTGCATATTTGTGAAGTTTTACCAAAAACTGCAGATCATGAACAGGAGCTTCTGTTGCAATAGTAGCAATAAACCAGTGCTTCATATATAAAAGTGCTACAAACAGGTTAAACTCTATCAAAGCATTCTTCTATCTTGGTGTTAGTTTAAACTGTTGATGAAATAGCCATATCTTCAAAGAGTAATAATCTTTGAAGATATCCAACGTGCATGATGGAAGGCACCCGGAGCTCTGAAGTGAGTACCTTTAGGAGGAGTTTCGCCCAAAAAGATCAATACTAATTCAAGAAATTCTCTGTAGTCATCGTGGGGTTGCTTCTCATTTCGTAAAGTTGTAAAGGCAAATTCTATAGCATTTTTCTTCTGCTCTTGCAGTTCAGCAGCAACCGTTCTTCGACCAATCTTATTAGTTTTATATGTTTCAAACTTTTGTTGATAAATGAAGTTCCAATATTCTTTAAACCTTTTAAAAGGAAGAACATTTGGTCTAGATGATGGCCCAAAACACAGAGTGAATACATCTGCAAGAATAATTTCATGGATATGATGTTGGACATGCAAAGTACAGCAGGTTTCTTTCAATATGTTTTTCAATGATAGTGCAAGCTCCAGAATTTATGCCAGTGTTGCTTGATGTAGTATCAAAGCATAATCCCTTGACTTGCTTAGTTAATTTCCATTCTTCTAAGGTTTTCACTGTAACTGCTCCTATTGCTTCACTTGTGCCATTTGGGATTTTAGGGACTCCAAGTAACTTTTCTTATCCACCTCCTGTAACTAAGATTAAAAGCCTATCTATTTTCTCTGTGCCACTGCAAGAAATCCCTGGAAGTAATTTCCCATCCCAGTGTACCACAAAACTTATACCAGGATTTGATGCACTAAAATCATCTTTAACATTTTCCACCATTTCCTTTTGGTAAGATATTCTTGCTTTTCTTACACTGCTTCTTGGTATATTGTAGTGATCAACTTTAAGGCCTAAACTGTTTACAGTTGCTGCAATAATATTATTTTGAGTTGAAGTTATTATTTGGACTTGGAGTAAAAATTATTTAGAGTTCGAGAAATTGTTATGTGAGTTCCAGACAAGGACTAATCCTTGTCAGAACCTTAAATTATACTAAACTTGGTGTCACTAAAACAAATATCTATTTTATAAACACATATTATTGCTATACCAATTGAAATGCAAATTCTTATACAGAAAACATGTTGTTTTCCATATACACTAAAGGCTAAAACTTTAAGGCCTTTGAGCTACCTCTAAATAACCTTCAAATGATCTAATATTTTAACAGGGGCATTAACTCGCATAATGCCACCAAACTAGAGGGTGAGAGTTTAACTTTTCAAAAAAAAAAAAAAAAATTTCTCCATAGGCAGCAAAACCACCCTAATGAATAGAGAACATATCACCGTAGCTACGATAAAATAATTTGCTATGATGATAGTGAAATCAATAACTATCCAGTAGAGTTTTTAAATTCTTTGACTGTGAGTGTTTTGGTTTTTTTTAAATTTTATTTTCGGTTAGTTGGGAGCAAGTGAAAAATTGCCAAATAATGTTAGCCCAGTACAACTCCAAATAATAGTAACTTATATTTATAAGTAATGTTCTTAAGCCAGCTTATGTACTGGTATCTAAAAACGTAATTCTAGTCATCTTTATAATTTTAAACTCAAACAAAAACGATTTAAAGTCTATTACTTACTCCATATACTTCTATATTAAAATCTAAACAGTAGCTCAGCCAAAAACGTAACCCAGCAGAATTGCCATATTGAACGAGGACGACGCAACCATGGAGCAGTAGCGACGTCACATCCTCAACAACGAATCTTGCTCACTCCTAAGTGAAGTTGTGATTGGGCCACATCATACTAGCAGCCGCACGCATCTGTGCTCAGTGTTTGCTCCGTAACTGGTGGGCGGATCCCAGTCGGAGTGTACATAAGCTGTGTGTTTCTGAGAAGAAATCAGTTTCGTGCCCAGTTTCGAGTTGTTGCGATGTCAACATCGTAGTTTCTTTTTTCGGAGTTAGTTCCGGAGCACCGGAGTTCGGTGCAAGTTTTCTTTGAAGATATATTTTTAATCTTAGTGTTCCAGTTATACATAATTTGGTAGTGAAGTGTGAAGTCAGCTATTCCTAAGTAGCGTTAAACGTCAATATTGTTGTATTGTTTTTTTTTTTTGGGGGGGGGGGGGATTATGTTTTAATAATTCAATGCAGTATCTTTTTATTTTAATTGTATTAACTGTCAATTGTTTATGGTCTAATGTTAGTAATTAATATGGAAGTTTAATTTAAGTACCTTTTGTCAGGAGATATGATGGTCTGGGTGACTCTTCTTTTATATGTCATTAGCTTTTCTTTAAATTACTACTAATTACCCCCTTTTTACTTCCTTGTACGTAGTATAAGGAAGTAATGTGATCCCGAAAATTTTTGGGGGCCAAATTTCGATAAAAAACCCGATTTTGACTACCTCTAAATTTAATTTTAAGAATTTTTTCGATGCATCTCATCGTAGACTAGCATGCACGATCATATTAACGCGTCTGCAACTCATTTTGACCAGCGGCGAGTCTATTGTGGTCAGTTTTTCCATGCCGTCTGTACGTACGTATGTATGTAACTCGCATATCTCAAAAACTATTGGTCGTAGAATGTTGAGATTTGATATTTAGGATTGTTCTATGAACTAGTTGTGCACCTCCCCTTTTGGTAGCAATCGAATGTATAGTTTATGTACAGAACCGCCCAAAAGATTCGAAATACATTACGCTCTATGGGCCGAAATTCATTAAACTCGCCTAACTCAAAAACTATTAGGCGTAGAATGTCGAAACTTCAAATTTTGGATAGTTGTAACATCTTGTTGTGCACCTCCCCTATTGGTTCCATTCGACTGGATAGTTTATCTACAGCACCGCCCAAAACATTCGAAATACTTTATGCTCAATGGGCCGACATTCATCAAAGCGTTTTTTAGAGGTTTTGGGCTATTTCAAACGATTCAGGAGTGATATATGCTGTAAAGAGTTAGAAAATGAATTTCTTCATTAAAAAAAGTGTCTTTATCATTTACAGTTCTGCTACAGGAACACTCAAAAGATTTCCAATACATTACGGTCAATGGCAATTTTAGGGGCATTCATCCATTTCAAGCACAATACCGTCCTACCACATAAGTTAGGTAATGGTCCGACCACGGTCACGTGCCTCCCTCAAGAACTATGACAAAAGTCGCCAAGCTTGGCGACTTTTAGTGTACGTGTGTGCATATTTAACTCTCAAATCTCAAAAACTATTATGAAATTTCATAGGTAAGATTGTTGTAACATCTAGTTGCGCATCTCGATTTTTGGTTCCAATCTACTGGAGTTTCTTTACAGGACCACCAAAAAGAATTTCAGTACTTTAATGTCTATGGAAATCTTCAATATAATACAATTATAGTCAGTCATTGTTTGGTACATGCCCAAAATCTCGCCGTCTGTCCTCGACCTTGGCGAGTTTTGCCGAAATGTCGCCAAATTTGGCGATAGTCAGTCATTTGGTCCATGCCCAAAGTATCGCCATTTGTCATCGTTCTTGGCGAGTTTTGGCGAAATATCGCCAAATTTGGCGATAATCTGTCATTGTTGGTTCATGCTTAAAATCTCGCCAAATGTCGTCTACATTGATGAGTTTCGCCGAAATATCGCCAAATTTGGTGCCAAAAATTATTTCGTATTTTCTATAACTCTAAAACTTTAACCCGCAGAATTTTGAACTTTTTTATTTAGAACTATATTATAATATCTAACTGTTTTCAATATCTTTTTTGACAGCAATCGACTAGGAATTTATTTACAGGGTGAGCCAAATGACTTTAAATACATTAAGGTGTATGGATGCATTCAATTCATTGAAAGTCAGTGGTGGTCAATGACTACTTTGGCAATATCGAAATATTTGGCTAGAAATCACTATACCTTACTATTATTGATATTTTATCTCTTTCAAACAAATAAGTTTAGAGGAAGTGCGTAAAAAACATTTTTGAATTAATAGACGTGCAAGGAAGTCATGTGTTGGACACATCAGATTTTTATTTTTTGGTTTTCCTAAATAATTACCCTTTTTACTTTAAATTAATTCTGCCTTTGTTTTCGCTTTCCGGAGGTGTAAATTTAATTGTCATATAACTTCTGCCGATTTTCTGCTAACTATTATGTTTTTTTTTTTCAATAGCCTAGCTTCCTTTCCACAATAATATTTCCATCTTTTGTTTAAGTCCGGTTTTTAATTATTTTTACCTACTTCTAATTTAAATTTCAGCTCCTAATTATATCCAGTGTTGTCTCTGACAATTAGCTATCTCCCGCTAAAATTTTAGGAATTGGAAAGAAAAATAGAAATAAAATTACTCAATCCAACACATTTGCTAAAACTTAGCCAGATGGTGAAATTTAAGACTAAAAATTATATATTTTTAAAAGTTGCACGCATTGTTTTCCTTTAACTTCTGAGGACGCAAATATATTTCAACGTGTAAGTTGTGTCATATCTACATATTTAATTTTAGAAATTTGTTTTGTGAACCTCCATTTAAATAACTTACTAGCTGCCACTGTGATGAATGATCTATCGCAACTTTGAAAAGAAAACAAAGCTGACAGTAACCAAATCCAAATTAGTCGCCTGTAGTAGGGTACAAGTAGCCAAAAACTTGAAAATAGTATGAAAATGACATTTTCTATTCAAAAAAGTTGCCCAATTCGCCTTATTAAACTAGTAGCAAAAATCGCCTTTTTAGTCACGGTGGACACCTGTTATTTCTGATATATGATAATTTTTAGAATTACTTTACAAATCAATAATTTATTTAATCTTTTCAATAAAAGATATAAATATACATAGCTGATGCTAAAAACATTTTTTTTTTTCAGTTAAAACAAATATATATATAATTATTAAAAATAAATAATAAAAGCAAAATAGTCATTGCAATACACATCAGCTTTGAATAATATTTATGATAATTTACGATAAATAAACTTTCTTAAAGAAATAATATTACAGTTCTTAGAGAATCATTTATTAGAATTCAATTTTTTTATTTTTATTTTTCAAGTAAATTACTTTTTTTTTTTTTTTTTTTTTTTTTTTTGTTAGTAAGAATCTTAAATTTTGGAGAAAGAAAATCTGCCTGTAGCAAAGTATTTTTCTTGCTCGATATAAATGTTTATTATTATAATAATATCATATATGTGCGTGTGTGTGTGTGGGGGGGGGTGGCATATTTGGCATCTGCCCAGGTGGCAGAAACTTACACAATGCCATTCATACACTACTGTAAAAGTGAATTAGATAATGCAACAATAAAAACAATTTATACAAAATTTGAAGAGAGAATTTAAAAATACTATTTCCCAAAAATCAATCTGGAAAAAAAAGGAAAAAGAAATAACTTACTAGTATCAGCTTTAGACACCAAACGAAAAAAAAGAGAAGTATCTCCATACTCAGTGGATAAATTTTCAACAGTCCAAGGAATGTGAACCCAAGATTTCAATGAATTCTTGAAAATAACTGGTGATTTGAAATGACATTCAGTAGCTTCTTTTAAAGTTGATGATGATGGAAAAGCCATGTTACCCGATGCAAAAGTTCTAATACCTGTATAAACACATTTCTATTTTATTTTAATATAACACATTTTTATGTCTGCAGAGTGCTTCAAAAGATTTTTTTACAAAATTTTAGGAATGATAAGAGTATTTCAAGATGACTTGAAAATAGAGATGTAACAAATAGTGATTTGGCTGAATACCAATATTCGGCCAATTGCTTAGGCCAAATACCGAATATTCAGCCGAGTTTAGGCAAATACTGAACATTTGGTGGGCGAATATTAAATTTTTTTAAATTTCATTTTAATCATAAAAGAGATGTCATTTTTCAAATGTATAATTAAATACTAAATAAAGTATGTGCTTAAAAACACACAACAATATATTTTCAATAAAGCTTTAAAAAATCCTGGTTATAAAAAGACATCTTTTACAAAGTAAATACTAATAACAGCATTATAATGTTTAGATATATTCATAATTTAATAACTATGCTGTGGTAAATGCAATTGATTTGTTAATTATGCACGTTGACATCACACTTTGGGTTATACAGCCCCTATCAACCTTTCTAAATTGTATTTGTAATTGAATATCTGAAAAGATTCCCTTTTCCCCTAAAAAAAAAACTGCCTCTGTTAAAGACTCCACTACCCAGATAGCACAACTTGTCCAGAACATGCCTAGAAGACGTCATATAGACAAGCTGACATGTACATTAAGCAGCCAAGATTCGTCCAATTCTCGTTCATTTTACGTCAATATGGCACTATAGGATGCCCATATGACGTCTTATAGACATGCATATGGACGTGTTTGTCCATTTATAGACCTTTTACGGTTGAATCCTGGACATCAACAAAAACCTTTTAATAATTTTTAGCTAATTTTATGCAATGATTAATTAATGATTCACCTGAATGATTAATGAAATAAGCACCTTTTTAATATTAAATAAATAAATAAAACAGGACTATCAAATTTATTTTTCCTATAGTCTCCAAACCTTTGTGAACATTTTGGTATAAATTTCAATTTAATATATTGAAAATAAAGAAAGTTATGATTTTTTATCTGAAAAAGCACTATTAAAATAAGTGTTTGCAAAAACGCCATTTATGGCCACTTTCCCATTATTTTAATAATTTTTATTTTAAGAAGTATTAGAGATATTGAAGTAAAATTTTATATTGTTATTTAGAACACTAAAGGCTACATTTATAAAACTTTTCAAAGAAATCCGAGACGGTGGGTGACATGGCCTGGTTGATTTGATATGGAATGACCCCTATCAGATCCTTCTAATCTTAATCAAATACATAATACTTACCAAAACTTTGGTGAGAGGAAATTAGCAAAGTAATGGTGATTACCTATACGAGAACTTGTTATAGAATTCTATGAAAGTTTTACAGAACTATGACGCTTTTTTCTATTAACTTATAAATTTGTTTTCACACGGTTATTCCAGGTAGCATGTTTTTATAAAATACTGAAAAAGAAATGAAAATTTATTATATCTAATAGAAGTGATTGAATTACATTAATCTTTATATAAAATACAAAAAGGAATTTTTTCATAAAATAAGAAAATAGACAGAGTTACATTTACCAAGGTGTAGGCTATAATGGAAATTGAGAGATGCGGGTTAAAAGTAGAATTAAATTAAAAGAAATGTTTTTTGTCCCAATAAAAATAGCGTTCTTTAGTTATTTAGCTCTCTCAAAATAGTACAGGCTGCACTCAAAACCCTAAGATTACAAAAACTATCTACACAATGCAGATCTGCAGACGTGAAGTGAATGACTCTTCTTCGAATTCGAGTCATTGGAAGGAATGATGGCACTGTTGTTTTGTTGCCATATCCTATTCTCAATATGATGACGAGATGAAGAGTAACAACTGTAAAAACATTTGCTCAAAATTTAATTTTTATCTCAGAGTATAACTTAATCCAGTAGAATGCCTTTGCAATAAATACGAATTTGAATGATCTCTTTTTGATTTGATATCTTCAAATGATATATGTTACTCTGAGATTTTTGACATCGATTCACGTGATCGATTGTCAGTTATCAGCGATGTAAACAAACTTCGAATGATGTTTTCATGTTCGTGAGTTTAGGTTTTAAGCGTCGTTAAGCAAAGATTTGTTAAATATAATTAAAAATTTTCCTAATGAAAGAAGATATGAAAACATTGCGCCTCCTTGTTCACAGTAAAAACTTTAATGGTACGCCAAAATATGTATTCTTTTGGTTTTTTTTTCCTTCTCGAAACTCTTCTTTATTCGCTAAGTGGTTTTGACTGAGACAGTCTGAAGCGATTTTAGTGTTTTGATTTGTGTATGGGAGTTGCAAAAATATTTCCTGTTGTATGTGTTGATCCACTTTGATATATATATATATGTATAAATTCTTTAAGTCTAATAGATGCTTGTCTGCTCTTGTAACTTTTTCTAACATAGTTTCCATGTAAATGGATAAAACAACCCTTAGGCTCCATGGAAAATTTGTTGTGGGTGTTAATGAACTTCTAAATAAATAATGTCTAACCGGAGCGCTTTTTTTTCTCTAAGAATAGCTATTTTAATATATTTTTTTTGTGAATCAGGGTTTTTTTCTGTGTCATAAAGTAACAAGGAACATTAGGAATCTACATTAGATGGTCTCTACTCACTGCTCAGCCAGATATCACATCAATAATGTGTTGAACCTGTGTGTGGGGGGGGTATGGTGTTCTGCTACTTTTTCTTTTGAGCTTTTGTGTCCAACGCTCAAGTTTTGCTACTCTCAAAAAACTGTGAGGCGACATGTCTATATCATCTATTGGTCATGATTCTTTTCAAAACCATTTATTTAGAATTGGACATGCCATTCTACCTTTTCATTCTACCTACTCTGCGGGAATAATACCGTAAGCGAGTGCCAGTTGAGTTGGCTACTTTTTTTTTGTCACTAACGTCTAAACTTGCCGACTTTTTTTCTCGCCAAACAAAACATAAACATACATAGGTACATAAGGAACAAAATAGACTCAAAACTACAATACACTTATCTAAACACATTAAAACATTTGTAGACATATTTCACATTCAATTATAAACAAAATGTACATAGCAAACCACTAGCTCCAGGCTATGGATATGTTAAAAAATAAATAAAATATAACCTTTAAAAGATGCAAAATGCTAAAATATGTTTCTGCAAAAAACTATACAGCAAAATTTCCCTTAAAATGTTAAAATCACAGTTTAAAATTAATAGAAAACACTCAAATAAACTGACTACTCCCCCCCCCCCCCGGGATTCATTCAGATCTCCAAAGCACAAAATTTACACTACTAAAAGCAAAATAAAATCAAAACTCACCACAAACAACTATGACAACAAACTTTGCCGAAAGTAACTTGATAAAGAATTAAGAAACAACTCATCATAAAATGAAGTGATTTCAATACAGCTTTACACAAATTATCTACATTTAATATAAAAACAACCAGAAATTTCACTTCTCAAAAATAATCAAAATGAAAAATAAAACTTCAGCCACCGTAAATACAAGAAAAATAAACACACACAAGCATACGACTTGGATTCGCAGTGAATTCAACTTCAGTTAGTTTGCCAGTTAAATTCCTTGAAATTCCTTCAAACAGCATAATTTCTCATGACATCATAAAACAACACAACTCTGCAGAAGGGTTGCCGAATAGCTAATCTCGATTGGCAACGCTGCCATGCCTGTTTGCTACATATGGCAAGCTTTGACGACCGGCACCTGTTACGGTATTATTTCCCCCTCTGCAATACTGTGCACATGATTTTATTAGTAACTGTAAATTTAAGTATATACTATAAGGAATAGAGGAAGCCATTCAGATATAGTATATTAAGTGCATTTGCAATGCATTTTTAAGTTTACCTGTTTTTGTATCAATATTGCATATTTCTTTCATTGCTTAGAGTATTGTATATACTGTGGCCAGTAATGCTATAACCAAGTTCAACCATAGTTATAATTGCAATCAAGTAACAAAATTTTTTGGGTACTTACGTATTATCCCAGCGTTCTGCCAAGATGAGCGATTTTTCGCCAAGATAAATATCAGATGCATGAAATTATTGATGGTTTGGAATACGATTGGCAACAGTATGCCAGCACATTTGATGAAAAAATAGTTTGGTGGGAACGGCCGCTAGGATAATATGTTAAGTACCACTTTTTGTTTAGTAAACAAATACAAGCTTCTTTTAAATATTTTGCAGAAGAAAGTTTACTTGTTAATGCTAAAGATTATCCATCACTGTCTTCTGGCGATATTGTTGAGATAACTTCATCTGATGGTGCAACTAGGTAATCTTGATTTTACTAAAAAAAACTTTGTTCCTAATTTATTCCATTATTTTTTTAGATAAATATTACGATCAAGAATCTGAGAAACTGTCACTGCTAACATTATGGGGTGATTCATGCTTTCTTAGAATTTCACCAAAAAATTCCCAGTTGTTATTTATCTTATTAATGTAGCAAATCCAAAATATTTCATTCCAAAGTTGAGTTGTTCATTTTTTATGCACCCCCCCCCCCCACCAAAAAAAAAAAAGGCTGTGCAGCACACAAAAATGGCATTTTTCCCAGGCATAGAAAAAAATATGGTCAAAAACTCTTTGCTCAAAATTTCTTTCATATCTAGAATGTTAGAGGATTGAACTTCATGAAATATATGAAAGAATGTGGCAAGTTGTTGCCACATGGTCACTGAAGTTCATAAAAAGATACATTTTTTTGTCATTTTTAAGTTTTAACCATAGCTTGTGCCTTCAAATTGCCATAGCAAAAGAGGTTTCCTTTGAAAGATATGTTTTAGCACTAATAAAAAATGCATATATAGTTGAGGCAAGTTGAATGTCCTTTTAAATTTATAAGACCAATATCTGAAAATTTTCATTTTTGGTCAATATTATCCTCTAAACTTGTCTTTATAAAAAATTAAACTTCACTGAGGGAAACTGCTTTAAGAAAATAAAAATATTTTTTAACATACTCCTATTCTTACATTTGGAACTGTTTTGCTTCTCCAAACTACTACACAAATTACTGTACTTTTAGCTTTGTAAAGTTGTTTTTAGTATTATATTTTTATAGTACATCATGGAGAACGACAGTTCTACGAGTGACGCAGCCAGCCCCAACAACAACGAACTGAAAAACATCGCGGCACTATATTCACAGTTAACTTTTCCTATTTCGACCTTGTATCTTCTGGATCTCGGAATCCGCTCTAACAATTTTTTTTTTACAATTAATATATGATTTTAATTGGTGCCAAATTCAATGAGTGATGTCGCCGGTTAAGCTAGGAAAACTCGTTTTTTAAATTTTAATCCAGTTCAAAGAGGGGACTATTTAACTCGTGCAAGAAAATACAGAAAATGATCTTTTTTGGGAGGCGGTAAACAACTCAGGGAGTATGAATACAGTGCTGCTGGCGGACGCTAAAGTGAGAGAGCCTAAGAAAATATTTTTTAAGGATAAGTAGGCTCTTAACTCTTTTTTTTTTTTTTTTTTTTGGTTCAATTAATGAGCAATTTTCATCACAGTATTCCAAATTGTTATGAATATGCTCTGGACAAAATGGATGCAAAGATTTGACCTAAAAAATCTAAAGGGAAATGACTTGGTGTCTCTCTTTTAATAATATTTCTATTTCCTTTTGGCTCTCAGCTATCCGAGATGTCTCATAGATAACCAGTTTGTTCCTAGACCTGGATAGCTAGTACGTTCCACCTCTCATTTCTGCCCAGTCGTCTTCAGTTTGATCCTCGCCATTGCTCTTTTGCGAGATGAACTTTATTTTACTATCGTTTTTGTTTTATTTCATTTAAAAAAAGAATAACAGATTATTATATACTTTTTATTTTTTATGTAATTTATTTTGCTATAGTTAATAATTAAAAATAGTTAAGACTTTGAATTAAAAAATAATTAATTTAAGTATTTTTTGGTAAAACTCCTTCTTAACTTTTTCTTTAAATATTTCGTTTCATATATCACTAGTATTTTGATAGCTATTTCTAATTAAAATTAAGTCTTTATTTTTCTAATATTGTTAACTCTATTTGGAAAATTCAATATGTAATTAATATTTCTATGAATTTTTTTCTCTTCAGAAAGCTCACATAATTAATTAATAATTATTATTTAGTATTCAAAGGAAAATAAATAGTAGTTTTACATACTAACTAGTTTTAATAATACAGTAGAAGATCTTTATAATGCAAACCTCGAAACGCAAGGTTTTGCATTATATAGAATTTTGCGTTATATGGATCATTCACTTATATCATTAAACTTCCCTAGTAAACATATTAAAATATAGCTAGAACACATAAATATAATGCTTAAAACTTTTTTTAAATACAAATACTACTTTAAAAAACAAAAAAAAATGGAATTTATTTATTTACAGAAAAAATAAATAAATTGAAATTACCAAAAGCATTAAAGTTTATTTGTTAAACAATATATTAATTTTGATTTGTTTTAGAATTTGCAATCTCTCAACAAATAACTTTTCTTGCAGCCTTTGAACAGGTAATAATTTTACTTTGGTTATGCAGTCTTGTGTTTCTAGGAATTTAAAATATTGATCTCTTATGGAAATTTCTTCAGATTCTGAAAGTTTTTCAACTTTCTCTCCAGCATTTGATTCTGTTTCAGAATTGTTTTCCTCTTGATTTGAAACAGAGGAAATTATTTCAGCACTGGTCAAATGATTAACAATTTGTGACTTATCATCCATTACCAAATATTCAAAATGTTTTCTTCATGCAGGTTTGCAAACTGAGTACTTTCCATTTTGTGCACAATGCATTAGTTCAGCAGTTTTCATTTTAACTAAAGATGGCTTAAATCCAGTTCCAAAATTCAGTTTTAAAATAGTGTTGCATTGAGAAAACTCCCCTACTTCTCATAGACTTTTAAAAAGTATTTTACTGTCAATATTGAGACATAAGCATATCGTCGGGCAGGGGGCGGGGGCGTGTGCCAACCCCCCCCCCCCCAACTTTGTTTAGAAAACTATTCATTTTAAAACCTTTCTTCTTGCCAAACATAAAGAAACATGGCTATTTTTACTTTAGAATATGTTATGTGCATTCTCCCACCCACACGCACACACATAAAAAAAATAAAAAAAAAAAAATTTGGTGATGCTACGCGTATGATTTAGGAAGCCAAGTAACGGCATACGATTTAATATAAAACAAATCAATTTACAAAGAGAAATATAACTAAATAAATAAACGTCTGTTTGGGAAGTCAATGGTAGAGGAGGGAGAAAGAGGTGGTTCGGTAGTGGAGGGAAAAAGGGAGAGGTTCCTGGTTTTATTAAAGTAAACATTCCTTCCTCTTCGACCCCGCTGGCCAGCTGTTATGCTGATAATGCATAATGCATGCATGGGAGAATAATTGTTTATTTTAAGCTTGGCATGTTGTGGGATTTATCTAATGTCTCAAAATTAATTCCCTAGGAAAGCAATTTAAAGAAAAAAAAAAAAAAAAGCAGATTGTAGAAATTTCTTAATTGTGATTTTCTCTGTTTACATCCGCAGTGTTAATGCGGTTTATGGAGAATTGCGGTTTATAGAATTGCGGTATATCGATCTTCTACTGTAATTCTTTTACTCTTCATGTATAAATAAAATTTATTATAATTATTGAATTATAATTTTAAGACCAATATTTTTTCCAAACCTTAGGTTTTCTCACTTTTATTTTCTATTCCGTTAAATAAGAGATTTAAAATTTTGTTCAATAATTTTCAGATAGAAATTTGATTAATTAATCTAAATTTATACATGCACTATCTTTTGTATTAGGCATTTAAAGGCCGGAGATGGCATCTAAAACAAGATGTTGTGCTCACCCGAGCCAAGTTGATAAGATACTGAAGATGTTAGATAACTGAAGTATAAAGGTCCAAGGTTCTGGTCTACCGGATGGCTGATAATCTAAAAATTCGGAGTTTTGGATGGTTTTTCTCATGATGTAACGTAAATACGCTTCAGAAGCACTAAGAAAGTCAGCTGCGCAAGATAACCCCCTCTTACATAGGCAATACGAAATACTCCTCGTGTGGTTTTACCAAAACACAATACAATACAACCTCTTCAGAAATAGTTATATCCTCATTTAGTTAAAATCATATACGGAGGTACCTTAGTATAGATTTAAAAACATAATTAAAAGCCTTAAAACTCCGTTAAAAGGTTAAAAACAAACCATTCGCGCTTTCGACAGCACTAGGCCGCTGCCATCTTCAGAACTGGTAAGCTCGCTCCCAGCTTCAGCACTTCAAACCATGCATCATCAATCTGCGCATGCGTCTATCGTTGACAGCACCCCCTTGAGTTATTATTTCTAACACTTCCCGTTTTAAACGTAACTATGGTTGTTGTAGTTGGCTATTTTCTTAACATTGGTGAAATCAATATCAATATTATCTTTTAAAACAAGGCAGGAGAGGGCTGTACTTTGTCTATTATATTTAATGTCGCTAATGTGCTCTTTGATCCTATCTTTAATTTTCCTTTTTGTTACACCAATGTAGTGGCCAGGAAGGTTAGAGTCTTTATAAGTAAAATTTATTTTATAGATGCCAGCTGTTTCTAAGGGGTTTATTTTGTCTTTGTCGGAACGTATTATCACAGAACAGAACTCCTGATCGTATTTCTGACAGTGAGATGAAGTTTAGTAGATACAGAAAAAAGTTAAAAGTTTTAAAAAGACTAAACATGTAAACTTTATTGAACTACGTTTATTATTTTTTTATTTTTGGAATTTAACTGAAAATTTGTAAAACATTGCCATCATTGCACTTCCCGTATTTTGATTTATGTTTAAAGTTATATGTTTTGATTATCATTTATAATCAAATGGTGGGAGGATGTTGAAAATGTGTTGTTTTTATCATTATTACTGCTAGTTTTTCTTGAAGATGGCAATGTTACTCAAAAAATATACTTATGAAGTCTCATTTTTGCCGATGGCAACTAGTTGTAAAATTCTATACTCTGATGAGTATTTGTGAAGATTTCTGTTGGGAAATAAGAGTTGAATGAAATTGTTTTAACAGGGTGTCTACCACTCCGGAAAGTCTGGAAAAAACCGGGAAATTGGATAATGGGTCTGGAAAATTCACCAAAAGAATCAATTTTTTTTTTTTTTTTTTTTTTTTTTTCGTGTCCCTTTTTTTTTTACCCTTTCTCTCTAATTGTCAGACTCAAAACCGAAAGCAACTGCAACGCATTTTTCGGACCGCGAAAGAATCAAGCAATTTGTTTGTATAAGGAGGGGAAAATGGGGCTGATCAATCATGACGGGAGAGTAAAAGACAAATTAGCTTACTTGGTAACTTATGGCTTAGTACCGTATTTCCAAGAACAGTTAGTTAATTCTATCAGAGAGTGCGACTACTTATGTTTCTCAATGGATGAAAGCTTAATCCATACTTCAGTTAAAATTGATTTCAAGAAGTTGTACAAAATATTCAAATATAAAGACAAGGGAGGGGGCACTGTGCAATTTCCTAAAGTAAAATGCATTGATCAGGAATTTCTTTCCCGGGACCTCCCAGAAGTCAGGTAAAAGTCAGGAAATTGACTTTCAGAAATTTGGTAGACACCCTGTTTAAGAGTTCTAACTTTTTTTTTTTTTTTTTTTTTTTTTACTGTGAATTGTTAGATTGTAACTAGCTTTTAACATAGAATTATTACTGCTATGGTGGTATTTGATGAGTATACACATGCCAAACGCGTTTTAGATAAACGACTTAGTGCAGTGATTAATATTGACGTCCGCTTATTAGAAAGCTGGGTTGGTATTTTGACTAGCACTTGATACGCTTTAGCATCTTCCTCAAGATTTTTTTATGACACTTTGAATGCAGGTCAAAAATGAAAAATTTCAGATATTGGTCTTATAAATCTAAAAGCACATTCAACTTGCCTCAATTATATATGCATTTTTTATAAGTGCTAAAACATATCTTTCAAAGGACCCCTCTTTTGCTATGGCAACTTGAAGGTGCAAGCTATGGTTAAGCCTTAAAAATGACAAAAAACATTGAAAATGTATCTTTTTATGATCTCCAGAGGAAAATGCCCATTTTTGAGTGCTGCACGGTCTCATTTTTTTTTCTTTTATCTTTTTTTTTTGGGGGGGGGGGAGGTCATAAAAAATAAGCAACTCAACTTTGGAATGAAATATTCTGGATTTGCTACATTAATAAGATAAATAACAACTGAGAATTTTTGGTAAAAATCTGAGGTGGCATGAATCACAGGTGTGTCACTTTCTCAGATTCTTGCTCTTAATTTTAAAATGTATTTGGATGTGTTGCTTTAGAATAAATTGTTTTGTCTTTATCAGTTGGTACTCATGTATGCATAAAGAAAAATTTACATGATTTCCACAAATTCTTAAAATTTATTCAAGTCTGCATTTAAAATAAAATAAAATTTCTATTTTAAGATTGATATTCATTCATTATGCAAAAAGGAATTTCACTTCTGCTGATTTTATATGTTGCATAAACAAATATTTACACAATTTTTTCAAAATTTTTAAAAAATTCAATGTTTAACTTGTAAATTCAATGACCATCTATCATGCAACCAAATTTTATGTTTATTTATATTATAGAAAAGTAAAACTCAGATTTACAATGTTCTAATGTTATGGTGAAATGAATATTTCATGCTATCTATATAAATAAAATTAGACTTTTGTCTGTACATTTCTTGGAATTCAAAAATTTGCGATTTCTATCCGTTTCAAGCACCCGGGAATCCGATGCGACCCTCAAAAAAAAGTTTGTCTGTCTGTCATTCTGTCTGTGATGCTTTTTTTGTTTAAGCATCACGTAAAAACGACTGAAGCGAATGATATGAAATTGGGTGTCATGATAGGTGGTCACTCAACTTAAAACATAGGCGTCCAATTTAAAAAAAATCCTGATTGGATTTTGAGATTTTGCGAAAATCCTTTCAAACTGCGTAAATTTGTGTTCAAGCATCACGCAAAAACGACTGAAGCGAATGATATGAAATTGGGTGTCATGATAGGTGGTCACTCAACTTAAAACATAGGCTTCCAATTTTTAAAAAATCCTGATTGGATTTTGAGATTTTGCGAAAATCCTTTCAAACTGCGTAAATTTGTGTTCAAGTATCACGTAAAAACGACTGAAGCGAATGATATGAAATTGAGTGACATGATAGGTGGTCACTCAACTTAAAACATAGGCGTAGAATTTTTTAAAAATCTTGATTGGATTTTGAGATTTTGTGAAAATTCTTTCAAACTGCGTAAATTTGTGTTCAAGCATCACGTAAAAACGACTAAAGCGAATGATATGAAATTGGGTGTCATGATAGGTGGTCACTCAACTTAGAACATAGGCGTCGAATTTTCAAAAAATCTTGATTGGATTTTGAGATTTTGCAAAAATCCTTTCAAACTGCGTAAATTTGTGTTCAAGCATCACGTAAAAACGACTGAAGCGAATGATATGAAATTGGGTGTCATGATAGGTAGTCACTCAACTTAAAACATAGGCGTCGAATTTTTAAAAATTTTCATTAGATTTTCAGATTTTGCGAAAATCGTTTCAAACTGCATAAATTTGTGTTCGCACATCACGTAATAACTGCAAATGTGAAAAAATGATATTTGGTGAAATGATAGGTGGTCACTCACCTTAAACTATAAGCATCTAATTAAAAAAATTGATCAGATTTCGAGATTTTGCGAAAATCGTTTAAAACTGAGTGAATCTTTGTTCCCGCATTAAGTAATAATGACTAAAGCGAATGATATGAAATTTGGTCACATGATAGATGGTTGCTCAACATAAACTATAGGTGTCCAATTTTTTAAACATTTTTATTAGATTTTGAGATTTTGTGAAAATTTTCTCAAAATACGCGTATATTTCTTCGAACATCACGTAATAACGACTAATACGAATGATACGAAATTTAGTGATAGGATAGGTAGTTGCTAATTTTAATTTATAGGCGTTGAAATTTTAAAATATATTGATTACATTTTGAGATTTTGCGAAAATCGTTTTAAAATGCTGAAATTTTGTTCCAGCAACACGAAATAAAGACTGCAGGGAATGGAACGAAATTGGGTGACAGGATAGGTTGTCACTCAACTTAAATTCTAGCCTTCAAAATGTTGATTAGATTTTGAGTTTTTGCAAAAATTATTTCAATATGCGTCAATATTAGTTCGCGCATCACATAATTACGACCAAAGCGAATGAAATGATATTACTTAGTGACTCTCTAACCTGTAATATTTTAACAATACATAAAAATTATTTCTTCGTTTTCTTTACTTTGGCAACATACTACATCCATTCTGTGTACTCCTACAATGCTGACGAAAGTTCTTGCTTTTTGGAAATTTGCATTCACTAACCCGTCAAGGACGGGTACTTCAGCTAGTGTCATATATAACCACTTGATTATATATTGATAGTGATATTAACAGTCTGTAAATCATCCCAGCTCTACTGCAGATATCTGTAAAATCTGACCGATGTAAAGAAACAAATTTCCTATCATATTAAATTAGTGATAACTTTGAGTTAGACCATGTGGACATTTAATTGGCCTGAAACTAGTAATGCAACGGATATCAGTTTGGCCAGATACCGAATATCCGGCCAAACTTTCAGCTGCATATCCAGTTATCCGGCAGCAGTATGTTTTCTTTTTATCCAGTTTTACTTTCACTAGTTTTCTTAGATTATTCAGCTATTACGTTATTATATATATATTCTCATTAATTTCAAATCACTTAATTAAAAAATCAGAAATCTTTTTCGCATTTTTTCCATTAAATTAATACCAGTTTTATTACAATTGAAATTGATACAAATAACAACATGAATCTGCTCTCCTTCAAGAGTTAGATTACAAAATCAGTTATTGAAAGAAAAACATCTCCATTCAATTGTTGGAAACTGTCGAAGTAACAAATTTCCCTACTTTATCCAAATTGGGGGGGTAAAAAAAACTTTTTTCACCAAATACCAGTACTACAGCAAGTAGACTTCTTATAAGCAGGATCAATTTAGGGGTGGAGTTAACCGAATTCTAACAAAGATTGCAAAACAGTAAGTGTTTTTGCACCATAAATTTACCACTTAAAAAAAGATAGACATGCTTAATTTTTTTCAGTTTTCTATACATGATTAAAATATATTCTAAAAAGTAATTAAAACAAAATATTTTCAAAGTATTTGTTTTTTATAATTGCAGTTTTTAGAATTTATTCATTTATTATGTTGATTTTTGTTATTTCTCAATGTATAATTTTAGTCCGGATGTACTGCCAGATACTTTTAATATCCGGCTACTGCCAATTATCCGGCATGTTAGCCGGATGCAGTATGTTCGCTGGATATCCATTGCATCCCTACCCGAAACACACGAAATGTGGTACTTGTGCTTGTTCTATATCGGTTGGATATCCTTATTTTATTTATTTATTTATTTTGCTTGAAACTGAAGTTAGTTTTTATACAGGTCAAATTCTAATACATCCACACTAAACAAAATTTTACTTTAGTTTTAGCATAAAGTCAGTCCCTTATATGAGTAAACGATGATGATGGATGCATTGACAGAAGATTCATCTTTTACATTCAAATCGAAATTTCAGTTTAGATTACTCAATTTTGTTAAGCATTACTATCTAAGCTAGCATTATGATTTTGCAGTATGTGACCAAATGTAAGAGATTATCTGCATTTCCCGGGGTACTAAGTATTGGAGCATAACTTGCGACAAAAAAATTGTACCCTAATTTAATTCCATGCTTATTTTTACAATCACTAATGTGTGAAGTAAATTTGAAAATCTAAAAGCATTTGTTTGCATACATTTGCAATTCTTTTTAAAAACTACACGACACAGCTTCCAAAAAATCATTTCATCCAATTTATTTTTAATGAATCGTAAATTGTTTGAAAGTGAAATCTATTTTAATGAATCATTTAATCAAATTAAACATTGTTAACTAGATTTTTCACCCTCTTTTTGAAATGAACTTTTGTTACTGTTTCCCTTTGTTTGCGTAGTTATTTCATTATCTTAAAAAACTGTAGCATTTTCCCTTTCTTCCAAAGAATCCATAACTACTTGGAGAGTTGTGCAACTGTTTTGAAATATTGAAAAAGAGATGGAACTCTAGTACATCTGTAGTAGTCCAGGGTGTCTACCACTCTGGAAAGTCTGGAAAAAGCCGGGAAATTGGAAAATGGGTCCGGAAAGTTTGGAAAAAACTGGGAAATTGGATAATAGGTCTGGAAAATTCACCAAAAGAATCAATTTTTTATTCGTGTCCTTTTTTTTTTCCCCTTTCTCTCTAATTGTCAGACAAAACCAAAAGCAACTGCAACGCATTTTTCAGATCACGAAAGCATCAAGCGATGTGTTTGTATAAGGATGGAAAAATGAGGGCTCATCAATCGTGACGGAACAGTAAAAGACAAATTAGCTTACTTGGAAACTTATGGCTTAGGACTGTATTCCCAAGAACAGTTAGTTAATTCTATCAGAAATTCCGACTGCTTCTGTTTCTCATTTGATGAAAGCTTAATCCTGTATACTTCAGTTAAAATTGATTTCAAGAAGTTGTACAAAATATGCAAAGTATATTTTGTACAACTCCCAAGACAAGGGAGGGGGCATTGTGCAATTTCCCAAAGTAAAATGCATTGGTCAAGAATTTTTTTCCCGGGACCTCCCAAAAGTCTGGAAAAGTCAGGAAATTGACTTTCAGAAATTTGGTAGACACCCTGTAGTCGCATAAGCTGAATTTTGGTCGAAAGCATTCAGTGGAATAACTGCTGTCCCAAATGCTGTGGAAAAGTTAAGCATTGAAACATTGGTTACTTCCATTTGTTTCCAAGTTGAAAAGATCTCTGTAAATGAGTTCATTATTTAATTAACATCTCCCTACTAAGTAACCCACTGACTTAAAACAGACCACTCTTGAATAGATGAATCAAATAGTATATGTTTCTTTTTCTAAATTTGACATAAGGCAATAAGAGATAATGTGTTACATACAGGGAAACTTCCTGCTGTTAATGTAGGATAAAACACAGAAAAAACTACTAATATTTATATGTACTATAATTTATCTCATAATAATATATATATGTGTATTTTTTTCATTTATAGTCCGCTTTTGTTAGAAGTTTTTCTTTCAAATGAAATTCCCCAGAAAGGTAACTTAAATTTATATCATTGTGTAACATTTTTTTAAAATGTCGCAATTAAATTAATGATTTTTGTATTTACTGTTGTTCATTTTCTGTACCATTGATCTTTTGAAAATTTCAGTGTGAAATTTTTAAATTAAAAAGTATGTATCTCCTCATGTGAAAGAAAGTTTTTATCGGGCTTATGAAGATTCTCTACAGACTAGGATATATTTAAGAGGAGGGTCCAGGGGATCCGTACCACCACCCACTCTGAAATTTTGATTTTTGTTACTAAAATAATGATAAAATTTTTTTTGTGAAAAATTCTGCCTTTTTTACCATTTGGACTCCCTCCGACATGTTTTTCTGGATACTTCCCTGTCCACAGAATGTTAACTAACATTTAAAAAATGTCTAGTGTATTATTCTGGGTGACTGTTACCACTCTGATAGTGTCATCTGTTGTCTTAGCAACAGTAAAGAGTTTAGAGAATAACTGTCATTAAAAATCTTATTCAACAGTCTGTATCATTTGCAGTATCATTTGCAGTGCTATGAAAATGTTAATGACTTAGGTATTCATGCATCAATTATATCACGTGCACCCAATTTTTTTCATTTTAAATTTTACAAGCATTCTCACAGTTATTAAAAATTCAGGCTATTATTTAGAAGCCGGTGCTCTGTATACATATCGATGTTTGTTTACATTTTCGGTTTGTTGATGATTCTGGCACAAGGTGCAATCCATGGGCGATAGATGTGATGAGTGAAGTACCCTGCCGATGGATGTTTTGACTGGCTAACTATAAATACACACATTGGTGTTTGAGGGTTTGAGGTATGGGATTTTTCATTCAGTGCTAATTGTTTATTGTAGGTTAGTCGGCTTCTCAGGGCTAGTCTAAGCTTCTCTGGGAATTTCATCCCAAGAATTGATGTTTGGAGTTGAAATTGTTTTTTAATGTTATGGAATTAAAAGAAGTGAAATATGTTATGGATTGTTGTATGAAAATTAGGTTGTAGCAATCTGTTAGTGTTAGATGCCGATTAAGGGGAGAGGAGGATGAGGTAACGAAATGAAGTAAGCCGATGGAGTGGACAAAATAAGGTAATTGCTTTTATTTAATGACTCTTTTTGGAGGTAATTCAGGTTTTTAATTATTTTAAAATTGATATTGTTTTCTTTTGTTTTTGGTAGTTTTATTTATGCACTATTGTTATGCGGATTTTAGATTAGCTGTATAGCTAGGTTGCTAATTTACCAAAGTTTTTTTAAGTTAAATACAGGCCAGTGTTTGCCCAGTTTACAATAGCTGTACAACAAAGATGCTGAATCCACTATAGTTTTTTTGAGTTAAATATGGCCAGCATTTGCCCAGTTTATAGTAGTTGTACAAGTAAGTTACTTAATCCGCTTAGTTTTTTTTTTTTTTTTTTTTTGAGTTAAATTTGGAACAGTGTTTGCCTAGTTTCCAGTAGCAGTGCGACTAAGTTGCTTAATCCACTGTAGTTCTTTTAGATTAAATATGGACTGGTGGTTGAAGATTTTTGGTTTATTTTAGATTGAACATTAGATTGAATTTGATGTTTTTATCTGTTTTTGTTAGTGTAATTTACTGCAATTTTAATTTGTTAATTTTTTTTCTCAGTTTGCTTTGTTGATTGTACAAAATGGTTGGTGACCGCCAAGTTCGAGCGACTGCCACTGCGTGTTTACATAGGGCGCACAACCTCATAGTCGATTTTACCAAAATTCATGTTTATAAATTTTAAGGACAATTTGTGCACAATTATAAATCTGTATGGGATTAGAGGAGTTATTTTATTAGCCAGTTTTTAAAGTGTAGTATAATTACCCTCTTGCTGCGCATCCCATTATTTCCGTGGGCAATATAAATTTGCACAACTGTGATTTCAGAAAAAAATGCATTTTTTCCGCCTTTCAAAAACACAGCCCACATTTTCCCTGTTCAGTGCTTCATTTCAACTTTTCTGGGATGTTTGATTGTTGATTCTGGTCTGGGTTAACATATGGGGATAGTTTTCCATACATCTATGAAGTTTACAAGCTTGTTTTGTAAACATTTCGCTCACTCTTTTGAAAGCTCAAAAATGTCCTGCAGGATGTATTTTGGGAATAATAAAAATTATATTCCTGTTCACATTTTCAACTCTGATTTAAAGTACATCATATGATGGTTTCTCGGATTTCTTCTCCAGATAGTGATGAATCTGAAGACTAGAAATTTATCATACTGAACCTCATTTCTAGTAAAATTTTGTAATATTTTGCAGACTTTTCATTACTAAATATGTCTTACCTTAGTATTTTATAAACTAAATCATAATTTAACTAAGAACAATTTTCAGAAATTTGTTTTTATATAATTGTCGTTAAATTTAAAATAGTAAGAAGGACGTGCTTAAAAACGTTAAAATATTAAAACTACACAAATAAAATCCTTCGGTAGCATTTTTCGGTGGCAGCCACCACCTTCTTCAGCCATCGCCGCTTGCTTGCACTGATCTCTTCCTCAACACTTCCACCCATCCCGGATCGATCTGTGCATGTGTCATATCATTAACTGCGCCATCTGTAGTTAAGATCTGAAGTGCTCCCACTTAAAATGGAAGAACATTCCAGTTAGTTATGAATATTTTACAATATTCATAATTTATTAAATATGCTGCAGTAAATGTGATTAATCTGGTAATCATCATGCTTTGGGATTTACAGCCTCTGGGCAAAACACATTTAACAGCTTTTCAAAATTATGTTTGTAATGGAGAATCTGAAAAGATTCCTCCTACCCCCACCCTGTAAAAAGAAGTAGAAAACCGAGTCAAGTAGTGTCACCCAGTAGAAAAGTCTGCATTTCTGTAAAATTATTAAATACATTAGATTATGTTTCATTCGGCTTAAATGCTTAAAATCCAGTGACCTAGGATAATATGAAATTAACATATTGAAGTACAACAAGCACTAATGCATTTAAAAATACCTGTTAAAAATATTTTTTCTCTTTGTTCTGAAATTATTCAGCTGAATATGTAGCAGAATTTGGCCACAATTATTCACCCGAATACCTGCTCAGTATTCGGCTTACCGAATATTCGGCACCACTGAATATTCAGCAAAACAGCCCAATAGGCCGAATACCGAATAGTTGCCGAATATTCGGTACATCCCTACTTTTAATAAACATACAAAAATAAATTAACTAATGTCTACAAGAACAAAAGAATACCTATAATTAAACTGCTAGGCAAAATTGTCAAGTGCAATTTCAAATTTTATTAAATAACTAAAACAAAGCCTTTTAAATTGAAAAAAAAAAAATGTTTTATATTATTTTTCATCTATTATTACAAAATAACTACTACAACTAGTTAATTTTCAGTTCTCTCTAATTATATGTGTACTGCTGCCAATAGTTTTTAGTAAAATGCACATTTTTTCCATGTTAACCAAATAACCTATAATCTGCAAATTTCTATAATCCGTACAACCCTTAGTCCTAACCTGTACAGATTAGAGGAAGTGTCCTGTAAAAGAAAAAATTGAGAGGAAGTTGTTGTTGTTGTAACTGGGTGATGCCCTGGGGCAGGCTGAAGCTTATAACCAGATTCCCGAAAGAACCATTTTCCGCTCCGAATTGTTTAATGATCTTCTAACTGCACTAACTGAAAGAGCCCAAGCCAATAAGCGAATCACGATACGTATGTAAAATTTCTTTAATTACGCATAGCCTGGAAACACTAATGTAGAACACCCAGCAAATAGGAGCAAATCCTCAACAGAGACAAGTGAGCACATGAGGGTATAAAAATATTTGAATGAACTGCCCAAAATAGGTAGCCAAACAAGAGGCTGTTGCCACTCTGGTCTAAAAATCTCCAGATTTCCATGTATAAAAATTTCTATGTATAAATTTCCATGTAGTATTTCCATGTTTCAATAAAAGTTTCCATGAATAAAGGTGAGTAGAGCCTGGACAGGACCAGGCCGGGAAAGGTCACTAAGAATTAAGTAGGGGGCAGAGTAGGTGTCCAAAGAAGGTATATGCACATCTGTTGTCACCAATACCTCTGACATTCAAGCAGGAAGTGGTCCAAGGTGCTACCACCACTTGGCAGGTAGTTTAAATTGAGGAGAGAAGGAGGCTGACTTTGTGTATTGTGGAAGAGATCAAAAGACTACTTGTCCAAAGTCAGCTTAGTAAAACTTTGTCTAGGTGCTTAACTTGCTTCTCATGAAGCCAACTTTGCAGTCTGTGGTGCTCAAACTTGAGAGAAAGTCACACATGCTCAGATGTGTCAGTTTTGAGTTTTAATTTTAAATTTTGAGTACATTTTTATTGTTTACATATTAATACATATAAAAACTATTATTTCCTATTTCCCATTATTTGTTAGCTTCTCATGTTACTGATATATTTCATTATTTTTTACAGGTACAATTAGCATTGAGCAATCTATCGCCTCCAGTTTTCAATTAAAGCAATATACTGATGTTTCTGTCAAAACTGTTGAAAATTTAAAAGTAAATTTTTGTTACATTTTATACTTTACTCTTTTAGTTCTGTTGAATATACTGTACATCTTAAATTCACAATTTTTACACAAGCTATGTAATAAAAGTTCAACAATTATTAGTAAGATCTATTTCATAAATTAAACATATGTACAGTTTTAAATATGCACTTTTATGTCTAAATTTAAATAAATTTTATGTTCAAGACTGAAATGCAAAATTAATTTGTTTATAATGCAAAAGTTTTCACTTCAGTTTTACTAATTCTACTTTTTTTTTCATATTTTTTGTTTCAAAATTTGTATTAAAAATTATCTTCTGAAATTTTGAATTTCTAGATTCCACATCAAAAGCATTTTTTGTGTTTAGAAATGCAGTTAATGCTGAATTTTATTTTATTATTTTTCTTTTTTTAAGGATGTTTCTCTTGATTCAGTTGAACTTACTTTTAAAGACCAATATCTCGCCAGAAGTGACATGTGGAGATTGAAAACCCATCTGGTAAGACTTAATTGAAAATGTATTTTGCAAAAATGTAATATGTATGTACAGGGTTCGTATATTTTTCGAAAGTCCTAAAAAATGGTAAAGCAGTTTTTAAGGTACTTAAGAATGGTAAGCAATCCTTGAAAACTCCATGAATGTTTCATGCATGTGAAAATCAGCTCCTGCCTGTTTTATTTTCTTTACATAAAGATCTATGCGCAGCTAACTTAAACTATAGCAAAGCTCATGGCACTTGCAATTGGTGTGGTAGACTGTAATGATATACCGGTGTGATGGGGAAATGAGAAAAGCATTATTAATGCACTTTTTCTATGATTCAGTTAGAAATTCCCTAAAACTATCATATTGTTGATTTAACATTGCAAAATAAATGAGTGCAGAGTAAAAGATCGTCAGCATCGGGGGGAGGGGGCAGAACATAGAGCACATGGGAATGAGAATGTTTACTGTTAGTTTCACATTTAAATGTAAATACTTTTTATTGTGAATTTTCATTTCTTTCAACCATGAATTATCTTATTTTACTTTAAGTCAGGGGTGTTTGTGGTCCAGGTATACCCTGAATTCCGGATATTTTGAGGTAGTTCATATCTGGAATTTAAGATTTTTTTTTTTAGCAATGGGGGAAAACTGCACAGAAAGTTAGCTCAAGCATTCCACTTTCAATCTTATCCCATTATTCTTGTAAATGATTATTTTTTCTTGAGCATTCTTTTATTTAAATCTCCAATAGCATAAAATTAAAAAATTAATCTTTATTTTATTTCTAATTTTTTACAAATTTATGATAATTAAAAAACTTACGATTTTTGACAGTTTGGATTTGATTTTTAAAGTCAAGTATGCTTAAAACATCTGCATGAGAAATATATTTATGGAACATTTACTAACAATAGATAATGAAGGTTATAACATATCTCTTGGTTAAAAAGCCAGAATTTATTATAATAATGTAACTATTATTGATTAAAAAAAGATTACTAATTTGTTCACTTATTGTTGCTTGCAAAAGTTTAAAATCAACGTTACTTTCACCATGCCCTTTTCAGGGTTTTTGAAGAAGTCCCACAATCACCTCTGTTAAGTGTGTGTGTATGTTTGTGTACATACATTTAAACTATTGCATAACATATTTCTTTTTATATTTAAACATTAAAATACTTTGAATTTTGATCATGGATTAAGGTACGGTTGCTTTTTCTGCAAAATATGAAAGAAAGTTTCTGAAATATGAAGAAAATAGAAACCACTTTCGCTAAAATGTATACCAAAATTCTTTCATTTACAGCAGTGGTTCACAACTTTTTTCTTGCTGCAAACCCTTTTTAAAATCCAAAAGAATATGGCAAACCCCTTGTATATTGGTTTTATAATATAAAATTATTTTTGAAAACCCCCTTATATACCTTATGAACACCTGAGGGTTCGCGAATCACCGGTTAGGAAACGATTGTGTAAAGGAAAGAGGAAATCTCTGAAATTTTTGAACTACTGAGAGCAGAAGCAAGCACTGTTAACTTTATGTGAGTTGTCTTAATAAGCACAATTTTTAAAAAATATGCGCAAAAGTTAAAAGGAATTAGTTCAAACCAAGTGTTTTATTTTATGTACATGAATAATTTGTCAACTGAATATCCAATATGTTTCCTTATTGAATATGCTATAATTATCTCAGTACACACAGTAGACAGTGAAAGAAGTTTTAGCACCTTGAACCTCATTAAAACGGACATTAGAAATAGGATTAAATTATGCCATGCTAACAACATTCTCGTGATAAAAATTGAAAGCCCCCATAGGAAAAGTTTCAATTTTGACAAAACTTTTCAGAGGTGGGAAATTTAAATCAAAGAAGACTACTGAATTCTAAACCTAAGTGTTTTGAATAAGAATTAATTATTTGTCATAAAATTGTATTTATCTTATGTGTTGCTTGTTTTCATTTATATTTTTTCAAGCTGCATAAATATGCTGTTATCATCAACTTTTAGGTGTAAATTGCCATTTTAGCATTTTGCTAAAGCTTTTTTCTCTATTTTCACTTTTTTGCTAAAGAATTTTTTTCTCTAGCTTAAACCCTGCTTATCTAGTTTTAAAATAGCATATCCTTGTATCCCATTGATGATAAAAATATTTATTGATCTTTTTAGGTTGATTCTTGTTTATATTTTAATAAAAAGCTGGAATATTTTGGAATTAGGTGTGTATATCCTTTTTATATTTATATATGAAAGAAAGAATTGCCTTTATTTTTTTATTTTTAAAGTTTATGTGTTTGTTTATTTAATGTATGATATTTCAAACAATTACATCAGAAAAGAAATTTTTGCATTGAATATTTAATTTGTAGGCAAGTTAGAATTAAAATTAAAAATTCTTCATATTTGAAAAGAGGGAATCAATATTGGAGGTATTTTTTCAATCATGACGAACAATACTTCATTTGAAAAGTCTCAACATGAGGAATATTAATATACTTTTAATGTCTTAAACTAATTAACTTTATGGGCAAAAATATATTTACCAGTTCCATTGAACAAAGCTTTTTTGGATACTTAAATAATTGCAAAAGAAATACTGAACACAGAAATAATTTGATTTTTAGAGCATGAGGTGCATTTATGCATTATAACTGCTAATTTATTTTGGACCATTTTTAATATTTTTCCTTGCTCTGAACATAAAAAATACTTTATGGAAACTGATCTGCAGTTATATTATTATTTGCGTTTTTCATATGCTGTCTATTTATTATCTAATACTTGACACCAAGCTACAAATTTTCAATCATAAATATTATAATTTTGTTTGCCAAAACAATTTGTTGCTTTTAATGTATGCAATTGGTTTGTTTCTTGCACATATATATATATAAACTCGGCTTTTTGAACCTCGTCATGGGGAGACCCTCCGGAACCCCCCTAATTTTTTAGTTTGATTATTGCCATATTAAAACGATATTAATTGACTATGTCATTTTATATCTCATCTTTTGTGTATTTCACCTTGTAACCCTATGTTGAAATTTTTAGGATTGTAACCTATTTATAGAAAAATACATGTGATGCATATTTTGCAGCTTACGGAAGATTGTAACAATAGATTAAAGCTGTTGTGAACTAATAGTATTTAAATATATGTAAAAAATACATGTGATGCATATTCTACAGCTTTCGAAATATTGTAACAATAGATTAAAGCTCTTGTGAACTAATAGTATTTAAGTATATGTAAAATGATGTTGCATTTTTATGTCACTTTTTTGGGACACATTTTTCGGACAATTTTTAATAAAGGGGGTGAGAGATAAAATGACATAGACTTTAATATGCACACATGGTTTTCCAAACACAGAAAATAATATTTTATTATTTTGATAATAATAATTTGCAAGTAATTTTTTTCTGTTACAGATGTCAAGTTTCTGAAATGTATATTCAAGGAGAGAAAGTTGCTTCTGGTATTCTTACTGAAGATACTAAAATAGTCTATCGTTCTGCTAGTGGTATGGTGTATCTTTTTATACAAATGAGTTGTGAAATGTGGGAGTTTGATATAAATGGAAATTTATACTTTGAAAAAGCAATTGATGGATTTCTTCCTGATTTATTTTCAAGATGGAAGGTATTAAGATATTTAATTTGAATCTGTAACAATCATATTTTGTTTTACTTGTAATAAAATTTCTGGAAATTTATATTCTTTGTATGGTTATTGCAGTTTCTTATTTTTTGTCTCAAAACAGCTGTACATTTTCTGATGACCATTATCCTTGATCATTCTTCTTTTTTATTCAAGGGAAAATATTTTGCTGTAAATAATGTATACATTATTTTCTCCGATTTTTTTTTTTTTTTTTTTTTTTAGAAAACTATGCTTTTAAACTTCATACCTTAAACTGTTGTCAACTGTACAACAATTGTGACAGTCACGATAAAAATTAAAACATGATTGACCATATTAGAGAAAAAAAATTTTTTTTAATTTACTTATTGATCTTTACAAGACTAGTAGGCTTACACCATTATATTAACAAATGTAGATATTCATAATGTGATAGTTGTACTTTAAAATATATTTTCATTATACTAGGCTTAAAGTAGTTGTTGGAACAAGCAACTTAATCACATTTGGTACATGATTTTGGAATTATGGGTTTGATTTTTTAACATGGCTCATGAGAAGGCTACCCCAGTCCTTATCTGTGAATCGAAACATACTGAACTCCTGAAAATAATTGTAATAATAATTTTGCTCCTAAGGATAGAAGGATTTTTTTTTTTTAACTCAATCTTGGATTCTCTGTTGTGCCACGAAAATTTTATTTTGTGAAAAATTAAGATAAAATGACATCTAAAAGAATTTTCCATGACTCAGTAAAAGTGAAGGGAGGATTTGATACATGGTTGTGTTCCTGCAATAGAAAAATGCTGATATAGATGAAGTTTAAAAGATGTCCAATAAAAAATCTGGAAAATGATTTATTTCAAGGCATTTTCTTGCATCGTAGCATTATTTTAATTATTTGCATTTTGTAAAGTTTATATCTGATATAATTTATGCAATTTCTTGTTCTAAATAAATATGATAGAACTTGCTGGTGTTCAGAGCTACTGAAATTTAAATTTCTTTCTTGTAAGTAATTAAATCTTTCCAAAAGTATTTCATTCTCATTTTGAATAGTATATGTGAAATAATCTAGTTTAAACATGTCTGTATGATCAAGGTTTCACTGAAATACCTTTTATGGGAAAGGATAAAACATATTTTCTTTGCTTAAAAATATATGTCCTATGTCTATTTAAAAACAGCTGAAAAAGTGTCTAGTTTATAAAAATAGTAGCTTATAAATAAAAAAAAGATTAAAAAAAAATAGAATCTGCATCTAATTCTGACTAACCATGTATCCTGTATTTTTATATTTGTTCACAAACCATTTTCATTGAAAATTTTAGAATTACGTATGAATAATATGACTTTGTATCTTTAGCAACTTACAAATAATTAAGAAATTCAATCATGGTTTCATTTTCCCTTATATAAAAAATATGCTTTACTTTTTTTTAGAAGTTGAATTGTAACCATGATGTGACTATAGTCTTATTTTCAAGAACATTTTATGATGCACACAGTATAGATGAATTTCCTCTGAATATGCGAGAATGTTTACAACAAGATTATAAAGGACGGTATTTTGAAGATTTTTACAGGTAAAAATAATTATGTTTAACAGTTTAAATGTTATTGTAAATTAATTTTGTCTTTTTCAAAATGCCTGACATTTAAGTTTAATTTAAAAATTCATATGCATATTGCCTCTAAAATATAAATCTGTAATTAAATTCTTAAAATATTATCAGCAATAAATGACACTAAAGATTCTACTATTAATTCATACTGTAACATACAGTTTCATAAATTGAATGGATCTTGAGCTAGACTAAGCATAACTTTATTCAGCACTTTTCATTTATAGCTCAATGAAAGATAATAACTGCAGATATAAGCTAATAGTAGCTAAGTGTAGCTAATAGTATAAATTTAATCTCTAAAGATACTGCCAGTTAATGTGCATGTGGATTAAGATCTGCCAGTGAGATTAGTCATTGGCAGATACAACTGCGTTATTATAACTCTCTTGAGAAGATCATCATACCGCAACTCATGTTCTCCTGTTCTGTTAAAACTTCAAAGTGAGATTATAGGAATTTTTTGGTGACATTTAGAAAAATACTGAAAGAGCTCATTTGAACAAAAAAAAAAAAAAAAAAAAAATAATAATAATAAAAGAAATATAGTTCTGGGTGAAAATTGAGCTTCCAAGAACATGAAATATATAGAAAAAATCTAAAAAGAGACCTTGAAATAACTAAAAAATTAATAAATATATTATTTTATTATACACATCAATAGCTGTCATTTGTGCTATTTATTCCGTGTGCTGAATTTGATCCAGGTACAACAAATGATATAGCTATCTTTAACAAACAAATATACAGACACACAGACATCAAATCTCTTATATATATAGATTTAGATTTGAAATTTTAAAATGCATGCTGAGAAGTAAAAATACCTGGATAACAACTTGGTTTGAGATTAAAATTCCATTCTAAGTATTCGTAGTCTTTGTGCTTAATTTGGAAAAGTGTTTTGTTATTACTTTATTGATTGAATTATTGGAAAGTGTCACATGTGTAAATTATGCCTTAACAAACTGTATATTTGTTTTGTTTTAACTCAAACTAAAATTGACATTTTATCTAATTTATAATTTGTGTTACTATTAATAATGCTGTTAAATTTTTAGAGTTGCTGTTCAAAATGAGCGCTATGATGATTGGGGTTCAACAATTATTCTCTTAAAGAAACTTTTCAATGAATACCAAGAGACTGTGTTAAAGTACCATGAAAAATCTGGTTTGAATATGCCTAGAGCTATTAACTCCACTGCATCTCAAGGAAACTTTTTGGAAGTTCTTAATATGTCACTTAATGGTATATTTAAAAATAGATTCTAAATCCAGTTTTATAATTATTATAATAAACATTGAAGTAGCAAAACAATATATATATGCAGGTTTGCTTGAATAATTTTTTAATGTAATTTATGTGTATTTCTCAAATGCCTAGTTTTTTTTTTTTTTTTTTTTTTTTTTTTTTCCAAATTTTGATTTGAAACTTACAAGGAGGAGGCACAACCTCTGGGAAACGGATTTCAATGATCTTTGGAACAGTGGTAGTATACCATATGAATATACTACATGTAAAATACTAATATGCAATATTTAAATACAGTCGAGAAAAATTAATATTAATTTTCAAACCACTTCACCAAAACTTTAAATATAAGTTACGCGCAAATCAGATTGAGCATTATGGTGAAATGGTTAGAACGGTGGTCTTGTACTCTGTGGGTCGAATCTCATGCTGTGCAAGTGTTTTTTTTTTTTTTTTTTTTTTTTTTCCGTTCACTCTTTTTTTATATACACCAATACTGGTAATGAATTCTTTTTTCAGTCCAGTAAATATTTATTTGCTGTTTAATTCATTCATTTATTTGTTTTTACTACTATTAAATCCTTTTATTACTTATTTACATATTTTTTTTTATTTTATTTCTACTATTCAAAGTCTCTTTTTACAGCTGATTATAGTTATGATTATTTGAATAGAATAATTATAATCAATAATATAGTTATGACTAGTTGATTTTTTTTTTTTTTTTTTGCCTCCTGTTAGGTTGAGCCTGTAGGTAATGTGCAGAAATTTGTATACAGCCCCAATGCAGATAAAAAGCCTTTATTAAGAAAGTGCGATTCCAGAAAAATCTGCAGGTGTTAAAAACCGTTCATTAGTGACCACCTGAAGGTCGACTAAAAACATGCGGTATTCTCAAAAGAATTTAGCACAAAAGTTGCGTCAGGAGTTTAATAAAAGCAAGTCTCAAAAATATACGGAATTGAACAGAATAAGGGATAATGTTGGAAGGAATGGAATTCATGCACGTGCAAAAGTCATTGATATCATAGAAAAGTGTACTTCAGCTAAATGTCAGGACAGGAAATTTATTAATAATTTTAAGCGTTGCGCTCGGAAGAGTTAAAAGAAATCTTGGTGAAAGTCGAACATATAAATTTCATCTTTTGGCGTTCTTTGAAAAGAGTGGGAAAAACGAATGTCCGCTAGCTAGAAATCATTTTTGTGTATCGCGGGACGCCTTGCAGTTTTACAATAGAGTAACCGCGAAAGAGGGGGAATCATTGAATGCATATGACCTGTTGTGGTCAGGGCGCAATTTGCGGGAAGCTTTTGATGTTGGTCGGTGAGAATTCGTAGGCAAAGCTTCAGAAAAGGAAAACATATAATAAACATCAAGGGGAGAAAAATTGAAAATAAAATTTAAGAAAAACATGGAGGTGTTGACGATAAGGCTGTAAAATCCAATGAGAAAGTGTGAGATTTGAGGAATGACCAATGGCAAGTGAGAGAGAGGTAAATTTCGGGCAAAAGAGTTAGTAACTGGTCGGTTTAGGAGAATTAGGAGCCACAGAGTGGCTAAACTAATTATTTACGAGTTTAGGGAAAAAAATGGGGGACGAAGATTTGAGCAAAACTGGATTGCACAGCCAGAGAAGATAGATTTCCACAGATTTCAGCAGATTTCCGTAGATTTTATTAGATTTTCAGAGATTTTTTTAGATTTTTCAGAGTGTATTAAGAATTTTCAAAAGTTTACATATGTGATCACCTTTAGTGGATATTTAAATAAGTGTGTTAAAAAAAAGTAAAACTAAAAGATGACCATCCCTTCTCTGCACCGGATTACAGGTAAATCCAGTTGCCATCAATCAATTAAAGAGTGACAAATTTGTAATAATTAATAATATTGTTTATTATTGCTAAAGTAGTTAGAAGGTGTTTTTGGTAAACAATAATAATTTAATTGTTCTAAATTAAGCCATTTTCGAGATCAGTTTAAATATTTTTGTAAATGTAAATAAGATTTTTATATTTAATAAATGTTTGTTATAGTTAATATTTTAAATCCATTTATTTTCTTTCCTCAGAAAACACAACGCAATATCACATTTTATTTTATACTTATTTAGAACAGTTTAAATAACTTTATGAGTTAAAATAAATTACCGATGGGTCTTTATAACAATGAATCCAATTATTTCATATCTTATTTCACGGCCAAACTAAGGTTTAAATTATTTCATCTATTTATTACATGTTTTAATATGTCACGCATCGTAACACTCCCCATCTGGTACATAGTCATCAGATGAGTTATCTTTAACTGATTCGAAACTTTCTTCTATACACTTTTCTTGAGCATGGATCAATTTCTCATCAGTTACAAACTTCTTTTCATTCAATATATCCAATGTATTATTGTAAAATTCTGTGCCTATCATCATATCTTCTACAGGTAGTGTATCAGAAGCTGGCTTTGCAATTAATTTTTTTTTTTTTTTTTTTTTTTTGAGAAGTGAACTCTCATAATATGCTAGTCCATTTTTTAGTCACTGCTTCAAAACACACTGTATGCAGTACTGTCAGTAGCTTTTTCTTCACAACAAAAAGAACTTGCTTGGCCGCATATTTGCAAGTGTAATATAATTCTTCAAAATAAGTTTCATTGCTTAAATACGTCTATTCGAAATTTCCACATGTGATATTTTTAATTTGACAACCCATCAGCAGATGACAGACGATTAAAAGAAATAATGCTGTTGCTGTGGCATCATGAACGGGTGAAAATTAGAAAAGAAGTCTGTCTTACGATTGTGACAAAAAGAAATGCACCTTAAATAAACGAGTTTTGCTAGTGTTAAAAGTGAATTATTTTGAATGTGTAAAATTATGATTCCAAAGTAAAGATTTTGCAAGTAGAAATAAAATTTAAATAATAATAAAAAAATCAATAAGTAGGTACTAAAAATAAAGAAAAAAATAAATGAATTTAAAAAAAAGTAAATTATTTACTTGACTAAAAAATGAATTAATTACCAGTATTGTTGTATTTTAAAACAGAGTGACCAGGGGGAAAAATATGCTAGTGCAGTATGAGATTCGAACCTGGGACCCCAGAGTAGACCCACCGTCCTAACCATTTCTTCACGGTGCTCAATCTGAAATGCGCGTAATTTATATTTAAAGTTTTGGTGAAGTGGTTTGAAAATTAATATTAATTTTTCTCGACTATGTTTGAGTATTGCGTCTTAGTACTTTACATTGTTAAAACCCCGGGTTTTTTCAGAAAAAAATCAACCCACTGGGTTTTTTCAGGGTTTTGGGGGTTTTATGTGGGCTTTTTGGGTTTTATCTGGGTTTTCTCAGAAGATGGGATGGGGTTTCAGAATATTTGAAAAAAAATTTGCTTATTACTAAATGCAAACTAATTGATTACAAAAATCAATTATAAATAAAAAGTGGTTAATTTAATAGTATAATAACTGATTACAGTTATTAATCATAAATGAAAAAATGTATAAATCAATAACAATAGCAACCCCAATCATGGTTTGCTCTTAGATAAATTGACTATTAGTAATAATTTTAACAGTGATATACTAGTGCTTAATCAGATTTTTGAACTAATGATTTTTTTATGGTTAAAAAATCCTTATTCATTTTAATACAGATAGGCATAAAAATTTGCTCTAGAAAGTTTTAATGCCTATGTGAAGTCTGATTTTTTCCCCCCTTAGGTAATGGTGGTGTGGGGGGAGATAGGGAGCTGTTTATAAACTTTACAAGTGGTGTACTGATGTTAAACGATGTATTAGCTATGTAATTAAAGTTGAAATTTTGAAAAAAACCAATTGGGTTTTTTCTCAGGTTTTTTCAAGTGGGCTTTTTTGGTTGGTCAAAATCATAACAACCCTGCTCACATGGTATACTACCACTGTGCCAAAGATCATTTAAATCCGTTTCCCTGAGACCGTGCTTCCTCCTTGTTAAAAAATATTTTGCAATATGAAGAATTTACTTATTTTGTTGTGCCATTTATCTGTATTATAATTTTAATCACATTAAAAGTGTTCATTTATACAAATTACTGTTTAATTTTTCTTGAAAACTGTTCACAAATCATTAAATTATCTAAAGTTTGTTCATAGTAATAATGACTTTTTATGTATTTATTTTTAATATGTTTTAGTGTTTGAAAAACATTATATGGATCGGAGTTTTGATAGAACTGGTCAACTTTCAGTCGTAATCACACCTGGTGTTGGATTTTTTGAAGTTGACAGAGAGTTAACAATTATCACTAAACAAAGAATTATTGATAATGGTATTGGCTTTTACTGTTACTTATTCAGTTTCTTAACTGTATTGTTTAGAGCTACAAAAAACATCATAAATATCCACTGCATAGATTGAATATTTTTCTGTTGAAAAAATAGGTTGTAAAGAGTACATCAATTGTGATAAATGTTTTTTTAATTGTTTGCTGTTGTATTTTTGAATTAATCCTTATAAATAAAAATGAAATTCTGTTTGTCAGTTTGTGGATTTGTCCAGTATACAAATCCACAAAAATGGACCTATCAGCTTGAAATTTTGCACAGATATATAAAATAATATAGAATAAATTATAGTCCACCTTAAAACTTTGAAAGTCCACTCATTCCCAGAATTTAAGAGATTTTTTATGTTCTCCACACAGAAAGCTTTCTGTAATTGTAACCCCTGTAGTGAAAAAAGTGTGAAATAAGCATCGTGGTTGCCACGTGTGGCGATTTTGCCGAATAAAATGTTTTAAATTCTTACAATAAAAATAAAAGAATAATAATGATTTTTTTTTATTAGTTTATACAGTCGAGAGCCAAAAATCCGCAAACGTCCGAAATCCGCACACCTTCTCTGGTGTAAATAATGAAATTCGAAGTCATCTGCCAGTGATGAAATTGTTGAAAAGTGTCTTGAATCCAGATAAATATGATTCTGATGATGAAAACTTGGGTAATAATAATAATAAAATCCATTTGATTAAAGTTTAAAGTTAGGAGAAGAATACCTTAAATTTTTAGAACGCCAAAGTTCTGTAACAAATCAAGAATTAATAATAATATACATTTTTCAAAAATAAAGAAAAGAAAGAAAGAAAAAGAAACAAAGTAGGAAAATAATATTTTAAAACAAATTGCCATAGAACATGATTTCAAAATTAGAAAAGGAAATTTTGGAACCATTTGCTTTGCTAGTCTTCATGTAATTTTTTCTTTTTTTCTCTCATGCTTTTTATTACTTTTAAGAATTTTTGTGATGCATCTCATCTTACGCATGTGCGTGCATGTTCATATAAATGCATGTACAACCCATTTTGACCAGTTTTCCCTTATGTGTCTTAAAGTCGAGTGGAGTCACTCCACTCGACTTTCCAAACTTTTTTTTAGAGATTTTTTTTTTTTTTTTTTACAGACAGACTCAATCGAATGTACCGTTTAAACACTAGCGCACATATTTATTTTTTTTTTTTTTTAAGGGGAGGGGGCTGGGGTTAAATGACCAGATAGTGAACCCCAAGAGGTGCTTCATTTGTTTCACTTGCAGGCACTGGCCATAGTCGGCGTGACACTGCATCTTCCTAATTCAGAATTTAAGAAAAGAGAAATTATTGAAAGGGATTATTTCAAACTATAGACATTTTTGGTCAACGATGTGGTCTGAGATAATTATTGGCAGAAATGTATTCTTTAATGTAAAATGTTATAAGTTGATTATGTACTCTGTCTCATTTAGGACATTTCCTTTGTAAATATATATATTGAAAGTATCAGTAAAATCTGTACATAAATGTTATAATATTTGTTTAAAATGTTTCATTCTTTTTGCCATTCGAATATGTAGAATTACAAAAGTTTTATGATTCATTATAGCTAGAAATATATATATATATATATATATATATTTCCAACAGGGTTTTGTTTATTATTATAGCTGTAATGATTTTTTTCCAATAATTTTTTTTATATCCTAACTATGCTTTTTTTTATATTGGGTTGGCAACTAAGTAATTGCGTTTTTCCGTATGTCAATATTTCACCTGGCCAAAACTACTGAAGTTAATTATGCGAAATTTGGCACGTACGTGAGTTCTTCAACATAGGTGCTAGATCAGAGAGTATTTTCCAAAATTCGTAATCTTAGGGGGGGTAAGGGGCCAAAAAGTTCTTTTCACATATCCCGCGTGATCTCAAATAAAAATAGAGATATCCGTGAAATTCTTTCTGTAAAATACAGCAGTCACGTATACCTAAAAATTAATTTCAGGACATTTTTAATATTGTCCTCTAAGGAGGATAGAAGCGGAAAAAGGGGGAGGGTGGCCATCTTTTATGGACGAAAAAAAAATACTGCCAGTGAAATTCTTACTTTAAAATGTAACAAATATCAATCGTATGTTCAGGCACAGCTTACCTGTAATTAAAAACTTGTTGAAAACTTATTTGCTTGAATTTTATACAAGAAAACGCAATTACTTTGTTGCCAACCCAATAGTATTGTTCTATTAAATTACAAACTTAGTATTGTGAAATCATTAAAAAACTAAAAATTGAAATCCTTTGTGATTTATTTTAGGAATTGGAAGTGACTTAGTTTGTTTAGGTGAAGAACCTCTTCATGCAGTTCCGTTATTTAGAGTATGTGTATTATATTTGTTTATTACAGTTTAAATTTGTAAAATTAGAGTTTTCAAATTTTAGTTAGGGGAAGCTGTTTGAAGAGAAATCTATTTAAAATTTGGTATTCTAATTTGAACTCTATAATTAAAAGTTTTTGAAATTTCCAAGTTGGTGATTGTTTGATTTTTCAATTGCTTGAATTTTGATTTTTTATATATATATATATTAAAAATGTACAATTTCCTTCTTCCTACTGTCATTTTCTTTTTGCATCATTAATCATTTGCTCTGTGGCATACCCCCCTTTGTGCTTGCATTCAAGAGAAGTGAGGGAGCCCGTCCCTTCCCAACAATGGATGAAGCAAAATGTCCCTCATCTGTTTTTTGCACCGGAAAATTCCATTAGAAGAGGCAGGATGACAAACAATAGAAACCCCTTTAGAGTTGGACAGATCATGACTTGGAATGGAGAGAGATTGTCTTTTTGATGAAAGCACGAGGCTTGCATGCAAATAGAGTGCAGTCTGCCTGGTACATTTTGAAATAAATGATGAACTGTATATATTTGTATAATATTTTATAATTAGTATTAATATTTAGAGATCATTTGTAACACAGAATATATCAGTTAAATTTGAATGCATATTATGGACAATTTTTTTTAAACTCCTGTGTAGAACTGCTACCTTTCCACTATGTTACAGCCCTTTCTTAAAATCTTCTTTATAGCTAGCTGTGTTAAACATACCTATTTTAGCTAAATATTGAGCATTTTTGTCAAATAGCTATGATTACATAAATGTATAAATTTATCTTTTTGCGCCAAAAGGAAAAAAAAACTGATTTATCAGGTACTGTGTATTTTACATTCATGGATTTAATTGAATATGTTCATAGCATCAACAGGTAAATACAAACCAGTGTTTGCCTTGATGTTGAGGTGTTCAGATTTATTCATATGCGTTTTTTTGTGTAATACTAGGGGCCAAGGGACCTAGACTCGCTACGCTTGCTTTGCGTCTGAGGCTTTTGGCCCCTAATAAGGCTTATTTATAAAAAAAAGTATAATTTTAACAAACAAAACCCAAAGGTTGGATCTGATAGAATGTTACCGAGCTACACATTGCTTGGTTCTTGCATGTTCCTTCGAACATACAAATTTAAACTTCACACTATCTTTAATTATGTGAAACCCCTGGAACACCTTGTGTATTAGACAATTATGGTGATTTTTCATAATTTGGCGACTTGCATATATGCATAGTTAATAATTAGCTCTAAGTTAACAGTACTTCATATGTTTTCTTTGATAAAGACTACGGAACAGCTAGGATAGTTTGCCACCAGTGGCGACTTTTAATTATTTGGTGATTTACACATGCTCACAACCAATAATTACTGCTCATGTAAGGTTCCCAGAAAACCGTTATCCAAATTTTCATATACATAATCCTTTGCAGATTGCTATAATGTCATAGTTAATGCCAGGAAATATGTCTACTGGTAGCAAAAATTCCAGCTGGACCGAATCGGCTTTAAAATAATCTGCTTTTTAATTATTTTTCATTTTCAAGATACTGGGTTCTAACATTTTTGAACTCGCGGTTTAGATTCCCCTGCTTGGAAAGGTACCATTTACTAGATCGTACCTAATGCCAAAATGGCACTTTTAAAATCAGTTGCAATTAGTTATTCTGTTTTTGAAAAACGAATGTCACTAATTCTAAACTCCTGTTGTCTAAGTGAAGTTACTATTTGAAAATTATCAACTTTGTGTAACGGACTTTGGATTATTTATTTCATATACTTTTTAAGTTGGCATAAAATTGGTGTAATTCTACTTCATGTTTATCGATATCACGCGATTCTACGTACTTGGAATTGCTTTGTTGCAAAGGAATGAATTATTTTATGTTGTCAAAAATTTTTCAAACCTGGTGACCATTATGTTTATTTTTTGGTTTTTTATTAATATCTTCTAAAATAATTCGATTTTCAAAATCTAAGTCAGTTTATCAGGTTCCCTGGAATTTTCCAAATGCGCCATTTAATTTAAGTTTTGGGTGTTTTTCCATGCAGTTTATTCTACTTTTTATCGGTTTAAATACTGATTTGATTTTACACCAAACTTCATTGGCAGCTTGGGCTTTTCAAAATTTTCCCCATCTTGGGAGTTTGAGATTCTCATCTTGGTCTTTCTTTTCTCTCTTCACGAAAAAAAAGCCTTCCCCGCACATTGTCTAAAGTTTCTCAGAATACGCCAGCTTGTTGGCAGATGCCAATTGGCTGAGACAGGCGCACAGTTGTGGGAGGTGCTTTGGAGGCTGCGAATTGGAATTTAGTTTCAGCTGGAGTCTCCAAGGAGGAGGTAGCTGTGGTAGCTGATGATTTCGACTACTGAGTGAAGGAGCAGGCCACATCTCAGTATAGCATGTGCGGCAATAAAAATGCCACAATGATAAAGCTGTAATTTGCATCGTCTTGGGCATCATCGGCATTCTGGTGAAAAAGGTGTGATATAAAAAAAAGGTTGAAATTTCCATCTAAAATGACAACCAGTGGGAGTGGGTGCAGAACTCCTTAAACTGACGGTGATGGTTATCTAAGTTCTTCAACTCGTGGCGTGTTATACACCCTCTGAGTGACACCATACCTGGAATTTCCATCGGGTGATATCTTCATTTATTTTTATTTTCTTACTACTGGAGATGGTCATCGCCATAAGATCCAGGAGTTAAACTTTGCAGAATAGATTATTTTTTACCCTTCCCGGTATGTTATGACCATCAGACTATCCTTCAAGGATAATTTCTATCTGCTGTATCCTGTAAGTGCCACTGTCTGCAGAGACAACGCAACACCTACCTAAAATGTATCACAAAAGTCCCCTTCTTCAAAACTGCCGAGGACTGAGCCGTGAAGACACAGATATTATAACATTCATGCCATTTTGGCGCTGTGTGCCATGCCTCACTACCCCCTTAATGTTGTTTAGTTAATTCCTAGTATCCTGTCCTGTTTCTATCTACATACTTTTTTTTTTTTATTAATTCTTTATTTCATTATAACAAAAATTTTTTGCATGTAATCTAGTTTAAATCATCAATCATTTTAGGTGGGGGGGGATTTTAGTACATAGTACAATTAATTTGAATTGTACTGTGCTCTAATTTGAATTTTTTTATTTCTTTGTTATAGTTATTTATGATACTTCTGTTTTTTAGTTTTATAACAAACAACTTCCAAGAAATGCTCCGTCTGTAGCAGATGATTATAATATGCCCCACTGGATAAATTTAAGGTAAAATGAAAATGATAGCTTAAAAACTTTTTTGAAATTTAAAATGCTTATTATTTTTCTAACTTGAGATCTTATTTTCTATTTATGCTTTTTATTAAACCAGTCCATGCTTCTTAATTTATTATTATTATATATTTATATATAGATATATATATATATTTTTTTTTAGTTTCTACTCGACAAAGGATCAGAATATATATACTAACTTTGTTCCAAGAATAAAACTTCCAACTTTACGAGTAAGTGTACTTTTATTTTAGATGTAAAATTTAATTAGAGGTTTATTGTTGTAACTTCTATCTTATCCTACTCAAAGATTTACTATCTAAATTCTAACCAACATCATTTTCATAATTCATACCTAGAAAATAAATGCTTAATTTTAAAAAGGTGTTGTGGCCGCAATATACCAACCAGGTTCTTGGCTTACGTGCGAATTCTATTAGGCTAAATGATAAAAAAAAAATTGAAATCTGAAAGAGAACTGTTGAAATAAAATTCATACGGAGATAAATGAAGAGGAGCCATTTTTATACAAACAATCACATTTATTTAATTAAACCTTTAAATCTTTTACATTAGACAATTAACTAGATATTATCGTGAAAAAATATGAAAACACTATAACTTTAATACACACCATTTTCCCTTACCCCGAGCTGACTTTTTTTTCTTAAGTGTTACCTAACGCTTTGTGCACATAAAAAAAAAAATTTTTTTAATAAAGAGAGAAAGATAGAAACTTATCAGATCATTGATTGAAGAGAGGGTTCCCCCGTCGAGAACATTCATCAGGTAGTCATTCTCTCGAATTCCAGCAACCGACATTCCTCTCTTGAGCGCGCCATTTTCGCTGTTCCATCCAGAGAATTCCCTTACAACCTTCCGGCGTCAGTAACAGGCAGTCCAGTCACTCAACCCACGCTTCCTCCGGCTTAAGTCACCTTTTTACTTCTTTAGCTGGCGCTTTCCGCTCGTAAAGTAGTTCGGTCGAAGATACAATTATTATTACTGAAAACTTGTAGATTTATTATTGATGAGCATTGAAACTTAAATTTGACGAAGATAAAAAGGGTGAAAGTTGTTCTTATCGTTGTAACTATTGTAGAAATTCGATTTTCGATTTAAAAATTTGAAAATGCTTGGATGCCAATCTCCATATCCTTGCGCCGTTGTTGTTTTCTTCTTTGATATATTAAATCGAAGTATTGGTATCGATGCACGTAGTTATTGGATTTTATTAAAAATTAGAAAGAAGGTTAGAGAATTCCAGAAAAGATAATTATAGTGAAAGAAAAAAAAAACTTAACTGTAATTACAACCACTTAATTTTTCTAAGGAAAATTACCAATTTCCCAACAAACATTATTATGAAAATCTTACTGTCAGCTCTAAAAATTAATTACCAGCCCTCTGAATGATGTCAGCTCTCACAAAACGTACTTTCATAAATTTAAAATTTAAAAGAAAATTGTTGTACAAATTATTTTAATTACTTGAAGATGGCAACAAGATCACCAGAATAACAATCTTTTAGATGTTTGGCGCCAAAATATATTACAAGTAAACAAATAAATAAAAGTGAGTCAGCCATGAGTCATCAATAGTAATTTATCATATACCTTAATAATTTTAAACACTTCATTATTATTTTACTTCCTTTATGAATACTGGTATATGGTGACAAAACAAAACCATCTTAATAAACAAACTGTTTAGAAATTTTAATTTTACTTGATTTAAAATTCACTAATTAAGGTTAGGATTTTTAATTAAGTAGGCTATTAATTAATTAAACTTTGCTTTAAATTGAAATCATAACAAATACAATTAATTTAACTTTACTTCAAATTGATATCATAACAAATACCTCCCTCTCACACAAAAAAAAAATGTGTAACATTTTTTTTCCCCAAAGAAATACAACAGTAAACTTGAATTTTCACACCCTAAGTAACCCGCCTAACTCCAAACTGTAAACCAAAATGTTGATTTACAACACAAAACAACATCAACAAAAAAACTAACACAGTAGCTTGAATAATCTGTTTCGCTTAAAAATAGTATACAATTACCAAAAAAAATATCACAATAAAAGAAAACAAAATTTAAAAAGAAATTGCAAAATACCTAACTAATACTACACAAAATATTAGCACTTGAAGTTGAAATGCATATCACAAGGGAAACCTTCACTATCCTCCAACATTCCGAACCATTGCAAACTTTTACATATAACACAAACATATTCAATAATAAAGGAAAAATTTGTAGACTTTGGACTCTGATCAACTTCTAACTAGTGTGTTTAGCCTACAACAGAACCCTATGAATTGCCACCTTGACAAAACATATATAAAATGATTTATAAGAAAACTCTTTAAAAAAAAAATTAACACTTTGCTATATCTAGGTGAAGAACACATTAATCAAACCCAAAATATTCACATTAGATGGTTAGCTACTCCACCAATAAATATCTTAAACTTAAAAAAATTATGTTCAGCAGCAGATATATTTATGTTGGGCCCAACAAATTAGTGTTAAAGTTATATTAAATATTCATATAACATTAGTAGAGAATCAAAACAATCAACACTTAAATCATATAAAATATAAAACAAAATGACACATAAAAATTTTCACACTATAATAATCTGATTCTTCATGATAACAGTTCATTTTTTTACGAAACCATTCTGTCTCGGCCGTAGATTGTATTGATGTTTGGTGGCCTGTCCCGTGCTTGGAGGCACCACAGCCTGTGGTGGGGTCTGGACAACTGGAGCAGAGCTTCCTGTCGTACACTGCTGTACATTACTGGGCAGCTTCCTGGGCACTCGATTGCTGTTCACGACTACTCTGACAGTTTTTGTATAGTTTTTGGGGAAAGGACTGTTATTGAGATCTGGCGAATTTAAAATTTCGTTATCTTCATTAGGAGCTCTAGGCTCTTCCTCTATGAACTCTACATCCAAGGATGGGAAAATGAGGCGATCTGGAATTTTGGTTAATCTGTCAACATGGACTTCTTGTTTATCTTTATGGTTGTATATGTTAATGATTTCAAAATTGACTTTACTAAGTTGATTTTTAACTCTATAAACCCCTTTATTAAATTTAGAAAACTTTTTCCCTTGCCCAACTTTAATTGACGGCGTGTATAACATCACCAGATCTCCTATAACAATACCCTTCTCCTTACACACCTTTTTTCTATACTTTTCCTGTCTTTCTGCAGCTTCAACTAAATTGGCTTTTATGATTTTAAAACACTGTTGTAGACGAATTTCTAAATCTTCGCTGAGTTCCCTCTGATCAGAATATGACCTCAATGGGGGGCTACTTATAAGATCTATTGGCAATACTAAATCCTTTCCATATATTAAATGAGCTGGTGTATCTTTTAAGGTTGAGTGCACTGCTGTCCTGTAGGCTAAAAGTGCAAAATGTAAATATTTGTCCCATTCATGGTAAGTATTGTCTGCCATGTGCTGGAGTGCGTTAATTATTATGGCATTAACCCGTTCAACTACCCCGTCCGTCGCTGGGTGGTAACTTGTACTAGTATGTTTCTTAATATCAAGTTTTTTATAAACTTTTTGTATGCTGTCAGAAATCAAAGAACTACCTCTGTCAGTTATCAAATGTTCAGGAATCCCATGAGTACATATAAACTTTTCTAACACCAAAGCAATCGTTTCAGTTTGTAAATCCTTCACAGGGTATGCTTCCACCCACCGAGTAAAATAATCACCAATTACTATAATATGTTGATTGCCTGACTCAGTAATAGGAAGTGGTCCTACTGCGTCCATCCCAATTCGCTCAAAAGGCCTACTAGTTATTTGAATTCTTTGTAGCGGCGCTTTATGTTTAGCGTTATACCCTCTTCTCTCAAGACACGAGCGGCAAGATTTGACATAATTAATGATATGGTGTGTCATGTTCCACCAAAAATAGTTTCTCTTAATTCGGGTTAAAGTCCTCTTAATACCTGGGTGTGCTGTTGTTATCGAGTCATGTCCTAAGGACAAAACCTCACTAATGATTGTCTTTGGAATTACTAGTCTATCTGTGATGGTAAATTTGTGACCCTTTGCTTTATCATTTACACAAAACAAAATTCCATCCCTCTTAAAAAATTTCATCCCATTTTGTTCAATTTCATTTGTGTCTTCTAACTTAATCAAAATCTCTTGACACTTAGTGTCTTGCTCTTGCAAATTCCTAATCCTAGCAGGGGAGAAGTTGTTTGTTGTGAATTCAATGACATTGACAGATTCTACCTGAACTGTTCGTGACAAAGTATCCACAGGCACATTCATCTTTCCAAGAGTGTGAGTTACTGTGTAGTCATAATTTTGAAGCACTAGTATCCATCTTGTAATTCTACCGCTATCCTTAAGTTTGAGTGCATAGGAAAACGATTTCTGATCACAAAAAAGTTTAAAAGATTGCCCCTTACAAATAGTGTCGAAAATTGTTTATTCCCCAAACGACCGCTAAGGTTTCCCTTTCAAAAACACTATACCTAGTTTCGGCATCGTTCAACCGCCTACTTGCATAAGCTACAGGATGTAATTGTCCATCCTGGCCTTCCTGACTCAACACAGCTCCAATAGCATACCCAGAAGCATCTGTATGCAAAACGAATTCTTTCTTAGTGTTTGGTAAAATGAGACAAGGATAAGAGATTAATGCTGACTTTAATTGATCGAAAGCATTATTGGCATTTTCATCCCAAACAAAATTTACTGATTTTTTTGTTAATTTAGTCAAATGTATTGCTATGTGGGCGAAATCTTATAAATAAAAATGAAATTCTGTTTGTTTGTTTGTTTGTGGATTTGATTCGTATACAAATCCACAAAAATGGACCTATCGGCCTGAAATTTAGCACATATATGTAAAATAATATAGAATAAATCATAGTCCACTTTAAAACTTTGAAAGTCCACCCGTTCCCGGAATTTAAGAGATTTTTTATGCTCTTCACGCAAAAAGCTTTCCGTAATTGTAACCCCTGTAGTGAAAAAAGTGTGAAATAAGGATCGTGGTTGCCATGTGTGGTGATTTTGCCGAATAAAATGTCGTTCGTATACAAATCCACAAAAATGAACCTATCGGCCTGAAATTTAGCACAGATATGTAAAATAATATAGAATAAATCGTAGTCCACTTTAAAACTTTGAAAGTCCACCCGTTCCCGGAATTTAAGAGATTTTTTATGCTCTTCACGCCAAAAGCTTTCCGTAATTGTAACCCCTGTAGTGAAAAAAGTGTGAAATAAGGATCGTGGTTGCCATGTGTGGCGATTTTGCCGAATAAAATGTTTTAAATTCTCAAAGTAAAAATAAAAGAATAATAATGATTTTTTTTGTTAGTTTATATTCGTAAGGTTATTTTTTTAAAATTATAATATCGTGTGCATGGGAAATCAGAGCAGTTATGTAATGCTTTACACACAAAACAATAAGAATTGAAGATTTCCGAGGCTAATGTGTAAATTTTTTTAGTTTGGCGAAAAAATAAAATGGTTGAAATATGGATTTTGAGTAAGTGAGTTCTAGCGATTTGCACAGTTTTCGGCTTGGCGCAATTTATTGAGAGCTTAAGGAAATAGATTTTTGAAAACAAGTGCAAAGGTTTTATTAGAATACAGCGTTAAATTTTAATGATCCGTGAAGAAATAATGCAGTTATTAAGGGATTTCAAGCGATCTAACTTCAGAATTCTCGCCAATTGAGTACATTGATTTAAGTTGGGGGAATTCTGCCAAATTTCAGAAAATTGAAATCTTCTCATTTAGTACATCGGAGTAACGATGAATAAAACACATTATAGTTGATAATTTAAAAAAAAAATCGGCTGTATTAAGGAATTCCAATTTTCAAATAAATGCGTGCTACTCTTTGGCGGTTGAACCATTTCCCATATTTATTGCTGCTAAGTCAATGCTTCGAATGATTCCCTGAAAAAACTCTTGCAAAATGGCGTATGTTGGCACTTTGGCGAGGCTTAGATTTGAAACTGGATTTTATTTGAGACTGGTATATATAATAACACTGGTTATAGATAAAAATGAATGTTGGTATGTGTTTATGAGGTTGAAAAACTCCAGCACCGTTGCACGATGAAATTTGGTTCACCTAAGTCTTTTATGATGGAGAAGGTTTTTATGCTATCCGTTTTCCTTAATTTGCCACTTGGTGCCGCAGCACAACGTTGAATTCTATTCCGTTTAGGCGTTTGCTATGCGAATATCGTCCAACCGATTTCGATGAAATTTGGTACACGCGAATATTAGAACACGGAGAATATATTTCACTATCCATTGTGCTGTAACTTGCCGCTAAATGGCGCTGCAAAGCATCAACTTCTATACCTTTCGACCGATCGGCATAAAATTTTTTATACTTACACATTTGAGCACGAAGAATATATTCTAACTGCATTCCTTTTGATGTTACTCACCACTAGATGACACTGCAATGCATTATTATTTTAACTCGCCACTAGATGACGCTGCAGCAGGCCAAATTCTTGACCATTCAAACGGTCGCTATGAAAATCAGTATACATAGCTATTTGAACAATGAGAATATTTTGGCGTTATCCATTTTGCTATAACTCGCCACTTGACGGCGCTGTAGCAAATCATTACTTTAATTAACTACTAGATGGCCCTGCAGTGTATCACTTCTTGACTGTGCAAATGATCGTCATGAAAATTGGTATACATAGATAGTTGAACACGGTCGCTATGAAAATCAGTATACATAGCTATTTGAACAATGAGAATATTTTGGCGTTATCCATTTTGCTATAACTCGCCACTTGACGGCGCTGTAGCAAATCATTACTTTATTGAACCACTAGATGGCCCTGCAGTGTATCACTTCTTGACTGTGCAAATAATCGCTATGAAAATAGGTATACATAGATATTTGAACACGGGGAAGAGTTTGGCGCTATCCATTTTCCTATAACTTGCCACTAGATGTCGCGTCAACACATGAACTTCAGGACTGTCCAGCCGATAGTCATGAAAATTCGTATACATCGATATCTGAATGCGAAAAATATTTTCGCCGTATCCGTTTTGCTAAAACTCGCCACTAGATTGCGCTACGCCGCATGGCCTTCTGCACTGTACAAACGATTGCCTTGCAATTCGGTATGCATGATTATTGGACACAATATAACGCGATATCCACTTTGCTATATCTGTTTATTACAATGAATAGTAATCACCACAAATCGTAATATCAAAAAGTCCATTCATTCCCGTGCGAAGAACGGGTACTTCAGCTAGTTCTTTATAAATTTGCGATAGAAATTACAAAGTCCTAAAAATGACCGAACCTGCTTTTTGTTAGTTGGAATTGGAAAATTTTGAATTGCTTCCACATTTCTGCTGTCGGGCAAAATTTTACCGTCAGTGACCTGAAACCCAAGGTAAGTAATTTTTTCTTTAACTAATTGACATTTTCCCGGATTAACTTTTAAATTGTGCTCGCCTAATCTCTTGAATACCATGTCTAGTTTTTCGAGGTGTTCATCGAACGTGTTTGATGCAGTTATAAGGTCATCGAAGTATTAATATTCCACTCCTTCAGCCCAGCTAATACTATTTCTAATAATCTTTGAAATGACGACGCTGCATTTTTCAAACCCTGAGGGAGACGATTCCAGTGAAAAAGGCCAAATTCGTTGGTGAAAGCAGTCTTATGACGATCCTTGGGATCTAAATTCATTTGCCAATAGCCTGAACACAAGTCCAAAGAAGAAAAATACGTGGCTCCTTCTAATGAATCTAGTAAATCCGAAATTAACGGTAAAGGAAAAGGAAGCGGTTATGTTTTTAAATTTAATTTCCTATAGTCACATACCAACCTATACGTGTTATTCTTTTTCTTAACTAATAATATTGGGGAAGCATACGGTGAATCACTTACAGAAATTATCCCGGCATCCAAAAGCTGATTTATTTGACTTTTCAATTCTTCTCGTAAAGGATGTGGGGTTCTGTAAGGCTTCTGCCTGACTGGCAAATCATCAGTTAGGTAAATTCGGTGAGCTATGGTGTTGCAACCGTAAGTTGCTTTACACTTTCAGCAAAAACACCTTTATGTTTGATTAACAAATTTTTTAATTTAACTTTTTCCTCATCTCCTAAATGAGCCAGATCAAATTTACCTCCAAAAATTTCATTCTCATCTTCATAAAAATCCTCCGCCATGTTTACTTCTCCCATCAATTCATTATCTTCCTTATAAAATTCCTCCCCAACGCTTACTTCATCGCTCTTAATTACCTCAATAGGCTCAATGTTTACAATTTTGGTGTCTTTGTTAATGTGAACAGGGTCGTTAGAAAAATTAGCTATCTTGACAAAATATTCGCCATTGTCATTACCTTCATTTACTGAGCTCGAGACAATCCACACATGCGACATGGCATGCTTATGTGGTTGAATTAAGACAAAATCAGAAATCTTAAAATTATCTTTAGTAGTAACTGTCACAATTAATTAAGATTTAGGAGGAATGATACATTTACGTTTATTAAAACCTACTTGAAAATTTAGATTTTGTACAGAATTAACATTATGTCTAGAAATTTGTTTATTTGACCAATTAAGTAAAAAATTTTCATTTGAAATGGTAGTCTTAGCAAAATTGATATGAATTTGATTTTGGATAAGAAAGTTCGAACCTAAGATCGCATCGTAAGTAAATAAATCTGTATTACATACAAAAAATTCTATTTCACACTTAAAGGTCCCTAATTGAACTTCTAACTTAACTTTTTGGTTTAAGGTTACTAAATTTTGTGTAATGCCCAATACCTTTAAAAAACAAGGTTCTACTAATTTAATGCAGCGTGTGTCTTTCAAAGATTCCAAAACACTCCCCTTAATTATAGAAATTGAGGCACCCGTATCAATAAGAGTATGTATAACAAAATCATTTACATTAATTTGTATAATGGGTAAAGTATAATTGGATTCCGAAGTCGCAATCCCAGTGTACTCAAAAGGGGGATTCAAGATCAGATGAGTGTCCCTGTCTTGCCCCTGATTCAGTTTCCCTGCCTGTTATTTCCATTGGGTCTGTGTTGATTAAAATACCTTGATCTACAATCGCGACTATAAAGCCCTGGTTTTCTGCATTTAAAACAAATTATACGATTGTTACCGTTGTTAAGGACTAATTTATTCAATTTCTTTACCTCCTCTTGAAGATCGCTAACTCTTTTATCTGTTTCAAAGATACTATTTTGAACCAAAGATTTGATTTCCCTCAACTCCGTTTCAATGGCGGACGGCTTCGGCTCGGTGTCAACAATCTTGACATTCGCGTAGGCTTTCTCTAACGCGGCGCCTTGTTCCTCTTGTAAGGCCAGAGCCCAAATTTTTGAAAAAGTATCATGGTCTTGTGCCATGATGAAGCGGCGGACGGAAGGTCGAAGGCCTTGAAGACATTGGGAAATCAACATCCTTTGCCGAATGGGCTCATCATCGGGAAAGCAGCGATGTGCTAAACCGTTTAAACGTGATAAAAAACCCCGCGTGGTCTCATTAAAACCCTGTACTGCCGTTGTGAATTTTAATAGAGAACAATCTTTGTCGTTAGTGCCGAACCTGTCTTTCAACGCTTCTTTAAATGTTTTGTAATCGGCAGATTTTAACTGAGGCTGCGACCTAACAAAAGCGTCCGCCTCTCCTACTCATTTAGTTTTGGCGACAAATAGAGTTTGTTCGTCCTTCCATGACGCGTGTTTGGCGATTTCTTCGATTTTGTCGAAGAAATCATTAATGGAAAAGTCGGGGTTATTCCCCGAAAAGGGTGTTACTAGGGGGATAAATTCTCCAAAATTTACAGTAGTTACTGTTAAATGACGCGCATTATCTAAAGAGGGAAGTTCCGGGGTGGATGATCTACTGTTAGGCATTTTAATTTAAATAATTGTAACCCAAAATACTAAATAACTAATAATAATTATACAATCTATTAAAATCATTCAGAAAAAAAAAATGACCCATGGCTGACCAATGCGTTAACAAAACACAAAAAAAATGGCTCGTCTCATTCATCACACTTAATTCGCCGAACCAAATTTGAACGGCACCATTGTTGTAACTTCTATCTTATCCTACTCAAAGATTTACTATCTAAATTCTAACCAACATCATTTTCATAATTCATACCTAGAAAATAAATGCTTAATTTTAAAAAGGTGTTGTGACCGCAATATACCAACCAGGTTCTCAGCTTACGTGCGAATGCTATTAGGCTAAATGATTTTAAAAAAATTGAAATCTGAAAGAGAACTGTTGAAATAAAATTCACACGAAGTGAGATAAATGAAGAGGAGCCATTTTTATACAAACAATCACATTTATTTAATTAAACCTTTAAATCTTTTACATTAGACAATTAACTAGATATTATCGTGAAAAAATATGAAAACACTATAACTTTAATACACACTATTTTCCCTTACCCCGAGCTGACTTTTTTTTCTTAAGTGTTACCTAACGCTTTGTGCACATAAAAAAAATTTTTTTTAATAAAGAAAGAGAGAAAGATAGAAACTTATCAGATCATTGATTGGCTAAGATTGTCACTAAGATGGCAACACGATCGCCAGAATAACGATCTTTTAGATGTTTGGCGCCAAAATATAATACAAGTAAACAAATAAATAAAAGTGAGTCAGCCATGAGTCATCAATAGTAATTTATCATATACCTTAATAATTTTAAACACTTCATTATTTTACTTCCTTTATGAATACTGGTATATGGTGACAAAACAAAACCATCTTAATAAACAAACAGTTTAGAAATTTTAATTTTACTTGATTTAAAATTCACTAATTAAGGTTAGGATTTTTAATTAAGTAGGCTATTAATTAATTAAACTTTGCTTTAAATTGAAATCATAACAAATACAATTAATTTAACTTCACTTCAAATGATATCATAACATTATTCAATGCTACTGTTATATTTTTAATTTTTTGCAGCCTGAAGAATTCAAAGAAAAAGAGAGAGGATGTAAAGTATACTTTTCTTATTTAAAAAACTTATTTAATTTATAACTATAGGTATGCTTTGAATATAATTTATAATTTTTTTTTTTTTATGTGTAGTTTCCCACTCTAAACGTTCCAGGCATGCAAGCCAGCCTGATCCTTCATTTCCTGTTTTATTTGATTATGATGAATATGATCGACAAGTTTTCAAAGTTTCTCCTCATTCAAATTTAACAAGGTAACTTTCTTCTCTATTTTGGTAGAATTATTTTGTAACTAAGAAGATGTCACTTATAATTTTAGTATTACATTTAGGGGTTATCATATCTTAAGAAATGTTATGATTTGAAAAAATAACTTATTGCTTTAGCGATCTATGAGTAGTAAAATCAAATTTCAGATTAATATTTTGTGTAATGTTTAAATTGTACTACTTATCTTTTTGTTTGTTTTTTTTAATTTCCTTCACGGCACTCACTCTTACCATCTCGCAGTTTGTTTTGGTTTGTTCAGCGAGCTAACGACAAAACAGGTTGCCAGATAGGAAGAACAAAACTTTTCTATTTGCTATGTGGTATTGGTATTATCATAACTTTTGATAAACAATTAATGCTAAAAATATTTATATGTGGTTTTTAAATCGAGCCGACTTTTCCTTTTCTTTATGTCGACATTTTTTTTTTCTCTTAAATAATTTTTTTTGTACAGACATCGTATTTTGGCTTTGTAATGTGTTTGCTAAATTCTAAGTTTTGGTTTAGACGTTTTTTTTTATGCCAAAGCTTTTCTCCTTCTTTAATTTTTTTTGTTCTGCCTTTTCTGTTTTTTTTTATAACCCTTTTCACTCCATCAATTTTTATATAAATCGATCGATTGAATCAAGATTCTATACGGAGACATCAAAATCGGCAGAAGAACACAATAGAAGACACCCACGTGTATGAAAAATGTGAATACCTCGAAAATAGCAAGACAGCCAGCAAAATAGTTAAATTTCCCTTTTAATTCGACTTTACTTCAACTAAACAAGTTTTATTACATTTTAATACATACAAAGAGATAAAAGAATAAAGTTCATAAGCAAACTTTGTTGGCGCATGAATACTGAAGTGAGAAGGCAGAAAAGTCAAAAGCAAGCAGTTTAGCGGAAAACTCTTTCTCTCTCTCCCTCTCTGGCGGTGGTGCTTGTCGGCTGCCTCGACTCGGTCTCCTGTTTTTTAACTCCTGCGATGACCTGGTGGTTTGAGAGGATGGAAAGGCGTGGAGACACTACTTGAAGATACCCATCTGGGGGCCCCCTAACTTCCCATCAATCATGATAAGTTTCGTTTCTCTTCTTTTACTTTCTCTATCCTTTTTTTAAATATTTTTTTTTCATGTCTGCAGAAAATTTTAAGTGCACTTCATAGGGGTAACGATTAAGTGAATGTAAATTGTTAATATTGATTATTTTAAGTTTTTGGTGATGGTGAGATATGTACTCTAGATTCCGAAAGGATGTGTTTTCATTATATTCAATAAATTTTTGTTAAGATCTAACAGAGTATTTTCTCGTTTATTTCTTGTTTCTCTTCACTTTGCTTACATGGTGTCATTGCGCCATTTTCTTTTGTTTCAGCTAACACAGACAGAACCTGGGTATTTGACTTAGGGAAATGGGTCTAAACCCTTTACGATACTTTCGGCCTCTATGCCATTTGATTCTAGGAAGGAAATATTTTAATAACGTTTGATTTTTTTAAAATTTAAACTTTAGTTTTTTGGAACTTTAGAAATTTAAGCAAGTTTGTAATGAAGTCATGGCAGAAAATTCGTACAAGAATATGTTTAATTTTATTTATTTTTAGGATAATGTGATGGCATAACTTCTATAGACAAATTTAATTATTATTAGACTGATTAGATGTATTTCTAATGAAAATAAGTAAATGTAAATGTTTTAATATTTAGATGATATATTTTTTAAGTTCTTTATTTCATCCCAAAATTTATAACATGGTTTTTGTCTTTTGATCAAAGTAGCAAAACCTTCCTTAAATGAACACTTTGTGTAGTCAGAAATTTGTCTTCTATTGGAATATTTTCTGCCTGATCTTGTGAATCTATAATTCTTTGAGTGTACTATTTAACCTACCTTGAAAAAAGAAAAAAAGTTTTGTCTTTTGAGATAATGCTTGAAACAGATTATTTTGGATTAATTTGGTATATTTCTAGCTACTATTTCTAAAAAGTAACTTGATCGCTAAATATTCAATAGAAGTTTTTATATTGTTGTTTTTCCAATAGAAGGGAATTGATAGTCAAAAAAAAAAAAAAAAAAAAAAAAAAAAAAAATTAAAATACTTTTAATAGATTGCTACAAAATTGAAAATGTTTTTATTTTATTGCTTTTCATTACATATTTCTTTACATAATAAAATATTTTCATAATGATTTATTTTAATTTCAGGCAAACAATGAGTCTTCAACGTCCTAAGAAGTATAAAGACGCTTCCTCATCTTCAGGTTTCCCAGGAAACCGAAGTAGTGAAGAAATATTTCGATTAACTGCCTCAGAACCCGCTCCTGCCCTTAGTATTTATTCACATTCTCATGCATCTTCTGCAGCTATCAATATTCCTTACAATGGTCTTCATTCAAGTGTTATAGCATCCTCTTATCAAAGCTCAACTGGTGTGTGTTTATTTGTTCCATTCATGAAGTTATTATTTTTTTAATCTTATCAAGATAATTTTTTCAGATTACCTAACTATGATTATAATAGTTTCATATAAATTTTAATTAATTCATCTAAGTATGATTTTTATGTGCCTATTTTTATTTTTAGACATGTATCTCTGAAAGCTACTTTTAATAAAATACTAGCTGCGTACCCGTTCTTCGTACGAATTGAATCAAATGTTTTTCTTACTCAAATTTGTGAAATTCGTTCCATTTTTACGAAATTTCCAAATATGGAGAATTCTTTTACTCGTGACATAAGCTTTTACTAACAGATACTTACTTTGAAATGCTGGCGTGCTTTGCCCCAGCAGGCGTGCAGCCTGCTTTGAAATGCTGGCGTAAAATGATAGCACAGAATGTATGTCAGCTTTATTTGAGATCAAATTGAACATAAACAGTGTTTTGCAGACAAATCTGTTTGCTTTCAAAGTGCTTCTGCAGTATAGTTTTGTCTTTTTCATTTAGTTCTAAAATAACTATCCATGGTGTGGACCACTGTTTTATTTTGTCTTCTAATTTCTAAAGCTTGAGCAATGTGTAATCTCAGTCATTTTGCAGAACACCTTGGTAAAACTCTATTACATAAAAAGTCTCAAAATATTGTTGATATCAGACATAGAAATATCTCCATGAAACATTCACTGTTTCGTAATATTTTGGCTCTCATAAAAGTAAACCTTGGTGAAGTAATTTTTCTGTAAAGCGCATTATCCTCATCAAGATTTGATGCAATTTTAAATTCGTGACATCAAAATGATGGGAAATTCACTTGCGATTAAAATTTAACATGAAAGCCAATTTTATATTTATCATAATTGTTACCATAGTAACATAATCCATTACTAAGAACATATTAAGGGAAAGGGGGTTCCAGTCTTCCTTCCCCCTCCTGAAATTTCATTTTTACTTCCTTGTACGTAGTATAAGGAAGTAATGTGATCCCGAAAAATTTTGGGGGCCAAATTTCGACAAAAAATCCGATTTTGACTACCTCTAAATTTAATTTTAAGAATTTTTTCGATGCATCTCATCGTAGGCTAGCATGCACGATCATATTAACGCGTCTGCAACTCATTTTGACCAGCGGCGAGTTTATTGTGGTCAGTTTTTCCATGCCGTCTGTACGTACGTACGTACGTACGTATGTATGTAACTCGCATATCTCAAAAACTATGGGTCGTAGAATGTTGAGATTTGATATTTAGGATTTTTCTATGATCTAGTTGTGCACCTCCCCTTTTGGTCGCAATCGAATGAATAGTTTATGTACAGGACCGCACAAAAGATTCGAAATACATTACGCTCTATGGGCCGAAATTCATTAAACTCGCATATCTCAAAAACTATTAGGCGTAGAATGTCGAAACTTCATATTTTGGATAGTTGTAACATCTAGTTGTGCACCTCCCATTTTGGTTCCATTCGATTGGATAGTTTATCTACAGCACCGCCCAAAACATTCGAAATACATTACGCTCTATGGGCCGAAATTCATTTAACTCGCATATCTCAAAAACTATTAGGCATAGAATATTGAAACTTTATATTTAGGATTGTTGTAACATCTACTTGTGCAGCTCCTCTTTCGGTTCCATTCGACTTTATATTTTATCTACAGGGCCGCCCAAGAGTTTCTAAATACCTTACGCTGTAGTATGGGCCAAAATTCATTAAAGCGTATTTTAGGGGTATTGGGCTATTTCAAATGACTCAGATGAACTATATGCTGTTAAGAATTACAAAACGAATTTCTCCATTAAAAAAAGTGTCTTTATCATTTACAGTTCTGCTACAGGAACACTCAAAAGATTTCCAATACATGACGGTCAATGGCAATTTTAGGAGATTCATCCATTTCAAGCACAATACCGTCCTACCACATAAGTTAGGTAATGGTCCGACCACGGTCACGTGCCTCCCTCAAGAACTATGCCAAAAGTCGCCAAACTTGGCGACTTTTTTGTGTACGTGTGTGCATATTTAACTCTCAAATCTCAAAAACTATTATGAAATTTCGATTGTTGTAACATCTAGTTGTGCATCTCGATTTTTGGTTAAAATCTACTGGAGAGTTTATTTACAGGACCACCGAAAAGAATTTCAGTACTTTAATGTCTATGGACATCTTCAATATAATACAATTGTAGACAGTCATTGTTTGGTACATGCCCAAAATCTCGCCGTCTGTCCTCGACCTTGGCGAGTTTTGCCGAAATGTCGCCAAATTTGGCGATAGTCAGTCATTTGGTCCATGCCCAAAGTATAGCCATTTGTCATCGTTCTTGGCGAGTTTTGGCGAAATATCGCCAAATTTGGCGATAATCTGTCATTGTTGGTCCATGCTTAATATCTCGCCAAATGTCGTCGACATTGACGAGTTTCGCCGAAATATCGCCAAATTTGGCGCCAAAAATTATTTCGTATTTTGTATAACTCTAAAACTTTAACCCGTAGAATTTTGAACTTTTGTATTTAGAACTATATTATAATATCTAACGGTTTTCAGCATCTTTTTTGACAGCAATCGACTGGGAATTTATTTACAGGGTGAACCAAATGACTTTAAATACATTAAGGTGTATGGATGCATTCAATTCATTGAAAGTCTGTGGTCAATGACTACTTTGGCTATCCCCAAAATCTCGCAAACTATTTCAAGTTTGTCGGCTTTTGGTGAAATATCGCCAAATAAAGTGTCAGAAAGAAATCTTTCAAATTGAACTCAGCTTGGCGATATCGAAATGTTTGGCTAGAAATCGCCATATCTTACTATTATTGATATTTTATATCTTTCAAACAAATAAGTTTAGAGGAAGTGCGTAAAAAACATTTTTGATTTAATAGACGTGCAAGGAAGTCATGTGTTGGACACATCAGATTTTTTTTTTTAAACGAAATAGTCTTTTTGTGAGAAATTCTGCCTTTTCCAATGTTTGGATCCCCGACCCCTCCCAAATTTTTTTCTGAGTATGGTAAGTCCATTACTGCCATTTAAGCTGTCAAATTCAACAATGAAATGAAATGTAAGTAATGTTTAGTGTTCTTAGTTTAGGAAAATAAAAATATATATTATGAAAAAAAAAAACGGTATTTTACAGCAGTTTTTAAAATTCTTAATGCTATTGCAGCTATTTTGCATGTTTTCCTTCATATATCTGGCAACAGACTTTTCAATTTACCCAAAGCTGCACATGCGCACTATGCTATTACCCATAGCAAATGTAACGAACTTTTGACCTCGTACATGAAGCTCGTCCTTTAATTCATGCTTTCTAAATAACAATCTCACTTAACTAAATTGGAAAAATGAAAAGGAGTAACCGCCAGGAAGAGAAAATCCCTGATATTGGTTGAATTCTCATCGCTATAACACCAAAAGGAGACAGATTCTCGAAATCCGTCCATCGAATTCAGCTCATAGTGGCTGATTTTAAGTTATACATCGTTGAATTGCTCTATCAGGACAGAGAAACTGTCTTACATTCATCTAATAGAAGTCGTTCCTTAAAGACTTTGCAGAATTCGTGTAATCCTGACTGTTTTTATAAACATAGTAATTATGTCGCAATTCTAGATATTTGGAGAATGTTTGAGGCACATACCATTTACATACGTTGTGAAAGAATGGAAATTCAAACTGTTTTGATCTTGTGCATATGCCATTTAAAAGGAAACACTTTATATTTCTATATATAATACCTTTTACTACTAGTTTGTTAGCTAATGAAAAGTAATTTTTAATTAAATGTGCAGAAATAACAAGTTTTCAATTAACTTCTGGTCATTTAGATTGTTTAAAATATGCATTCATAAAAATTTGAACATAAAGGAAATATGCCATGATCTCACAAAATTCTCTAAGTTAAATAAAAAGAAATCCATAAGATAAAACATTAATTTCCCTAACAACTTAAATTAATTGGCAAAAAGGGCCATAAATCGTATAGAGTAAAATCATTTCCAAAATAAGTATCATTTCCCATTTTCTGTCAGCATAAAGGCCTAAGAAAAACAAAATGGCACAATGACACCAAGCTGAAAAGAAAAAGAAATAATGAATGATATACTACCAAGATAAAGTTTAAATAACAGAATTTATTGATTTAATTTTAAACATCATCCTCTTACAAACTAAAAACTGAATCCTTTACATACATAATTACTCAAAGTTATAAATAAACCATTGCTTAAATTTCCTAGGTTAAATGCATTCAAATTTAAACAAAACATTAATATCTAACTAAAAAAAAATATGCCGACTTAAAAAAAAAAAGATAGGAAAGTAAAAGAAAAAGAGAATGGCTTATCATTATGAAGAAATGGGGGTCCCCATTGAAAATCTCTTTATCTTGGCATCTCTCCATCCATTCCTTTGAGGACCATCATCCACCACAACATTCTACATCAAAATATCTGCAAGGGGCAGAAAAAAAAGATCCCGGAGTTTTCCAGCACTTCTATTTATAGCTGATCCGCCGTAGAACTGTGCTCAAAGTAGTTCCAGGTTGTCATACTTTTATCTTCATGTGCATGCAGATTGTAGTAAATGTTGGGTTTGTAGGCTATTGTAATATTATTAATTTAGCTGGGTGTTGCTTGCTGTACCTGTGTTCATCTGCCGATTTCGATGTTATTCTATATAAATTAGTTGTAAACAATATCAAACTTCGTGGAGAGAGAGAAAGAGTATTAAAAAAGAAATGGAAGAGAAGAAAAATAAAAGTAATTGTAGAAAAAATTAACGTTAGCTTGAAAAAACTTTTAAATCGCAACTCAAACTTTTACACATAATTCCAAATCGCAATATGATGTCTACTCATAAAAACTATTTAAAAAAAAAAAAGATTTGTTGGCATTGAGAAAAGGAAAAGTCAGCTCTATTACCATAAAAACACATAAAAAAATTATTAACTTAAATTAACTCACAAGCATAATATGATATTACTAAATCATTATAATTACCAAAGTTTTGTTTTTCTAACCTGGCAACATGCTTTGGCGACCGTGCGCTCTCCGCTCACATGCAAACAAACAAAGAAGAAAAATGTGTGTGCCATGGAGAGAAACAATCCCAATAAAAAAATTACTTAATTACCAAAATTAGTTACATAAAATAACAATATATAAAACCTGACTTTACTTAAACATAGATTGATTGCACAATTTGATTGTTTATCAAAATTCAGTTAGGCCTAAAAGGTTAATCTTTACACATATCAAATCGTAACAAATATATTAAAGAAAAAATATAATCTTGATTTTGAATTTAACTGATAAATAATTCACATAAATAGCTTATGTGTCTATTTTACATTTTAAAGGGTTTACTTTTATTCCCGATACATTTTATGAATAGTTTTAACTGTATTAGGCTTTTAATAAAAAAAGACAAAAACGCTATTTAATTCAATGTTATAAGCCAGCTAAATATTTTAGCTGGCATATAACATTATATAGATGAAAGTTGGTGAAAAAGTAACTTAAAAAATTAAATAAAATATTAGTAAATTGCATTTATTAAAGTAAAGTTGAATTTTGAATTCTATTCCTTAGTTAATTAAATTCATGTATACATATAAATTAGTTAACTAAGGAATACAGTTTAAAATGCAATTTTACTATCAGTAAATATAATTTTCTTATTTTATATAAAAAAGGTTTGCTTTTTCATCGATATATGAAAATATTTAGATTGTTTATAACATTAGATTAAATAATTTTTCCCTTTTATTAAAAATACCTAATACAGTCAAAACAATTGATCAAATATACTGGTGGGGGGGATGTAAACCCTTTAAATTGTAAAATTGCGACATAAGCTGTTTATGCGAGTTATTAGGTTGTAACGAAAGTTTCCCGCCAACTGCAAATATCGGCAGCACACAGTTCGCATTGGCATATTTGCTCGTATTTGTCAAACAATTTTTTGTATTTGAAAGAAAGAGACTTCCTTTATAACACTGTATTGTGAAATCTGTAAAAAAATATCGTTATCATTAAGTACAAGGTGTCTCAAATGGAACTATCACGGATTAGAATCATCATTTACTTCCAGTTCTGTTGCATAAAGTTAGCTACAGAATGTCAACAAATTATGTGTGTACAGCTTTAAGTACTATTAAGTACTATTACTGTTCTATCATGTGACAATGATGATGAGGCCAGCCTGCGACAGTTATCTAAGGAGTTAGAAGTTAGTTTTTCAAGCAGAGATTTGGCATAAAACTTTTGTTACAACCTGATACTTATTAGTTAAATTCAAAAAAGATTATATTTTTGACTTTGATATATTTTCTGTATGTTCAAACTTTTATGAATATATATTTTATAAATTTATCTAAATGATTAGAAGTTAATTTAAAACTCGTTATTTCTGAACATTTAAATCAAAATTTCTTTTCATTAGATAACAACCAGTAGTAAAATGTATTACATTTAGAAATATAAAGTGTTTTTTTTTTTTAAATGGTGTGTGCACATGATAAGAACTGCTTGAATTTTCATGCTTTCATGACGTATGTAAGTGGTATGTGTCTCACACATTCTCTAAATGTCTAGAATTGTGGCATAATTACTACATTTACAAACTGTCAGGATTCGACCAAATCATCAAGGAATGACTTCTATTAGATGAATAAGCCTGGTTTTTTATTTATTTATTTATTTTTTAATCTCCATAGTTTATTACATTTTTCCTGTAATAAAGTATGAACAAGTTTTCTATCTACAAATTTAAGTCTTTCCCCACCCTCACACAAGAAAAATTTTGTCCACTTCATTAAACAAAATTTTTTTATTTATTTATCTCTCTTTTTGATTTGTTAAATTTTACTACTCCAAACAGGTTTAAATTACATGCTAAATGCATACATATTAGTATACAATCTAAAAAGAAAAAATTACCTTTGCATAAAATCCTTTAATCTATTTCATTGTAAGTTATGCCATATTGTGCTTACTAGGAGAAAAAAATATTGTATATGTTTAAGGTTAACAGTTGATTTTATGCTAATTATACCTGTATGTTTTACTATATTATACAAAGTAACAAGATTTATAATTAGTGATTAAAAAGAAAATGATTAAAAGAAACAAAGCACATAAATATTAGTTAAATAATTATTTAACTCACCTCAAAAATTTTGGCTGGAATTATAATTAGTAGTTACCCTATCAAACTTTAACAACAACACCGGCCCACACAATTTAAATAGAGCCAGCCAAACTTATTAATATATAAAGCTAACGATGAATCGTGTTAGCTATAAACTTGAAAAATATTCCAAGAGATTCTTGAAAAATATCCACTTTTATAGTTAAAACTATTGAAAAATCACTCTTCTGTGCAGTACAGCTCAGCTCAGCCATTGAACATGCGATGAAAAGAGCTTTAGCTCTGCCCTTGCATCAAAAAACTGCGAAGCTCGAACCACCAACACAAACGTATATACACACAAAAGAAAGAAAAAGAAGCATCTGTGACGTGATGACAGCGTTCCATAAAATTCTGAGAAAATGGGTGGGGTAGACTTGAATGGGTGGTCTGACACAAAACAGAGGAGGTCAAAGGTTGTGCGAAAACACCCAGAAGGTGCACGCTAAAGTCTGTCTTCCCTAGTCATGCGATCAACATTCGCTTAACCTTCTTTAATTACATAGTGAATGTACTGTTTCTTCGACATTCAACTGACTATTATCTAAGCTGAAAAAATTTCTTGACGTTCCACCTGTTTCTTCGACGTTTAATTGACTATAAAATAAGCTGAAAATTTTTCTCGACAGATTTATGCTCCTCCAACTTCGGCAACTACAATTTTATCACATTAATGTATGTTTGAAGCTCAACTATTTAACTTTGCTTAAGGAACTTAGTTTTTCTTCTAAGAAGAAATTTGTCTTTTTCTTTCTATTGCTATTACAGAATGATTTAAAATATTCCGGTCAGGGCCACTATGTTTATGCCTTAAATTATTCTAGAAAAATTTTGTTGCTTGTGCTATTCAAGTTAGATCTATGCATGTGCATTTCTGTCTGATATTTCCTTTGTGCATATTTTTATTTTTAGCGATTCAAATCTTTGTTTTTACATTTTTAAGATACATTTTTGTGTACATATAAAGAAAAAAATATTATTTTCCAAATGTATTATTTATTTCTAGAAGCTGACACTGTACCTCAAAGACAGTATTCAAGAGATGATTTGGACTTCGAAGTATTATTGCTTCAGCGTCCTCTTGTTGGAAGTGATCCTTCAGCTGAAATTCAAATAAAAAAGCAAGATCTTGCAAAAAGGTTGAAAGCTCTTGTTAATCCATTCAATCCATCTCAAATTACTATTAAATTGACTTCCAACCGAAGGAGATGGACCCATGTTTTTCCGTTAGGTATACATTGAAGTTATTTTCATAATATATATTATAAGTATGTTATGCTTTTGGATATGCAATCAGTTAATTTCTGTATTTTTTTTCACCTGTGTAACTTCAAAGCATTTATTTATTTCTATAGTTTTAAGTAGCTTAAGATTTTGTGTTATTTTGGAAAATTTAAGGGAAATTGCATTTTTATTGTTAATTTATGATTATAGTTCATCACTGCGAATATCATTCTGTAGTTTTACTTTGATTAGTGACAGTAAATTATGCTGTCTTTAACCAAAACCTTGATCTCAAGGCATATTTTTTAAAAAAATTATTTGAACTTTTTAAGGCTTTGCACCACAGCTATAGTCTGATACGTAAATCCAGATAAAACTGGATTTCAGTGTGATAAAAATTTAATAAATGTCATAGTTATATTTAATAACTGTTGCATTATGAACATGACATAATGAAATGATTCAAGATGAACTAACAACATTCACCTGAATACTCACACTTGAATTTTTTTTTTTTTTTTTTTTTTTTTTTTTTTAATAGAGCTGCAAAAAAATAATTGGTGTTGTTTGTTGTAACTTCTTTTTAAAAATCTCTCTGAAAAAAAAATTTCTTGGAAATATCTTCTTGATTTTGTTTCAAATCCACAACAGTAAAGATTCTTCATACACAACAATCAATGCTGGGCACAGAAGAATTTTCCTCATTGCATTCTTCCAACCTCAGAAGGTAGTAGGCCAAATTAGATAACACAAATGTTATTAATGAAGTACATAGCCCCAGGTTATAATTAACTAAGGCACCACTTCAGTGCTTTATAGCATTAATCTTCAATTAATATTAGTCATAAATTGTATTGAACAATTCTTTTAATGTATAAAGGACTCGTTAGCTTAGAAATTTTTAGTTATTTTACACCACATATCTTTTAGGTCCAACTGGGATTTTCATGCAGCAACACCATTATCAAGCTATTCCTCAAATCAGTGCAGCTACATTGATATCACTTGAAAAACTCTCATCAAACTGTGATCCTAGTCCTGTACAGAGAAGCTCTCATTACAGTTCAGACTATGATGGTCTGTTTTGTATATTGTGTACCATTATTTATTATATATTGTACAAAGCACATCTTTGCTAATTTATTTTATAATAACTTGAACAAATCTCTATTAAAAATTCAGTTAAAGAAGTAGAACATTATTTATGGTTCATAATTCAGATAAGTATTGCACAAATATGTATACCATACTTTGACTAAAAGCATGAGTTCAAACCCAACTCACCTGACTATATTAATATATTCTTTTACTTAATTGCTAGTTCATACAAAATTTTGAGTAAAAACATTCACCATATTTTCAAAAAATAATTTATGTTTAAATGATTAATTTTTATTATTTATTTTCATGTTTCAAAATATCTTCTTTAACTTTAGGTGGACTCGAGTTTAAAACAAGTGCAATGAGCAGAAGAGAAACTCACTCTTCATCCAGTAACATGAGTTTCAATGCTGTTGATGGTAATATTCATAAACTTTAAACTATATTATGTTACTTATTTCTGATTGTTCACTTATAGCAACTACAGTCACTGGGTGTCCACCAGCGAGTGAAAATTAGACTTTTTCCAGTAAATTAAGAGGCATTGCAAGAGCAAATTGGGCAAAAAAAGAAAAGCGTTTCTATCACCATCTCAGAATTTAATGAATTTTTTTTTCTTGTGTTGCCTTATCCAAGGAAAGAACAAATCTGAAATATTTTTGATTTACCTCCTTTAGTTTTGGAGTTATGGGGGGGGGGGGGGTCAAAGTACCCCAGAGGAGTGATGTAGAAATAATTTAGGGCCATTTTTACCACTTTATTGTCTCAACTGTGACTGGCTGTGAGGTACTTCAGAGTCTTTTTTCTTTTTATCTGATATACATTGGATATTAACATCTGAAATTGAAAATTAATTCAAAAATAGTCAGAGCCCCCAAATAAGGGCCCTCCAAATAACCCCAATTTCATAGAAAATACAATTTTTAAGAATGCTTTAAATCTTGGCTCTGGTGTGATACAGAAAATATTTTTACACAGTGCAGTTATATATCTTCATATAAAGTGAATCCAATGTTAAAAATTTTTGAAGGTCACCCAGGGCACCTCAGTACAGGGCCCCAAACATGGTCCTTAATGCTGATTTATGCAATTTCGAAGGATTGGTACAGCTGGCAACAACTTCCCACAGAAGAACTATTGGCATGGAGATGTAGTATTAACCTAGTAGTTTCATATTATGAAAAAACATTTTTTTGAGGTACAACTGTTTACAAGAAAAATCCCATTTGTCCATTTAAATTAAATAACATATTCAATTTTTATTATATACTGAAATCAAATTTCATGCTGTTCTGGAAACATGCGAAAACTTCTTGCATTCAAATCATTTCATTTTGTGGGAACAACCCCTCTTATATCAATGCATCATGCAAAGGAAATCATTTTATTTGTGAAAAAAATTAAACTGCTAATCTAGAAAAGCTATTTTAAACGAATTGGAATTGCAATTTTCCCTTCAAACCTGATAATCGTGAGTTCAGTTCACATCATTACCACTTAAGACACCTAATTTTGTCACACAAATGATTAACTTCCTTTACTCTTGGAAATAAAATAGAGCAGAAAATGAAAAATCGCTTGAAAATTAGGTAACTGGTGGATTTTCAGATTTTTAAGGTAGAGCAGATTATTTTCTTCCATATTTGTAGAGAAATTGCCTAACCCTATTTAGCAGTAAGCAGATTTTTTTTTATACAATAATTCGGAAAATTTTCAAGCGGACCGTACCATTGTTGTAGATGTTATTATGTTTTTGTGCTGAACTTTTAATTCTTTTTGGAGTAATGGTAGTAAAAGTTTTATATTGGAGTGGTCATCCAGAATTGTTACAGAATCAGCGAGTCAGGAATTACCATAACTATATAGAAGGATTTTCTATTCCATTTGTTGGTTTAACAATATCCATTCTGTGCGGAGAACAGGTCCTTTAGCTAGTCAGATATATGGGCTTTCAAGTTTATTTTTTCATAAAAATTGGTTAAGAGTTTCTGTTTTTCATGTGAGAACAACTTTTTGGGATGATACTTATAGGAAGATTTTTCAAGATTATTGTGACGTAAATCTTAGCATTGGTTGCCTCTACGCTACAGACGGCGTGAATCGTATGGGGGAGAACTCGTGTTGTTAACCCAGAGAAACAACTATGTAACCAAATTATTTTCGACAACAATAAAATTAACAAAAATAGAGTAAATACAAGAAGAAATGTGAAATCACAGTACTCACCCACTCATGAGATCGTTGGATTCAAAATCGCCGACAACCAAGATAACCTCAAATCAAAGATACACTCGGAGTAAGTGGACCGAAAGAATTTATTCACTCACACATATTTTTTAGGAGACAAAATGAATTTATTCACTCACATATTTTCTTAAGGAGACAAAAGAATTAGATTTACTATTAATTACAAAAATGAATAAGAAGGAACTGCTAACAAGAATGTCTACGTAGGAAATAAATTACTGGCACCTTCGACAAAATGGCGCTACACACGTGGACAGGTACATTTAAGCTCTTACATCTTTTAGATTGGGATCTCCATTTAAATTTTAGACACTAGTAAAACGAGAAGGTGAAAAAATTAGAATATGTTAAAAAGTTAGCAGAAAAAATACATTCCTTTTGTTAGTGATCCGAAATAAAAAAAACTAATAATGCCCTTCCTCACGGACCCCGGGGATCAAGGACAATCCTGGATGAACTAGCATCCTAGCTGCTCGAAGATTTTGACCGAAGTGCCGATTTGCTCCAACCCAAGCAACCGCCACTCGCCAATATAGTAACCCAGCATCACATCGCCGCCAACCATTCCGAGCACGTCATTGGTCAGGGTTAGACGCGGGAACATTCGGCGCTTGCCAATTGGCCAGACAACAATCTGTCACTTGTTGCCATGCACAAGCACATCCGCCATATTTGGCGAGAGATCGTCAGAGAGTTGGATTTGGCGATTTTCGAAGGTCCGTGCGCCAACAGAATTTTTTTTAGGTAGCCATTTTGGAAAAAGCAGGGAATTTTGTGAAAACACAAAACCCACGTATATGAAAACATGAAATATGAATAAACTTTATATTACAGTAGAACAAAGTACACCCACTTTACCTATCACAGGAGGGGATAAAATATAAATTAAATTACTTAGAATTACATGTGATATTTTGTATCACAATTATTTTGTCACAAAAAGATTAATTGTCTTGTTTTTCTAGATGATACTTAATATCTGGAATAAATTACAAATTATATACAAACTGGTTTATTCACTCACACATAATTGAGAGTATTCTAGCAGAAAGTAAATTTTTGTGAAATGCTGTCTGCAGTTTTGTTTGCAGTTTATCGCGAAACAAACATTTCAAAAATTGGTAATACTTACAGTTTTATGTTTTCTTTTTTATTTCAGTAAAATCACTGAACTCTGGCATTAAAATTTCATCAAACAACAGTCTGTCCTACTGGGGAGCTTCTGGAGACCAGGAGTGGACACCTGCCACCACTACTGGTATTTTTATTTTTAGTTATGCTTTATTCTGGCGTTTTGAATTAAGTTATATCAATGTTAACTTAAATCTTATCTGTTTTGCAATAAGTAGGGATGTAACAGATATCCGTTATCCGGCCTATCTGGCTGATTTTTCTATATCCGAAATACCGTTGGATATCCGAATCATAACTACCGGATATTCGGCTATATACTACTAAAGTTCTATCTATAGATGGAAAATTTTATTTGATATCATTAAACTTCCCTTATAAACAGGATTCTACCACTAAAACAGGTGAACAGATAGTAACCAAATTTGTTTTATAGATATACATGAGAAGTGCTTAGGGAATTTTGATTAAAAAGCTCAAGTTAAAAATGTTGAAATATCTATTAAACATGAAACAAGTAATATGTAAAAAAGAATTTTTTAAGTCAATTCCTACTTAGATCAACAAAGAAAAATTTTAGTTACTTTTTATTAAATTAAATAATTAAATTTAATTAATGAATTACTATTTGAAAAAAACTGTATTAGCATCAAGTGTCATTCACTATAAGTTTAAAAAAATATATTTGAACGTGAGGGGATGAATAAAAAGTATTTTATCAACGATTGAAAATTTGAACAAGATATATGTAGGGTGACTGTGAACTGATAGTAGGAATTGAAAAAAAAAAAGAGAGATGCACAGTTAGATGTTACAATAACTTTAAATACAAAATTTCAACATTCTACGGTTAAAAGTTCTAGAGTTATGCGAAATGCAAAATTATTTTTGGCACCAAATTTGGCGATATTTTGTGCATGGACCAATTGACTATCACCAAATTTGGCAATATTTTGGCAAAACTCGCCAAGGTCAACGACAAATGACGAGATTTTGGGCATGGATCAAACAATGACTGACTACAGATGTAATATATTGAAGATGTCCATAGACATTAATGTATTGAAATTCTTTAGGGTGGTCCTGTAAATAAACTCCAGTAAATTGGAACCAAAAATCGAGATGCACTAGATGTTGCACTAGATGAACTAGATGTTACAACAATCTTATATATGAAATTTCAATATTCTATGACAAATAGTTTTTGAGATTTGAGAGTTGGTAGGATGGTATTGTGTTTAAAATGAATGAATGTCCCTAAAACTTCCATTGACCGTAATGTATTGGAAATCTTTTGAGTGTTTCTGTCGCAGAACAATAAATGACAAAGACACTTTTTTCGATGAAGAAATTCATTTTGTAGCCCTTAACCTTTTCGTGCCGACTGTCACGTATACGTGCCAGTAAGAAACGAACTCAGTTCCCAGCCGACACGCTGGCGTGCCAGAGCGTTTCCTCGTTCACCCCCGCCCGTCACACAGTTGTGCCAGTGTCCTGGAACGTTTTAAAAACTATAACTTTTGGCACAAGATGGCATTGTATGTCCATGCGGTTACAGATACATGTAGATTTGACCTTCTACTCAGAATGGGAGTAGCATGACTCACATACACGTGGTTTTTGATAATATAAACGTAAGTTGAAAGGAATGTTTCTGAATGGTATACTTTATGACGGCTCTATAAATTCGTACGTGGTATTTCTTTATAGTAAGCAGGGAGTTTTATTTTCGCTACAGCGTTGGGTATTATGGTTTGCAGTCCAGTTTTTAGTGGATAATTAGATCTAGTAGACGTGGATTTTTTCTCATTTTACAGTTAGATTGTCGAAGCTTCGAAAGTGTTAGAGCTTGAAATAGCAGAAATGGCGCAAATTATTTGAAATTATGAGATATTGATTCTGAAGCAGATTCGGATAGTAGTGATAGTGACACTATAATATATTCTGATTGTTCTGTTCATGGATTTAGGCTTAATCGCGAAAAACTCTCCGGCCCTGGACAGACATTTGCGAAAGAGACTGCCGGCCTCAGCGATAAGCGCGCGTTTTCGCTTCCCGTCGAGAAACGGTTAACAGCATACATCACTTCTGAGTCATTTGAACTAGCTAGCCTAATACCTTTAAAATATGCTTTAATGAATTTCTGTCCATAGAGCATAATGTATTTAAAATCTTTTGGGCGGTACTGTAGATAAACTATCCAGTCAAATGGGGCCAAAAGGAGGAGGAGGTGCACAACTAGATGTCACAACAATCATGATTATAAAATTTCAACATTCTACATCGGCTGCACTAACAGGTTTGATCACGGGCCGCCACTGTTTTGTTTTATACCAAAGTTTCTCGTTCTATATAGTCATAAAAAATTAAAAATATTTTGCTTTCAAACTGCTTTGTGTTTTATCAGGTTGTAACGAAAGTTTTCTGCCAAATCTGCTTGAGTCATCTCAGGCAGTACCCGCGATGGAACTTGTACATAAAGTTTATGTGATGGATACCGTGACTAATGGACATGGCACTATGCGTCTAACGCCTTAGCTAGCTTTCGAGTGGTTGAATACTGATCTCAGGCGCGTAGCCAGGAAAATTTTTTTTGGGGGGGGGGGATATGCGCCTGGAAAATATTTCGGGGGGGGGGGGGGATATGAACTTACATCTGTATAAATAGACGGAATTTCATCACTAATCCAAACATTTCGGGGGGGGATATATCCCGATATCCCCCCCCCCCCTGGCTACGCCCCTGACTGATCTTCCGCTAGTTCTCACAGGTGGGCCTAATGAACATGAGTAGGCTGGCCCTCTGCTTCTTGAATGTCATAGTCCTTGTGCTTGAACTTTCAGTACCAAACCTTCACAGTGCCATATGATACAACAGTAGTACCAAAAGCTGTACACATAATTCATTGACATTCTGTAGCAGACTTTTTGCACTAGAATTGGAAGTAAATGAGGGTTCTAATCTGGTATCGTGATAGTTTTCAATTTGAGCTACCTTGTACTTATGGTAATATTTTTTTTTTACAAATTTCACAACACTGTTCTAAAGTAAGTGTCTTTCACCTGCTAAAAATCTTTTGCAAAATATGAGCAAAGAGTGAACGCGAACTGTTCGTGCAGACATTTGTGGTGGCGGGAAACTTTTGTTACTACCTAATACATTGTTGCTAAATAATTTATTAATTTCTTAATATTAAGCACGTAAGAATTTTTGATGTAAATGCTTAATACTTTTTCACATTTTTAATTAAATTACTCATTTCCTTTTTTAGGTGTTGACTGGAAATCTTTAGTTATACCCGCTTGTTTACCAATTACAACTGATTATTTTCCTGATCAAAGAAGTCTTCACAATGATTATGTTCTTTCGGACTATGTTATCCACCCTGAAGACATCATTGCTGATAATGCCCGACCAAAGTACTATAATAACTTCAAATATCTATAAGTTGATTTAAAGTAATTTATTATTACTCTGATATTGCAGTCTGCTTGTAATAAAAGGTATGTGTGTTGGGGTCTGTTAATGGCACTATGAATTTCACGTAGATATACTAAATTTGTTACAAAGGAAGTTCTAAACCAGAATTATTACCCTAAAGTGGTTTTCTAAAATTCGGCCAAGAAAAATTTGTATAAAATATTTTATGGATTTCTCTGGAATTTCTCACTGATAACTAACATTTGTAGATACTTTAATACACTTTTTTTTTTTTTTTTTTAGCCACAGTCTTCTGCTGTATTAGAAGTGTACCAGATTGTTAAAAAACTAAATCTGCAAATACAGATATGTAAATGGATAACTTGTTTTTATATATCCAGATACAGATATGAAAATGGATTATTTGTTTCGCATATCTGCTGATACAGATACGGATCTTTTTGTTTAAAAATCATTTTGACAAATATTGTTACAAATTTTTGGGGCAACCCGCTGTTCTGGGATTTTAAATAGTTTTAAATTCATGTTCTACATGTCAAATAGTTAAAATTTGTATTTTGTTACATCAAAATCTGTTAACTAGAACTGGAGATATTGAGTGTTTGGTTTCCCCATTGGTTTACATAGTGTTTTCTAGAAATCTCGAGAAATATGGGTTGTAGATCTTTTCTAACCTCATTTCTAGGAACTTATTTTTGGTGCCGAATTTGGTGATATTTTGCTAAAAGTTCGCCAAGTTTGGCGACATCTCAGACATTTTTCCATTGGGGCGAGATTTTTTCAATGGGGCTTGTAAAGCTAGTTTTCCTGCATTAACATTACATAATAGCCTATTGATTCCGCTGTATTCCTATGACACAATCAATATTCTCGCTTTAAGGGAACCTTCAGGAAATTTCTAATAGCTCCTGCATCATATATAAATATTCACGCATTGCCCTGGTCAAGTTAGTCTGGCCTAAAAGTCAAGTTAGTTTGTCTGCTGATGCACGAGCAGAGAAACCTGAGCTCTCCTGGGAAGCTGTGCATCGTTATTTTACGCATTTTTGAAGCAGTCTTTCGCTTGTGCTTAAAAGTTGTTTTTTAACTGCTGTGTGCAAAATACATAGTGTTTTCTAGAAATCTCGAGAAATATGGGTTGTAGATCTTTTCTAACCTCATTTCTAGGAACTTATTTTTGGTGCCGAATTTGGTGATATTTTGCTAAAAGTTCGCCAAGTTTGGCGACATTTGAGGGACTGTTTATGATTTCCCTCGTAAGTTTTTACTGAATTTTTACCTGCAGAAATGTTTTATTTTGTGTGAGAAATAACAGCATTTGTGAAACCTTCTTCAGAAATATAGCATTTTAGGGTGTCTTGGAAAATAGGAATGTCTGCAAATGTTTGCTCCCTGGGGATTTTCTGGTTTCTTTTGGTGTGAAATTAGGTCAAAGTTTGAGTTTGCCTGTAAGGGCATAAAGATTGAAATTTTTTTGTGAAAGTGTGTCATTTTTGGGTTATTGATTTCTTTTTCAACATTTTTCCTGCATTTGAATTAAGCTTTTATGAGTTCTTAAGTCTCAAATAGTATGAGTTTGCATATAATTAAGATTCTTATAAATTGTAACCACAGAAGAAACTACTTACTCAAGAATGAAAATGGAAATATCAACTCTTCATATTATTGAACTTTATTATCGTACTGATTATAAATGTAGATGATATAAGAATATAACACCGGAAGTATTAGAACATTGTTATATATTTTGGCACAATAACAAAATACTAGATGAAGAAAATGAACAAAAAATATACATTTTAGAAATACAGCCAAATTTTAAACGGTAAAATTTCAAGTAATCTATTGTAAAGTAAAATGAAATTCCTATATAAGTGAGCTTAATTTCCTATTATTTCTTGTATATGTAATTAATAGCATTATATGACATCAGAAATATAGAAGATTTTAAGCAATCTTACAAATGTTTTAAATAGGATTTAGTGAAGCTGGTGCTGATTTCCTAGATTTTTCAACCAACTGTAGAAACACTGTTCTTCATCCTTCGTAATTTTCTGAGAAAAATCCTGCACTAGCTTGACTTTACATTCTGCTATATCGTTGACGACTTTTAAGTTTTTACAAATAATTTTATTACATTATAGTCAGCATTTTCTTCCCATGTCAGTGGACATTTTTCCAGCTAGGATCCATTCTGCTTAAATATTTCAAAAAGAAGTCATGAGCTGGGCCCTACTAGTTGAAATAATTTTGTTTGTAAATTTAAATTTGGGAATACAGGAATGCCCTTTGGTAATGTTATCAATTCATTCTTGAATTTTAACAAGGAAGAGGTGATTTTTTTCTTCTTGGTTACAGATATCTTTTTCGAAAAGAAAGAAAATGGTATTGTCTCCTCTGCCAAATACCACAAGTATCAATTTAATGCTGTCAGAGCAGCCTGGGCAACCTCAGTATTGATAGGTTTGTAGCTGTTCAAACTATGCAAAAGCATAATGTCATTCACAGGAGCATCTGCAGCTTTTGGAGCATTCAACCAGCATTTAACATAAATAAGAGAATGAAAAAGGCAGATTCTATGCAGTTTTTCAACTTTTTCTGGATCATAACCCAATTGCACATTAAGTGTGTACTTTTTGCCCATAAATTGGTGTTGACATCCATCTGGCTTTATGGAAAGTTTCAAGCTTTTGTCAGTGACTTCCTGGAGGTGGAATTTCACCTAATATTGTAAGTAAGACTTCCGCACATTCCTCATAGTCTGCACGAAGAAAGAGCTCCTTCTCTTTGTCCAAAACAAATTTTAAGAATGTGATGGCTTCCTCTTTCAAAGATTTTAGCTTTCTGTCACAAACTTCACTCTTTTTGAAATTATCTAAATTGTTTAAAATAATTTCCCATTGGCATTGAAACTCTTTAAAATCTAAATTATCTGGACTAATAGATTGTCCAAAAATAGACTTCGACACTGCAGACTCCATTAACTCAAACATGTGGTGTTGACAAGTAAGGTAAAATAATTTCTTTTCCAAAAGTGTTTAGCCGTACACATGTTCTATTTATCCATCCACTATTTGATGCAGTTGAGTCAAAGGAATGGCCAGTTATATTTTCTGATACACCCCATTCTTGAGTCAATTGAAAAACTCTTTCTGCTTGTACTTTAGCAGTTCCATCAGCACCCAATCATCAGGTATATTTGCATACCCAATTGTAGCCATGCATCACCCAATCTCAATCATCAGGTATATTTGCCACCCCTAACAACTTTCCCTCCATATACTCCGGTATTCCCGAGATTGAGATAACCAGTCTTTCATCAAACTCTACATTTTGAGTTTTTAATACTTTGCTGTCGCAATGCAGCCCAACAGTATTTAGGAGGTTTGAAGTCTTCTCGAAAGTTACTGGTACTCTTGGATCGGAGAATATTGCTAGCTTTTCTAGCTGTCTCCCTACTTAAGTCATCAAGGCTAGCTCCACCTACTACTGCAATAAACGCTACCATAGCAGTTCTTTGGTTTAGTGAAAGTCCTAGACGATCAGCCATTGGAAATATTTTTAGACTCTTGAAAAGGTTTTTCAGGAGTTTAATAGTAACTTCATTAGGTTTATGAAAGGACAGAAAAGAATGTGGCTCAAATAGTTTCATAATGTGTTGAACCTTCACATCCATTCTGTTCATTAATGTCACTGTCACTCTCACCTTCATTGTCATGACATGAACACAACACAAAGCACACACACATACAATATATATCTATGTCAGAGTGTAAGAGTGTAGCAATGAGTGAGAGTGTAGCAATAGATTACGGTTCAGCAGGTTCCATGGAAACTGCTGAACTGTGAGCTGGAGCATTGTCTTGGTGAAACAAAATTTTCTTTTTTTGCAAATGTGGCTGTTTTTCCGTAATTTCTGCCTTTAACTTCTCGAGTAAGGGTGCGTAGTATTCTCCTGTAATGGTTTTCACTTTTTCTAGGTAGTCGATTAAGACAACTCCAAGGCTATCCCAGAAAACAGTCGCCATCACTTTCCCAGCTGAAGGAGCACTCTTTGCCTTTTTTGGAGCTGACTCCCCTTTTGCAGTCCACTGTTTTGACTGCATTTTTGTTTCTATGGGGTATAATAATGAATCCATGTCTCATCTACAGTAATTAATTGTCACCAAAATTCTGATTTATTGCATCTAAACTGCGTCAGAGACGTGTTGGAAATGTTCATTCGAGCTCATTTCAGGTCCAAAGTGAGCAAACGCGGCACCCAACGTGCAGCCAGCTTTCTCATACCTAATTCTTGATTGAGAATATAACAGACATGTTCCTTAGACATGTTCATAGCTTCTGCTATCTTCCTAACTTTTATTCGACTATCGTCCAGCACCATTTGATGAACTTGAGCCTTGTTATTGTTCGTGGTTGCAGTTTTTGGCCTTCCCGAACGTTCATCATCACCCAAGCTGGTACGGCCATGTTTGAATTCAGCTGCCCAAAATTTAACTATAGTAAATGATGGTGCAGAGTCTCCTTACACAGAATCTAACTCATCTTTAATTTGTGTAGGTTTATTGCCTTTCAAAAACAAGTACTTGATAACAGCTCGATACTCAATTGTTTCCATTTTCATACAAACAATCGCATTGACTCACTTAAGTGAATGTCAAACAACAACTGCAAGTCTAAAATGGCTGAAATTTTGTTCTGTATTTATTAAACCATGCGCAAATATGTTCCCCAACTTTTATGGACAAGTGCTGCCATCTACATGTTGAGGTCAGAAATTCTTCAGACAGCCCTCGTAAACATATTTTTACGGGCACCCATGCTTGTTGCCTTCCATTTCCCATGCTCTATCCAAACAATCATTGCCATGCAATAACTGAGCTCTGTTTTGCTTATTTGAACTTACTGAAACGGTACTTAGCACTCATCAGCAGCACAGAGTCAAATCCACATTCAAGTTATCCTGAAATCTGCCTATTCACAGGCCCTGATTATCACATGGGCACACATGCAGAAATAGGCCAAAAAATGGAGTTTAGAGCAATGTATAGGCACCAAAATTGAGCCAGCTGTATGTAAGGGCATAATATTTGGCTATGCCCTGGGCACAAAATTGCTATATTCAGGCCCTGCCAATTCATGCTCATTATTTTGAATTCAATGTTAATATATTTTGAAACTAATTGTTTTTTAAATAATGTATTATGGTTTAAACTGATTTCTTTCTAAATGTACTATATGCTCTGTTAAATAATGCATGTAGTTTTTAATTTATCATTTTATTCACTCCTTCTTAAATGAAGCTGAAGGATGTACATTTATTTCTTAACTGCAGAATCATGCAAAAATACTACTATTTTGGCAACTAAAATTAAGAAAATGGCTGCTGAAATGACAACTTTTTTATGTCGTTGAGGCTACTAATGATATTATTTTTGCCTCCTGACATTGATGGACATCTTGCTTGTAAATCTCCACTGAATTTTCACCTGTGAAAGTGTTTTATTTTGTGTGAGAAATACAGCATTTGTGAGACCTTCTATATTGAGCACATAGTTATAAGCAAGCTACCGGCCATTAATGAATGTGAATTTTGTACAGCTGATTGTTCAACGAAGTTCTAGAGGCAATAAATTTCATGTTCCATTCTTACAAGTGGACTCTGTACTAGAACTTTTTACATCAACTGGATTCCATAAAGATGAACACATGAACAAGCAGAGTTTTCTGCAACAATACATTATCTTGAAAATAATAATTTCATTCTCAATTTTCATAAAATATTCTGCCACAGTAAAAATATTTCAGTGGTTTAAATACTGAAATATTTTAAAAGCATTTTTTGGTATGTTTATGCAGTTACTACTACCAAACCAAGCAGTTCAAATCTACAAAACCTCTTGTTATATCATATTTAGACAACAGGTTGAAAAAGTCATGGGATTTTTATACATAAATGCAACTATGTCAGGTATTTGAAATTTTCTGCAAACAAGCAAGATTTTGGTTGTGAGGATATCTCCTGACAACTGTACTAAACACTGTAATAAGTGATAAACCTATGACAATTAAGAAACTTCCATAAAAAATTTAAATATGACAGTGATCTTGTACTGTAGACTTGAAAACCCTTAATAATTATGTGTATCTACTAGTGGTGTAAGTAGGTAGAAACTAAGCCCAGATTTTAAGAAAGATTTTAGCTCTTTTTAGAAAAATTAGACTTTCTATTGCAAGAATGACAGATGCAGGAGATAAAAAGCTTTCCCTATAGAGATATTCAAAAAAACTTACCAAGTCATACCAAAAGTAAATACTTGCTGATAGCTTTAAATTACCAGTAGTTTACTAATTGAAGTGACTGATTTTTGTGTTAAACAAGAAAATTCCCTTAAAAATAATAAACAATAATAACTTAAAAATTAAATTATGATAAAACTTTTGTTTAGTTACAAAAAATTAATTAGTAATGAAACAATTTGATGTTTTCATTTTTTTCTACTTATCTGGAAAAGATATTAAGTGATAATCAAAGATCCTCTGATAAGAAAAAACTAAAGATTGGAATATGAATAATTTGTTTTGCTCTGATGCATCCAGATATCTTTTTGTCCAGACTGATACAGTTATCTATTTTCTTTGAATATCCACAAGTATCTACCCTACCTGTATGCTGTACATGTACAGCGGAAGACTCAAAATCTGCAGATCCGAAATCTGTAAGGCTCTAAAATCCAAACTGTCTGTTCAATGTAAGTGTGACGTTAAAGTGGGTTAAGCACATGCGTTGTGTTAAAATATCATTTACTTGAAACAAAATCTGGTGCTGGCATACTTCAAGATGATGTAAAAAGGAGAAAATAACTCACCAGGAGTAGCGACGATCCACACTTACACTACGATGGAGCTCTCACACATTCTGCAGTCAGGATCTCACACGAGGACACACACACACACACACACACACAGAAAACGGGATCCTTATATTTTTTTAATCGCAAAACACTTTATTCTTATTATCATTTGCACATGTTAATACACATAATGTCTCACAATATCGTTGGCTATTCGCAAAAGGGGATATCAAAAGAAACACCAATACACTGTATCAGCAAAAAAAGAATGCTTCTATCAGCATAAAGAAAATGGCTCCGGAGGACCGTCATATTTGAAATTTTCTATTCGATTACACGTGTGCCAGGATGAGCACGAAATATCAAAAAAAAAAAAAAGAGAGAGAGAATCAAATTGTGAGTTATACTCACAAAGCTGTATATCATATTCGCTATTTGAACATCTTTTCGCAAATTTTATAAACTCTACTTAACTACCTCTGTTCCCTGCAAATGTACGGTGACTTCGTAAAAAAATGTGCAACACACTCGTCGAAAACTTTTGACGAAGTGAAGCTCTTTCGAACCGAATTTTCTGGGCGCGAAAAAGAGGGAAAACCCAAACGAGCTGCGCAACCAATGAGCGATCGTAAAAGCAGAGGAAAGGAGGCGATGGGCCGCAAGCATTCGCAAAGAATCGTCATTCAGGGAGAAAAACCACGATCGCCAGCCCACGCCAAGGAATCTGATGCAATCGATCTTTGCACTTTCGTCATGCGCAAACACTAAATCGAAGATGATGCAATCTCATCGCGCGATGTCATCATTTCTTTAGATATTAACCCAAACCAAATAAAATGCATAATTAACAGAAAATTTAGGAAAACTTAATTAAATAAAAACATGTGGCCATCTTTGATGCTACAGTAAGCAATGAAATTGACCTGCCAGCTGCAAGTTCAGAAAACTGCAATATAACCACTGAGTAAAACCAATAAGTAATTCCCACTTGAAGAAAAATTATATTTTAGAATTTGTTAACTCTGATGGTAACATGGATAATCTTCAGATGACTTACAGTCAGTGGCGTAGCTAGAGGGGGCAAAGAGGGGCATCTGTCACCGGACGCAGCCCAAGAGGGGCACCAAATTGTGCATAGAATAATTCCTCATTACATTTTGACAGATAGGAGGGGGCGTAAGAATTTCAGTTGTCCCCAGGCTCTGAAAACTCTAGCTACACCTCTGCTGACAGTGACATGATTGAAACTGAATGACAGTCACAAGATAGACTCTGACACAGTAACAATTCTGAGGATTATCAAAAGATTGATAAAATAGCATTTAATGAAGGTTTAGCATGAGAGAGAAATATCTCAAATTTTTAGAGCAGCAAAGCTGTGTTATAAAAGAGGAAATAATGACTGTATAGGAAAAAATAAAAAAAAAAACTATATTTAGAACAACTTAGTCTATTCTTACTATTCAGCAAATGTTTAAAAGGTTTAAATAATTCGCATATAATTTCATAATTTTGTTTGTTATTATTCCTCTGTACATTTATATTATGTTTCTGATTATAATATAAGTAATATAATTTGCGTCCCTTTTTTTAGTGGGGGTGGAAGGAGATAGAGTAATTTTCCTATTATGACCCAAAATCCATAAAATTCTAAAATCTGCAAAAGGTTTGGAACTAAGCCATGTGGATTTTGGATCTTCTACTCTGTATAAACTTTTATTTATTTACTTTCTAATAAAATAGAAACTGTGTCTATTCTGCATAATTTATGCCTAATTCAATCATTACATACATTTGCTATTTATTTGTTACTCATTAAAAGTAACAGATAAAGTATATATTTCAGCTAACGATGTTTCTAGCGCATAATTAAAAAATTGTGAATCAAGTATCTACAAATATGATAGTTGAAAATTTTGAAAATCAGTGAACATAAAAAGTAACAATTGATATCACTACCTGCACTTATTGATTAAACACAGGTGTGGGGGGGGGGGGGAATGTAAGGAAGAGAAGAGCAATTGAAATCACAAATTGCATTCATGAACGATTGTAAATAATGTTGCAGTGAACAATTCAAAATATTTTTCAGATACTTCCAAAATGATGATGATAATTCACGCCGTCCTTTAACAACAAATGAAGTTTATAAAGAATTTATCTGCCAAAGGTTACAACAGGTATATTTTTATTACATTATATTATTTCTAATTTAACTGAGAAAAAAATATTTTCAATATCAGTAGAATATTGTGATTTTTAAGCTGTATACTTGTATCAACATAATATATATTTAATTATATAAAAATTTTTAAAAAGATATAAATAAAATTATGAGTTTAAAGAGTAGTAATTTAGCCAAATGCCAAACATTTGGCCAATAATTTAAGGTGAATACTGAATATTAATATTTTTTAGTTTCATTTTTTAATAATAAATAAAATGTTACTTTAAAGTTTTAAATTATATGTTATATAAAGATTAATTGAAATTTTCTTTTTCATTAGTTGCAGGTGCTTAAAAATACATTACAGTATATTTTCAGTGAAATATTTTAAAATCCATGATATTAAAAAGACATCTTTTTCAAAGATAAATATAGATACTACAGCAGTGTAATGGCACTTAGAAATATCCATATTCTGTGTATGTTGCAGTAATAGTGAGGATTTTACTTTTTCATTTATCTTTAGACAGTTTGTCAGATGACTTGATACTAGATTTTTTTTTAAATGCATGTCTTTTTTTAACATTGCTGAAATGTTTTCTTCAGTGCCTCAAAAGAAAATTCTTAGCTATAATTAAATCATAACTAGTTTAACCTGCTTAAGAAAGAATATTGATTTACTAGAAGATAAAGCCTAAACTTAATGAAAAATATAGATCTAAAATACTGAAGATTAAAAACAATTGCCATTAAAACCTATGAAATTAAAGCTCTGGGTATAAGTGCTTTTCAGTCACCATCCATGTCTTATTCATGGCCAGTTCTGTGCTCCTATCTCTTGTCGTTGCCAATATTTCATTCTTGCCCATGTATCATGTGGTGCCATCTTTCATCAACTGAAGCAAGTGCTACATTATTAACAGCTTCATGGGTGGAAATTTTTTCAATTCCTTTGCGGCAAAATCCATCTGGTACCTTACTTAGTTGTCAGTAATGCATTTATAAAAGTCTTTTAAAAGTGTGTGCTTGAATTATATAGTTGAATAAAAAATTTTTGTTGAAACTATAAAATGAAACTAATAATTATGAAAGCTGTACGCTGTTTACTGTGGAAGCTTTCGTGCACAAAAAAAGTATCAGTAACTTTTGTTGATGTTGTTTCCATTTTGTGTGAAATGTAAATCGCAAACTCTAGTTTTGTGTATTTGAGTTCCTAAAAAAAAATGTATTACTGTAGAATTTCGATTATGCAGATGCCGACTAACCTCACTGTCCAATTAACCTATTCAATCAAGAACCTCCTGTTTTTTGTTTAAAAAAAAACCCCTCAAAAATTGGTCTTCATATTTTCTGAAGGGGGGGGGGGGTCAAAAAATGCTTATTTTTGTCCTTTGGTGTCCTTGGAAAGAGGAACTTCCTACTCCTCTTCTCACATTTGCTCTGTCCAGTTTCAATGCAGGTGGGAAGTAGAGGATAGGGAGTAGAGTTTATCGTAGTGGTGCACAATCTTTGTAAGAGAAGGGCCACTCGCAGAAATGATTAGATGCCATGGGACAAAACCCCAGTTTAGTGAAAAGTGAAACATACTGTTTTTCATAGCACAGGTGCTTGTTTTGAAACCAGAATTTTTGTATGAAAGGCAAAATAGTGCAGTAAAAATAAATTATGAAAATGTAATAGTAATAATCAAATAAATAATAGTAAATAAAATTAATAATAAAAACCTATGAAATGAGTTTTTTAAAGATTCCCCTCAGAGAAATACTATTTTTGCATTTTTTGAACAATTCATGGAAATAATAAAAACTCAAAATATCTGGTATTAATATCGAATTAAAAATAACTTTGTATAGAACACACATACATAAAAATAGTTCGTTGAGTGCATTTTAAGTTGTAGGAAAGGTGCACCCTTTTCCTGTTGCAATAAAGATCCAACCTTCACATTGGCTGGAGTGTGAGAATGCTCATCCGAAACATAAGTATTGTGCTATTTTTATGTATGTGTTCTATTAAAGGTACTAAAGGTAACATCCTTTTTCTGTATGTCAATATACTGGATTCTCTTTTTACATTGATCGAAATAACACAGTGTAAAAATAATTAAAAAAAAACTTTTTTGATTTTTAATATACCAATATATAAGAATTAACTTCTTTAAGAATTTGTAATCCTGTTGCAGGGCTCAGATGAAGTCACTGTAACTTTTTCTCACTATTTTTAGCAGTTGTCACTATTGGTAACTATTTTTGACAGTTGGTCACTTTTTCACTGTTTTAAACATATAATTAAATCTTATTCAAACAATATCATGTTGTTACCCTTTCATTTTTTTCTTAAAGTCTGGCCTCTTGGAGATAAGAACATCAACATTAGGCTCTTAGGCTCAAAGCTTATGTATTCACAGCAAAAGTTGAAAGGGAACTGAACTCTCTTGGGTGTGATCTGTGTTTTTTATTATAGGCTGACCAGAGAAATGCCTACAAATCGCAAGCTTTGATTGCATAATAGAAATGCAATTGTGTAATACTAGACCATTGCATAATACCAATGCAAAGAAGCAAACATTACAGGCCCATTAGTAAAATTGTGCCTGGCAAGCCTGGCAACTTTTTTAGCAAAATAATTGCCAAAAATAAGTCTCCAAAATGAAGTCATCTAAGTGACAGCATCAATGTTTTTTGAGACTTCAATAAAACCCTTTCCTAATCAATGGATATACCCAAAATACTCTCGCATTCTACTTAACCGATTTTGATGCAACAAATGCAAATTTTAATTATTTCATGTGTAAAATTCACGTTTTAGGCTACATTTAATCCCTGAAGAGCAGAACAACCCAGAAATTTGCGACCGTATTTTGTTTCGAATGACTCAATTTTCAAGCAACAAATCAATAGTTTATGAAGCTCGTCAAGATATATGATTGGTTCAAAACTTCTTTTAAAGAAAGTATTACAGTCAACTCCCGCTAATCTGCGACTCTATAATCCGCGAACGCCTGTAATCCGCGATATATTTCAAATGTAAACAAACTTGTTTGTTTACATTTTGAGCGGCATTTGACTGGTAGTATTACTGTTATAGAAGTTATTTGATTGGCTGAATGTTATAAAGACATTTATTATTGATTTTCCACAGGTATTTGAAGTAAATAATTTCATATACACTCATGTCCATAAATTAAGTATAATTCAGAATCACACAGAAATTGATCTCTAAAATAAAAATTTCACCTGTGGAATGATCAGACACATCTTAAGAAGAATATGCAAATTACAGGAAACCACCAGATGGCGTGGATGGTACGTCACAATGACGAGAGTGTAAGAGAGGGGTATATAAGGAATGGTGGCAAAGAAGTAAAATTGTTCACAAGCGCTGTGAAAGCCTTTCAGTGCAAAAACTGCATAGTTATGGCACAAAGGAGGCATTTGGATGATGTTTTACGTGGCAGGATTATCGGACGACTGGAATGTGGACGTACCCAGCTGGAAGTATCCGAGGAACTTGGAATCGCCCAGAGTGTCATCTCCAGGCTTTGGCAACGATTCCAAGATGATGGTAATGCGAGTAGACGTTACAGCACAGGTCGCCCCCGTGTTACAACGCCGAATGAGGACCGCTATTTGGCAGTTACTGCCAAAAGAAACAGACGGAGTACAGCATCAGACCTGTCTCGTCAGCTCTCTTCAGCTACCGGTACGACAGTTTCAAGGCAGACCGTGTACAGACGCTTAGGGCACATTGGTCTATATGCTCGTAGGCCTGTCAGATGTGTTCCACTTACCGCAACTCACTGTCGCCTGCGATTAACCTGGAGTAGAGAGCATGCATTGTGGACACCGCAACAGTGGTCTTGTGTGATGTTTTCCGACGAGTCCAGGTTTAGTTTGGAGTCTGATTCTCGCCGGACATTCATCTGGAGAGCGCCAGGTACCCGTTACCACCAAGAGATTGAAAGACACCGTTACGGTGGTGCAGGATGGCTCGTTTGGGGAGGAATTATTCTTGGTTCCAGAACTGACCTACATATTCAGAGTGTAATGATGACAGGCCACATCTATCGGGATGTCATTCTGGAACAACATGTACGTTTGTTTCGGGGCGCCATGGGTGCTGAATTTGTGTTTATGGACGACAACGCCCGTCCTCACCGTGCAAACATTGTAGACGAATGCCTTCAATCGGAGGATATCACCCGTATGCATTGGCCAGCATACTCACCGGACTTGAATCCAATAGAGCATGTGTGGGATATGCTTGGCCTAGAGACCCTATACTTCGTTAGAGACCCGACACGAGTGAAATAATTTCTGATTGGCTGAAGCGGAGAATCAGCCGCCGCAGGCTATGGATGAAAATCTTCCGTAGAGTTAGCATTGTGAAACAGAGTGACTTCGGAAAAACTGCTGTATCTAAGCATTAAATAATCAGTCTTATGTTTTTCCTTTCGATTTTCCTAATCTGAAATACTTACTTAATGCATAAAAATCACTTTTTAACTAGAAATCCGAAATTAAGTACTATTTTGAAGCGATTATTTACGTAGTTTCGCTTTCGAGCAGTCATCGGGAGCTTGAATTTTAAGTCTTATCTTACACTTTCCTTGTTTGAACTTTACGAAAATATTGTTTTAATATGTATTTATGTTATATGTGCGCATATCATGCATTAAATTAACTAAAAAAGCCTTCAAAAGCTTTGTATTTTGTATTTTTTTCCATGATTGCGCCGGACTGCATTTGGCGAAAAGAATACAGACGCCAAACTGCTGTTGGCTCCTTTTTACTCTGCGCGTTTCATCTGAGTTTTTCGCTTTGAGTCAAAATGTTTCAGTTTCAGTTATAAATATTTAGATACAGCAATATTTTTCTGAAATCGTAGCTCACTAGATATCAGTCTCTGAAAAATATTTACTGGCATGAGTTGTTTTAAGCACTCTATGCAGAAGTTATTCAGCTGTTCAAAAATGTACGTGTTATTGAGGTGTAATTGAATATTTACTATTTACTTTTCAATTTTTGCTTTTTGTACTTGTAATGGTCTTTTGAAGTAGTGTTACTGTTTTTTACGGATTTTTTTTTTGGGGGGGGGAGGCACTGGAAAGATTTGGGGGGATTTTTCTTCTATCGATTTTTCCTTTTGAATTCCCAAACAAATATTGAAAATAAAAAGATCTTGATGCAAAATTGGGAGCGCATGCCCCTTTCTGTATATTCTAACGGCATATTGTGCTTTAACCCATATTATCGCAACAAATCTACTAATAATACCTATTACTTTCATCTTCGTTTCTTCCCCGTAAATGCACAATTTAAATATTTAAATCCTCCATGTTTCGGCAGAAGGAAATATTTTACTTTAATCTCGTTTCTTTGCTAATTTACTTTGATATGACGTAAATTTTATGGCTTGCCGTGTTTACTCGCGTAATAGTCGCACTTTTTTGCCAGAAATTAAACTATTATGCGAGGAAATACACCACACAATATTCTACACTCTAATGTTAAAACATTACTGGTATTATAATAAAATACTAAGTTACCAAATACTTCCAGATTATCTGCCGTATGTTAAATAGTCCTTTCGTCAGTTGCACACAAAAAAGAGGCATTTTTCTTTTTATAGTAGTATTTTCAGACATAAATGAAGATCAAATACGTGGCTGCGACTTTTGTGTAGGGAAAATATTTTGATGAATTTTTCTGCTTCAAAAGACGGGTGCGATTATAATGCGAGGGCGACTACTACGCGAGTAAACACGGTAGTTTTAATCTCACGCTATTTTTAATTTAAGAAGTCACGTTCCTGACTGCCGTAAAAGGAAAACCCAGTTAATTCACCCAGTTAGATTTTTTAACGAAGTAACATTAAAACTTACCAAATATTAAATTTAAAAATAAATCTTCTGTTAATTCTTAATATTTCACCTATCATTTAAACTATCCATTAGTATATTCAGTTTTTGAAATCAATGTAAATTATAGTCAGAAATGACCCATGCTCCCAATTAGAAACAGAGTGAAAATTGTATTAAAAATTCCCCCATTTAAATAAATAATGTGCTTTAACTAACGCATTAGAAGATAAAATATGCAAAAAAACTGATAGAAAATATGCCTGGATCTCAATGTGATCTGTAAAAGGTTAACAACATTTAGAAGGAAAGAAAAGTAGAATTGTTCAGCACAAATATATGTATTTGTATACATTTAAAACTGACAAATGAAGTTATTCATGTGAACTTAATCATAATTTACTTCTACAACAACATTATAGGAAGCATGCTTGAAGAAAAAAAAAAACAGTTTTCCAATATTTAAAAATCAACCAATACCAATATTCATATAAATTAAGGGTTTTATGAATGATGTACTACAAATATGAATTAATAAACAAAAACAAACAAAATGTAAGGGGAATAATAATACATCGTTATGTGATTGCACTTTAATTTGCTGCACTGTAGTTATTTCTCCGTACTCACATTGCATCCATAATTGAACGATATTATGCATGCTCAGTTCGCACCATTTAACAGGTAGAAATAAAAAGCGAAAAATAAAACTCGCCTGCTTCGCGAGTAACGGCCAACTGAGGGAAAACGGGTTGCCATAGTTTGGATGATTTTTCTGCCGTGATGATTTTCTGAGCATGCGCACTAAGACCGTGTCGTATCTCTTACGAAGTTCAGTATCTCTAGCTTGGCCGACGAATTGCAGTCCATCAACCCCCTCCCACCTGTCTACCGGAACTTCGGAGTGCATTGCTTGATGAGTGGTGTAATATTCCCCAAGATCAGATTGATCATTTGATACTCAGCATGCCTAGGCGTTGTCAGGCCTGTATTGCATCGTCCGGGAGACATACTCCGTTATTAACCATCTTACTAACCATGTTATACTGTTTTTTGTAAATAGGTTCTTTTTTGAAATTTGGTCAAGGGAGTAAAACTTGCAATTTTTATTAATTATGTCGAACATATAGCATCTTTTTTGCTCTTTACTTTTTGTTTAATAAATAGACTTTACAAATAAGTCAAATTTGTTTTGCTTCTTTCTCTTTCTTTGCCTGAACTTCATTATCCTTAATTTATGGAGAGTGTATTTGAGCATATTATCATGTAATTAAACATACAGAAACTTATATCCTAAGTTGCATGTGTTCAGTGAATGGATGTAAATAACGAACACCAAAGAAATGCACTGTCCAATCACATCGCTTTACTCCTTTCCTGAATGAAACAAAAAAAAAAAAAAAAAAAACAATGAGAACGTTTGCTCCATGAGAGAGAAAAACAGGCGAGACGATCCTAAAGATTGACCGTTGCAATTAAAATTGGGTGAAAATATGTAACATATTTAACTTTAAGCGCAAACCGTGATTTGGCAGACGACACAACAGTTGCGCAATTTTCCGTTTCTTCCCCTATCTCACCCTTTTGATCTTCTGTCTAGCGATTTATTATGCAACAAAAACTTTCTCCACATAACTGTAGTTCTGTAGGAAGAAAGAAAGAAAAGCATAAACAGACCACATGGCCTTTCTCTTTGTTTACATTTAACTGCCGGAGGAGCACATGCAGAAATAATGAATCATCAGCACTTGAAATGTAATGCACGTGTGTGTGTGTGAAGAGGATAACATTCTTTTCCTCTTTAGAGCTTATATAATAGCATAGAATATTTTTACATAACGAGAAACCGAAAATTACCTCGCAAGATCTGAAATTAATGTAATACTGAGATATAAAATATACAAATGATGCACCGCATGCCCCCCCCCTCCCCCTTCGTGAGCGACCAGTGAAATTCCTCCCTTTCTGATTGAGCTTGTTTATTTTATAATAGATATATATTTAGTTAAAAACGGTCTTTTAAAGAAATTAAAAACAACAACAACAACTGCCCTTTTTAAAAAAAAGAATGTTTGTTTGTTGAAAAACCTCCCGTTTTTCGGGTCCCTTTAAACATTTTGCAAAAGCAATCATTTGTCATTGACCAAGAGTTACTGACAATTAGAAGGCTTCAGGACAAAATTTCTGAAGAAAAATTAAAATCTCTTAAACAAATTACAATCACTGCAATGTGTGAAAAAATGAAAAATAAATAAAAATTTAGAGAGAATTTATTCTTTTAATTTTTTATTAGTAATTGTATTTAATATTAAAAATAGTGTTTTAGTTCAGCAGTATAAATATTTTCTTTCATCTGTCCTTTAGTAAATTTTCTAAATTTAATTGTATTATTTATTGTATTTATATTGACAATTAACTGTGTTTTTATTCAATAGCATATGCATTTTCTTTCATCATTTCCTATTTGTTTACAGTAAATTGACTATAATTTAAAGGGAAATTCTAAATGTAAAAATGTAAACAAAAAAAAAATGACCTATAATCCGCAAAATCCTGTAATCCGCACAACCCTTGGTCCCAGTGAGTGCGGATTAGAGGGAGTTGACTGTAACTGATTCTTGAAGTCAGTATTTGTAGCCTTGCTTTGCTATGTGTTTCTGAGTTGCCCTGGTATATATAATCTATCATTCCTAAAAGTTTATAAACTTTTTAGCCCACTCATATGTTAATCTAATAAATGATACAGTTAATAAAATATTGTATAAATTTATCTGTATAATAGTCTAATTTTAGTCATTTTTTTAATAATATTGGTCATTTCTTTCACTAGTTTTGTTTCTATTTCTTGGGCTGAGCCCTGCTGTTGTATACACTTACTACTTAGCATGTAGGGGGTGATATATGAGAGGATTTATACACAAAATCTATCCACCATTATTCTTTATTTAAGAGATATGAATTCTATGTTTAGGTTCTGCTTCCTTGTATATAAAAAAGTTGAAAATTCATTTGCTGTAATTTAATGTAGTAAAACCACATTACTAACCAGTACATCCAATATACAAAATTTTTTACACTGCATACCTGCCAACTCTTCTGGTTTTAACAGAAGACTTCTTGTTTTTTAGGCTATCTTCTGGTGTTTTGTCAAAAGATGAAATCTTCCATTTTTTATAATTTTTCGTCGGTATATTAATTCTGTTTTTTAAAATTTTTAGTCGATATATTAAATTGTATCGTGAGCTGTTCCAAAAAAATTGTAAATAAATAAATCTATTTCAAAATAATTTATTAAGATAATCATTTTGACAGCTAACCGCACACTGCTGTTGTATGAGTGAGGTCAAAGTGTTTGTAAGCAAATCTTTTCTCAACAGTTAAAAAAAGAAAGCAGAAATTTCCATTTACTTAATTGTTTTTATTTTTGTGAAAATACTCCATCTATTTTCATTTTATATAAAAAATTCGAGTAAGCTATTTTCTATTACTATTTAATTTTATTTTTATTTCTATACATTGCTAATATAAAAAAATAATAATCAGAAATGGTAGTAAACTGCAGAAAACAGTCTTTTGTTCTTACTTCCTATTTCAAAAATTATCTTCTGATTTTTTGTGAAATCTTCTCTTTTTTCAACCCAAGTCTTCCTGTTTTTGGCTTACAGAGAATGGCAGGTATGACACTGTTTTAATTAAAGAAAATCAATTTTTTTTTCTTATTCAAGTAAAAGTTAAACATTAACTAATTCAAAAGTAATATGAAGATAAAAAAATATTTGATTTAAAATTACATTAATTGTCACAATGTTGAAAACTTTAAAAATATGCATTAAGTTTAGTACACCAAAAATATTAAGCCTAAGCACTCTGTACTATGCTCATTTTATCAACACAAATATTAATGTTATGGATGAGATTAAATTATAATACCAGTTTTTGGAATAGGTAGTTTAAAGCATGACCCAAACCACTATTTTGCATTTGGAATGAAAGTAATTTTTTTTTTCTACTTGCTTACTAATATGTGAACAAGCCTGCTAGTTATTTCTCAACTGCTAGCTATTACTCAATTATCCTACTAGTTTGCCTAATAGTTGCACCACACAAACCTTTCTTAAAATGTTTTTCCCACTCAGATGGAAAGAGAAAAATAAAAACAAATTATTATTCATGTTTTGTTTTGTTTCCCTTTAAAATGATTACTGATTTACAAAATTGCATCAGCAAAAGTGTAAGGAGGTCTTGGTGGACCCCAAGTTAACCCTTCACAAGTTTGTTGTGTTACCTTAAAACACTACACCTCCAGTGTAGTGTTTTAAGGCAAACCTGACAAAGGGTATCTGTCTGAGAGAGGTGGTCTCGGCCAAAACATAAAGTTTGGCAAAATAAAAAGCAATGGTAGTATGTATCTTGAAAAATAACAAGGCATCATAGTAAACAAACAAAACATTTTAATTAAAATGAATACTAAAATACACTCAGGGATCACTCTAGAGTGTTTCAGGGGGGCGGCCCGCCCTGGTGCCCTTTTTCTGGTAAAATGCCGCCCTCCTTGCCCCTTTTCTTGATAAAATTCCGCCCTCTTTGTTTTTGTTTTTCTTTCAATCAAAATGCCTCTCTCCTTTTCTCCACCCCTCCTTGTTTCCCCTTCTCTGGCTAGACCGGGACCACTGTGGTCCGGGCTAGACCCCAAAAAAGCCTCTCTCTAACAACAACAACAAGGAAGTTGATTTGTTTATTCTCTTATCAATGATGTGTGGGGAGGAGGGGGGGGGCATCTGCTCAGTGGCTGCTCTACTCCCTCCCCACCTGAGGAGAGGGTTAAAACCAGTCCCTGTAGCTTGAGGTGGTCATAAAATATCTCTTTAGAGAAACAATCTGTCATCCAGAAGAGTAGTCATAACAGTAAATTATTTCCTACTGTAAATGGCGCTTTACCGTGTTTTATAAATGCTGTAAGTAATTAATAAACGCCACTTGGTTATTGTTTATTTTTTCAGATTTTCAAAACACATTCATCCAAACTTAGGGCTGGCTGCACGGAAAGTTCAAGACAAGGGCAATTCCGGAAGTCTGGGTAACCCCCCCCCCCCCACACACACACACACACACACCCTCCTCCTCGTCGATGTACTAAAAAGAATAGGGAAAAATTGATTCATTGACAGGGTGTGCAGCAGTCAGGAAGTTCTACTGGAAAATATCGAATTTCTGGTCAGCATAGGGGCTTGATGACCAATTGATGATTATTCTATAGGGCCATGGGTGCCGGCAGCATAGGGCAAGGGGGGTAATGCTCCCCCCCAGGATTTTTGTATGCAGTGTTTTCCCTTGCTTTTTTGCTCTTTCCAACATGGTAACCATATGTTAAAGTAGTCTTTGCCCCCCCCCCCATGGAAAATATTCTGTCGGCGCCCATGTATAGGGCTATTTTAAGCGGAGATAGGGGTGGGAACTGTCAATACAAAATTTGTGTCTATTTTGCAGCCCCTCCAAAAAAAATGAAATCGTCGACGATTGCGAGAATGCAATTCTCGTCGACTGCACGGGCACGCGCCCCTGGGATGTTCATTTTTACTGTACTACACGCTCATCAAAAGCCCAATGGACAGTGCGAAAATGCGCAGTGGGGAGAGCCATTGAGACTATTTTGATTTCATCGATTGAGAAATTAAAAATGTGTGCAAGAAGGTCAAATTCTTTCCGATCCCTGAAGGTTCGGGAGTTATTTTATAATTATGTAATTACAAATATTACATAACAATAATTATAAGACTTCTTGCCTGTTTAGAAAATCCTTTGCCGCTGCCCATGATAGGAAATACTATCGTTCCCCCCCCCCCCTCTTTTTTTATTATGTCATGCACTTGCAATTTATTTTTCCCTCGGACACGTCTTATCTAAACTGGCATTCTTATTACAGAATATTTCCAAAAGTTATGCATATAGTGCTGCAACTAGAGGTCAAGTCGCCCAGAACAAACCTTTGTTTTGGCGCTCCCTTCTTTCCATTTCAATTTTGACGTAACAGCACTATGCCTGGGGCAAGTGTCCCGTTTTCCCTCCACTAGTTGCAGACTAGCATATATACAGAGAGAAAAGTTGCAGTGATGCTGAATACGATAAAATTTGAATCTAAAACTGAATGTTTTCGGTCATTTTCGTGTCCGAAAATTGGCGTGATAATGAAAAATTTGTCGGCAAAACCGGATTCCCGTTATTTTGCAATTACAAAATTTAATTTTTTTATGCTTTTTTTGTTTTGTTGTTGTTATTGAAATAAAGCATAATGGACTCCTTACACAATTTTTGTAAAAGTGTAAATTTCATTAAGTGAAAAAATTTGGTTTTAAATTTTTTTTAATCATTTGCTTAAAAAATTGCTATTAAGAAAACATATTTTCAGACATAAAAGTATGTTTATAAAATCTACCCTTATGTGTTTGTCGACAATAATTACAAAAGTTGTCCTTTTTGTGTGATATGATATGCCCTTTTCCCAAGCACTGTCCTTTTTCTGTAATGTGCACCCTGCCCTTTTTCATTTCTAGAGTGATCCCTGATACACTAACTGCTCGCTAAGCAAGTATAAAGTCACAGCATAAGGAAAACTCAAAAGAGTCCTGTTATCTTTACATGAAAAAAATTGAGGCTGTTAAAAGATTGAAGAAAGGCAAAAACAGAAGCAACATAGCACTTGAATGTAACATTGCAACATCAACTGTTTTGGATTATTTTAAAAACAGCAATTCAATTATTGTTCAATTATCCAGATTTTTCATTAATTTAATCAGCCTCAGTCCCAATTGATCTGTATAATCAATGCTCTACTGTAATTGCTTCTTGTTTGTGAATACTGGTGCTATTTTTTAAATAGAATATTCTGTGATTTTTCAGGGATTTCAGATAATTCTTACAGCAAAACAACATACTGGATTTTCAATTAATCAAATAAGTTCCAGTCCACAACTTACTTCCACATTTTTCAGAGGACAACAAAAGACTGATCATACGGTAAAATATTCATTTCTAATAACTAAGCAAAAGTTCATTTTTTAAATTTCTAAATAAATGCTATACATTACACTAGATATATAAAATGATATTTATTTAGTTATGTACGTAATGCATCTTGAAAGTCTTAAGGCTGCAGTTTGAAGAAAAAAAAAAAAAGCTGTTGTTGGTCTTGGTACACAAATTGAAATAAACTAATAGCATTTAAAAAAAAAAAAATGCAAAATGTTTCTCCATAAACTGCATTGCATAATGTAATAAGCGAAAAAACTGTACCTTTTGTGAACCTTTCAAAAAAATTCTTAAACATGGAATGGTACTGCAAGCTTTTCTAAAAGTGACACATTTTGCAAAATTTTTCTGAAGGTTTTGTAACTAATAGAGATTGTTTATTTCCATATGTAGTACAGCTTGTAAACAGACAGTTTCAGCAATTTGAAGTGCCTGACATAATTAGTTTATTTGTACTTATGTACCAAAATCGCATGATTTTTTTGAACCACACCATTAAGTCAGTAATTTGATCTTATCCTTTAACCTCATATATGCATTTATTTTTACAGACTTAGTTGTAATGCTGTTTATACTGTTTTATTTTTTTTTAATATTTATTATTAGTATCTTAGTCAGTGGGTAATGGGTATCTTTAAGAAAATATTATGCGATACTACATTCCAGTAGGCCAAATGCCTAGATTTTGAAAAATTCTGAATTTCAAACATTCAGACTTAAGATTCTGTACTATATAATGATTTTTCAGCGATGACATTTATTGCAGTGCTACAATAAATTGGTGTAGCATTTTTATGCATTTTTCTTTTTTCTAATATATTTTCTTAGTTTGGTATTTCTTCCTGAAATTACAGTACATATAGCATTTTCCCCCCTGTTGTATAACATTTTTATGCATTATATTGACCTTAAACTTTTAGATGCACAGTGTGCCTGTTTTAAATACTTATATAATATAAAATATTATTTTAGGAAGAATACCTCTTAAGCATTGGTAGAATATTTCATAAGTTGAATCTTGATGGTTCAAAAATAACTGTAACACAGTATCGGCCTCGGTATGTTATAATCTTTTTAATATAAATTTGTAAATATATTTATGTAATTCTGGGTGTTATATGTACCTTTGTGAATTCTTTATTAAGTGTTGTTGGAGGCTCTGTACAAAATTTCAAGTTTTTTTTTCTAAAATACTGCTAAATTACCCATTCATTCTCAGAATTTTTTCTGCTCGCTTGGTGGGCAGAATTCTGGAATGTCTCATTGTATCACTTATTTAGAACCTAAAGAAGGTTTTCTCATAGACTTTCACATTTTTTTTTCTTTTCAAATAACTCTTGAGATTAACACATAATTCATGTCCCATTCAACCATGAAGGTCCAAGCTATCTTATCCTACCATATTACAACTGCATCGCACTACACTTTTCTCAGTGGGAAAAAATATGTACATTTTCATGATGTGCTATTCAAGAAATAGTCTTTCTCTTTCTTTGGTGGTCTAATGCTAAAACCTCTTAAGATTTCAACAGGGTTTTAATTAGTTTCATAAGTTCTAACCTTCATTAAAAAAAAAAAAAAATTAAGTAAGTAACTGGTGTTGTAAGTGATCATTGGGTTACAATGTTACTGTAAATATAGTTTGATCCAGTATTGCTGCACAAGCCAGCAAAGATCTCTGCTGGTAGAACTTAAAACTTTTTTCTTATACCTTAATTAGAATCTAAAGAGAGTTGTTATGTTTATTTCAATGTTTCTGTTTAAAGCTGATAAGATGCAGAGCAAAATGACCTAGAAGTTTTTAAACCCCTCTTTTATCTCTATAAGGATTGAATTTAAAAAGAAAACCTCATTCTTATATCTTAACTAGCTGAAGTACCCGTCGTTGACAGGTTAGTACTGAATGCAAATTTCCAAAAAGCAAGAACTTTCGTCAGCATTGTATGAGTACACAGAATGGATGTAGTATGTTGCCAAAGTAAAGAAAGCGAAGTTATAATTTTTATGTATTGTTAAAATATTACAGGTTAGAGAGTAACTAAGTAATATCATTTCATCCGCTTTAGTCGTAATTATGTGATGCGCGAACGAATATTTACACATATTGAAATAATTTTATCAAATTCTAATCAATATTTTTGAAAAATTGGAAGCCTAGAATTTAAATTGAGTGATAACCTATCATGTCAGCAAATTTCGTTTCATTTCCTGCAGTTTTTATTTTGTGATGCTGGAACAAAATTTCAGCATTTTAAAACAATTTTCACAAAATCTCAAAATGTAATTAAAAAATTAAATGCCTATAAATTAAGATTAGCAACTACCTATCATATCACCAAATTTCGTATCATTCGTATTAGTCATTATTATGTGATGCTTGAAGAAATATAAATGTATTTTCAGAGAATTTCCTCAAAATCTAATAAAAATGTTTTAAAAATTGGACACCTGTAGTTTATGTTGAGCAACCATTTATCATGTGACCAAATTTCACATCATTTGTTTTAGTCGTTATTAAGTAATGCGTGAACAAAGATTCACTCAGTTTTAAACGATTTTGTGCAAAATTTCGAAATTTGGTCGATTGTTTTTAATTAGATGCTTATAGTTTAAGATGAGTGACCACCTATCATTTCATCAAATATCATTTTTTCAACTTTGCAGTTATTAGGTGATGTGCGAACACAAATTTATGCCGTTTGAAATGATTTTCGCAAAATCTTTAACTCTAATCAAGATTAATTTGATGCCTATGTTTTAAGTTGAGTGACCACCAATCATGATACCAAATTTTATTTCAATCGCTTCAGTTGTTTTTACGTGATGCTCGAACACGCATTTACGCAGTTTAAAATGGTTTTCACAAAATCTCAAAATTAATCAAGATTTTTTTTTTTTTAATCAGCACCTATGTTTTAAGTTGAGTGACCATCAATCATGATACCAAATTTCATTTCAATTGCTGCGTTTATACGTGATGCTCAAACACAAATTTACGCAGTTTGAAAGGATTTTCGCAAAATTTCATAATCCAATCTAGATTTTTTTTTTAATTCGACACTTACGTTTTAAGTTGAGTGACCATCTATCATGACACCAAATTTCATAGCATTTGCTTCAGTCGTTCTAACGTGATGCTTGAACAAAAATAAGCGTCACGGACAGAATGACAGAACGACAGACAGACAAACTTTTTTTTGGGGGGGTCACACCGGATTCCTAGGTGCCTGAAATGAATAGAAATTGCAAAATTTTTTAATTCCAAGAAATGTACACACAAAAGTCTTAATTTTATTTATATAGATGAGTGCCTGAAAAACTGTCATGCTAAATTAAGCATCTATTTAAAATGAATACTAAAAATACAGCAAAGAAGACTTATGACATTTTAGTCATAAAAATGTAATATTCTTTGGTGTTAAATGTTGAAAAACTTTTTCTAATATCTATACTATAGCATAATGCTGAGAGAGTAATGCTGATTGAGTAATGCTGATTGAGTAATGCTGAAGAAGATGTAATGCTGAATTCTAGGTTTCAACTTGAAGCTGCTATTAAAACATATAAAGAGACATAAATTGTTCAGCAACCTTTTGTTCCCTCTCTAAAAGAGTCAGATTTTAAAAAACTCGTATTTTCATTGGTGCAGAAAGCAAGCTATCACGCTAAATTTTATTTTTCTACCTAAAACTGTAACTAAGTTACTCTAAAGTGGCCTGGAAACTTCAACATACCCTTTCACTGCATACACATCAAAGTTGAACCCCCCCATCCTCTTTTAGAGTTCAAGAGAAGTGTTCTCAAAAAATTTCATATTTGCACCTCAATTAATTACCAAACTATGGTGGTGGATGTTATATCTTCATGCTCCCAATAAATGGCGCGAACTGCCCACGCCAAAAGATGTGTACTGTGTTGAAACCCGGGATGGATTCCCACACGTTCATGTAAAAACATTCTGAAAATAAAGTGTTGTGATGTCGACAACTGTGTGTTTAATTAAGTCTCACTGAGCAGGCTACAATGGATATTTAACTAGAGTAGAAAAGTTGAAACAGTGCCAATGATTATAAAAAAATTCGAGGCTGAATAATTCGAAGAATTATAAGTTAAAAAAATGACGGATTCGAGTTCGATCATAGGAAGAATTGATTTACCGAATCCAATTACCGAACAATGGTGTTCCATGGAACATCTATACATAGTTCTATTTTGGTGGGAGTTCTATTTTTCTGCTAATGAGATTACAGAATCTCATTAGCAGAAATATACTGTATAGTATATTCTGCTAATGAGAAGTGTGGAGTTCTATTTTTCTGCTAATGAGATTACAGAAGATGAGAAAAAGAAGAATATATTCTTAAGCGTCTGGGGTACGCAGTAGGGTTGAGCCAAAAATCGATAAATACCGACATATCGGTTTTATTTCAACATCAGATATCCGATATTCCCATTTTCATTTCAGTGAAATCTCGAATTCGATAAAGGTAATAAAAAATACAGGACGGCGATAAGAAAATCCTGAGATCAATACCAATTTGTGATACTTTTTGCTACTGCTTTCTCTCCATTGATGATGATATCGGATTGCGGAAAAAACAGCTCTATGGTTTATTAGCCTAATTACCATAATTAATTAACGTATATCTCGGAAACTATCCATCGGAGCCCGTTTTTATTGATTCACGACCCCCCCCTAGACTCAACAGCCCCATCAATACTTAAAATTTTGAATGCTTTGACACCAAACTTAACCTTTCAATCTTACAGGTCCAGGGGGTCATACGAAGCTCCCCTGTATTTTCAATTTGGGCGTTTTAAACGCTAACCTCCTCCAGCAGCATCTCCAAAGCCTGGAAATCGTCCCAGAGCCAATTTCTACATGTTTGCAGTCCTTTTAAGCCTCAATCATGGTTAATTAGTAGAATTACCATAATTAATTAACGTATATCTCGGAAACTATCCATCGGAGTGCATTTTTATTGATTCTTGACCCCCCTAACACTTCACCCCCATCGATACATAAAATTTCAAATGCTTTGACACCAAACTTAACCTTTTAATCTTACAGGCCTAGGGGGTCATACGAAGCTCCCGATATTTTCATTTCGGGCAGTTTAAACACTAGCTTTACTTGAACCGCCTTCCGATGGCATCTCCAAAGCCTGTAAACCGTCCCAGAGCAAATTTCCACATGTTGGCATAGACATTAACTCTGCAACTGGCCATCGATATATCGCTTTCATTTGAATCAGCAACCGCTGGTGTTAAATTGTTGCACGAGAAAAAACAATTTGCTGTGAACAAGATTTCAAAACCTAATTTCGTAAAGCAAAAACGAAATAATTTTCATCCAAAGGACACTACAAGTAAAAAATGTGTCAAGAACTTTTTCCGATGTCTGAAGCAGCATGACACCAAGGACTGTCCATACAATCAGCTGAATGTTTTGGTTGTTCAAAAATTCGTCATTTGAAAGTTGCCTGCCGCCTTAGAAAGTCCTCCAACGTTCCTCCAAAGAAGGTGAAGAAGGTGAACCACGAGAAAATTAAAACGCTCCAAGAACATTGTTCGTTGAACTATATGAATGATACTAAAAGTGATAGTGCATTTTCGAAACATATTTTCATAAATGGTAAAGAAATTTTACTCGAAATTGACTCAGAGGCAGCGTACTCTATTATGAGTAAATCTAAATTGGAAACCTTGTTCTCTGGTTAGGTAAAATTAATTAAATCTAATGTGAAACTGCAAACCTATACTAAAGAGAATCTTACTATTCTTGGTGAGTTAAATGTGGATGACACAGTTGTTAATGTTTGCATTCCTAATTTGCAAGTCAGTTTTTGTGAAAAACTTTGGAAAGGGGGAAAAATGGTTGTTAGGCAAAATTATAAAATTGTTAGGTAGCCGATAGGTTTTAGTAGTAAGAAATGATGGAATAATGTGTAAACGTCATGTTAATCAATTACGTCATAATACAGGGATAAGTCAAGAAATGAGGCAGGAAGAAAATGAAACCTTATTCCCGAGTTGAAATTTTGAAAGCTATTACAATAATTATGATTTAGTTAGGGAAAGTGAATTAAGAGAAACCTGCATTCCTATGGAACAAAGTATTAAAAATGATTTTTTTTTTTTTTTTTTCAAATCCACCTCAATTACCTGTAACAGATATGTAATATCTGTATGATACAGGAACAGAAAATAGTAATGAAAATGTTCCTGAAAATGTAAGTGCAGCTGATATAACTCTTCCAAGTGGAAATGTATGGGAGAATTCAGAGACTGTGGACACATCTGTGAAACTACCACAACAACCTGTTTGACGAAGTGGGCGGAAAAGGAAAAAACTAAGTTGTTTACACTATGAAGGGAGGGGTGTTATATCTTGTAGCTCCCAATAGATGACGCAAGCTGTCCAAGCTGAAAGATGTGTGCTGTGTTGTAACCCGGGATGGATTCTCCCACGTTCATGTAAAAACGTTCTGAAAATAAAGTGTTGTTATGTCAACAACTGTGTGTTTAATTAAGTCTCACTTAGCGGGCTCCAATGGATATTTAACTAGAATAGAAAGGTTGAGACAGTGAGTCAGCCAGTCCCTTAATTAGGGTTTTAGTATTTTACACAATCCTACTTAAAGCTGACTATATAACAAATTTTTTAGAGTTATTTACCCTCTGTAAGGGGAATGAGGTGGCCTCTCTTAAATACTTTATTTTAAGCCTAGAATATAACCACAAACTTCCATGAACATTAAACAATATGAACACATGTAGAACTCAAAATCCAAAATTTAAATCCCTAAAATCTCCCTTTCTGCATATTTTCCTTTCAGAAAAATATTTTTTGATGTATTTATTATAAATTACATGATTTTGTAATGCTTTAAAATATTTTAAATGTAAGAAATTGTGGCTTAGGCTCTCATCAATATGCCAGCTGCAGATAATATAATTAAAATGTACTTTTTTCATATTACCTAGTTGTGAAACTTCTATTAAACTAATTATGGATGTTTTAAATTTATTTTGTGTGTTTTTGATAAATTGTTTCTTTTTTTTTGTGTGTGTAAGTACTAATTTATTTAAATATCTTTTAAAATTGTTTTTTAGCCATTCACCAAGAGAAATTAAGATTCGTTATTGCTACCGCTTTCACGCTCCAGATAGTGATACTTATGGTGTTTCTTGGGTGGATTTCTCTAGTGAAAAATTAGAAAATTATAATTGGAATTATTTAGACCATTATATATGTATGAGAGGTGAAGGAGAATTTGAATTAAAAGATGTGAGTATGAATAACATTCAAATTATGTAATGCATAATTTAAAAATCATTTTGTCTTTATATTGTTTTGTCTTGAGCATAACAGCCTGAACAAGAACTAATTTTTTTTTTAATTGAAAAATTCCAAAGAAAAACAATGTCTACTCAACTTTGGTGATATAAAATAACAATAATAAATAAAATAAAAACTAACTTAATTGAGATTATTGATTGCTTTTCCCAGCACAGTTATTTTCCTTACATATTTTTCAAGAGGGCTTAGACCAACCATCTTTATTGGGTATATCTAGAATTTGTTTTCTAAATGACAGCAAATTACATTGCTAGTGAGAATGATAACAAAATGAACTTAAGTAATACTTCCTCCAAACCTCTCTCTCTTTTAGTTTAAAAAATCTTAATTTTAATTTACTGCTGCTATCAAAGATTTTATTTTACTGATATTATAAAATCAGTGCAAGAATTGGTCTGGGGGTAGAAGTTAAAATATAAATGAAACTGCTCTGGAATATTTTATTTACTTTGATACTCAGATAAGCATTTTATTTTAAAACTGAAAATATTCTATTAAAAAACTTCTAAGAACTATACATTTTTAGAAAGTGAATATATCAACCTTTCAAGTATATTAGGCAAGTTGGAGTGTATAGACTGATTATTTTACCAACTATGCGAAAAATTCCAGAGCTGGGGTAATGGAGTTGTCGCAAATTAATTGTTTCATCTGTTCCATCTGTGGTTTGCAGAGGAAGATGATAAATGCCAACGGTTCAAAAGCGAGAAATTTCATCTGGGAATCGTCCCAGAGTAGCTCAGTGATAGAGCACCCGCACGTTAAGCGGTAGTCCTGGGTTCAAGCCCCAGCTCTGTAATTTTTCGCATAGTTGGTAAAATAATCAGCCTATAACACTCCAACTTGCCTAATATACTTGAAAGGTTGATATATTCACTTTCTAAAAATGTATATAACTTCTGCGGCGTAATGGAGTTGTCGCAAATTAATTGTTTCATCTGTTCCATCTGTGGTTTGCAGAGGAAGATGATAAATGCCAACGGTTCAAAAGCGAGAAATTTCATCTGGGAATCGTCCCAGAGTAGCTCAGTGGTAGAGCACCCGCATGTTAAGCGGTAGTCCTGAGTTCGAGCCCCAGCTCTGGAATTTTTCGCATAGTTGGTAAAATAATCAGCCTATACACTCCAACTTGCCTAATATTCTAAGAACTATTCTAGAAACTGTATGCATGTTGTGTTTAATAAAAGGTTTTCTCTGTATATACTTTCAGTTGCTTTGTTAGTAGTTTGATTAAAAAGTATATTTGCTAATTAAACTGATATTTTTTCTAAATGTTTCCTCTAAAACTTTGAATTAGATCAAGTTGTGTTTTAAATACTTAATAATAATAACTTTAGTATTGAAAATGGAATTCACCCCCTCCTGCCCATTGTTGCCCTATTTGGGATCTGGCACCACATGCACTTACTAGGGGGCATAACAAAGTTAAAACACAGGTAAAAAGATCCCTTGTCTCTTAACAATATTAGATACGTTTCATTTTAATTTTACCTATACATAGTTCTTTATAAATTTAATTCGTTTTTACACCAGTTTTATGAGTACACTTTACCAGTTGAAATATATTTCTATTTCAAATACTTAAATAAAAGAAAATAGTTCTTTTTTAAATACAGTTTCCTTTATAATTTTTATTTCACAATGTTCAATTTTAACACAGTCTCTCAAATACTGGAGGTTGAGGATGCTGCTACTGCCTTCTGGCTTGCCTGAAACAAAAAAGATTATTGAAGGAAGTGACCGTTGTGACTTGTATAACAAATTTTCAGATGAAGATAAAATGGCTCAGAGGGAAGGTGTTCTCAAATTCTTTGAAGTCATGAACAAAATTCGACGAACTGCTTCAAAGAAACTGAAGGTAAATACTGAACGAATTTAAATTATTTGCTTAAATATCAACTAATCAGCTTCGTTTTTAAAGTTAATTAAAAATGAAAGTATATAAAAAGAAAGAATAACATCTGAATTTATTCATATGCTTGCACATTATAGACCTGTATATTCAGTGATTCATTTACACATCCTGATCAGACTTTATAGCATTAGTGCATGCATGTGAGCATATGTATGTGAACATATTAAACAGAAGAAAAATTCAATTATAACTTTAATCGACAAAATATTATTTTAATTTATTCTAAGTTCTCTTTGTTAAGCAAATTTTTTTAATGCAAATTTTATCAAACTTTTAATGTTTTCTTACATTACTCAAATTTTGTTGTTTAAAATTTATTTGTCTATTAAGATGCCTTCATTTTTGCTTCCTCGTCGATCCAGTATGGGTCATGCTATGCTTTCTACAACTGGAATAGCATCCTTGAGGGACAGGGTGAGTAGCAATCGAGTACATGATCGTCCTCGAATGCGTAGCAACTCAGCCAGAATGGGTGCACGTCCAGAAGTAGTTGTGCCATCTGGTCGTGTATCACCTGCCACTGAAGCTGATGGCAGAGTAAGTTTAAGACATTGTTCTTAGATTTTTATCATTTTAGTAAAGTTAAAATTAAGTATGTGTGTATTGGTTGCATGCAGTCCGTATAAACCAGGGCTGTTATGATTTTGTCTAATCCAAAAAAACCAGGTGGATTTTTTTGAAAAAGATCACTTGAGAAAACCCAACTGAGTTTTTTCAAAACTTCAACTTTAATAACATACCTAATGCATTTCTCTCTCTCTCTCTCTCTCTCTCTTTGTTATGTCTACCATTTGAATTAAAATGAATAAGATTTTTTTTTAACCATAAAAAAACATTGGTTAAAAGTTCTAATTCAGCACTAGTATAGTACTTTTAATTTCATTGGTAAAATTATTATTAATAATCTAAAAGCAAACCGTGATTGGTTATTATTTTTATTGATTTATAAATTATTATTAATAATTTAATCATTTTTTCATCTACAGTTGATTTTTGTAATCAGTTGCTTTAAGTTGTATTTAGTAATTAGAAAAATTATTCCAAACACATTCTGAACCCCCATCCCTTCTCTTAAAAAACCCTGGTAAAACCCCCAAAACCCAGATAAAAGTCCCAAAACTCTGAAAAAAACCAATGTGTTGGGTTTTTAACAATTTTAATGTAAGCAGTACTGGATTAAACCCTACAGGGCCCCCTAAGGTATAGAACTTCTGAGGATCCGTATGCAAAACTTGTCAAATTTCAGGGCCACATATAAATTTCTTTGAAATGCTTTCTATCTTTTGAACAGACCTCTGGACCAATGTAGCATAAGACTACACTAATGGCCAGACTATAGACATGTTATGCTTTCAAAATGAAAATCCTTTTAGTTTGAACTGAAGCTGCATCAGTTCAATGCATCTTAGTAAGATGCATTTTACTGAACATCCTTAGAGTACAAATATGGGTTGTGTGTTTGTTATTTCTGCTGCACCATATTTTCTTAAAATAACTGTTAAAGTGTGTGTGTGTGTGTGTATGTTTTTTCAGTATGAGTTTTCTTTTTTGAAAGGTATCTTCGTACTTACGTATTATCCTGGCGGTCATTCCCGCCAAACAATTTTTTCGTCAAATGTGCTGGTAAACTGTTGCCAATCGTATTCCAAACCATCAATAATTTCTTGTGTCTGGCATTTATCTTGGCGAAAAATCGCCCGTCTTGGCAGACCGCCGGGATAATACGTAAGTACCGGTATCTTTAGAGCCCCTGAAATGTGTGAGGCTCAGGCTGTGGCCTAATCAGCCTAATCAATAATCCAGTCCTGCACATAACATAGTGTAAGTATTGCTTACCTAACAATAATTTACATTTTAAAATAAATCATTTACTTTAAAACAAATTATTTACCTTAAAACAAACTTTTTTTGCTATCAATCTTAGAAAAATATATTTTGAAAATAAGTAGCTTTTAAACTTGAATTTATGGTGAACTCTTGTTGTAAATATAGATTTTTGAAGTAAATTAGGTACTAAATATTTTAAATCCCACAATCTAAAAATGCAGAATAACTTTTTTTTGTATTATTATTGAAAAAGCACTTGACTTTATATCATGGGATTCCATGCATCTAAGAATATAGGGACCAGACTTCCTGCTTTTGGCAGGACAGTCCTGTTTTTCACCTATATGTCCTTCTGTCCTGCCAAAGTCTTGCTTTATGAAAAAGTAGCTGAAGGCCCCATTCTTCGCACGGAAATGAATGAATTTTTTTTTTATATTATGGTTTGTTGTAATTACTATTTATCATAACAAATAGATACATCAAAATGAATATTGCATGAATATTATCTGGGTTCAATAATCATGCATATACAATTTCATGGCGATCATTTGAATGGTGAAGATGATGATTCGGCGCAGCGCAATCTACTGTCAAAGTTATTGCAAAATGGATAACATCAAAATATTTTCATGTTCAAATATCTATGTGCACCAATTTTCATAGCAAACAGTTTAACGGTCAAGATACGCTGCAGTGCCATCTAGTGGCAAATTAAAGTAATAATATGCTACAGTGCCATCAAAGGGCGAGTTATAGCAAAATGGATAATGCTAAAATATTCTCCATTTCCAAATATGTATGTATACCAGTTTTCAGAGCAGTCAGTTGTACGATCAAGAAGTTGATTGCTACAGTGTTATCTAGTGGCGAGTTAAAGTAATAATGTGCTGCAGTGCCATCTAATGGTGAGCTACAGCCAAATGAATACTAAAAAAATATTCTCTCTGCTCAAATGCGTAAGTATTCCAATTCTTACAGTTAATCAGTTGAATGGTTTTGAAGTTGGTGCACTGCATCAGCATCTAGAGGCAAGTCATAACAAAATGGATAGCGTAAAAGTATTCTCCATGCTCAAATATCTGTATGTACCAATTTTCATCGAAATCAGTTGAACGGTATTTTCATAGCAAGTGGTTGAATGGTACAGAAGGCGAGTTACAGCAAAACAGATATGGCAAAAATATTCTTCGTGTTCAGACATCTATGTATACGAATTTCCATGGCGGTCAGTTGAACATTCCTGAAGTTATTGGTTTGAAGTAACATCTAATGGCAGCAAAGTGGAGCAAAATATTCTCCATGTTCACATATCTATCTATACCAGTTTTCATAGCGATCAGTTGAACAGTCTTTATATGCTGCTGCGCCATCTAGCGGTGAGTTGAAGAAAGAAGTTGATACATTGCAGAGCAGTCTAGTGGCAAGTTAAAGTAATGATGTGCTACAGCACGATGAAGTGGCGAACGCATAACACGAAAATATTCTCAGTGTTCAAGAATCTATGATATCAATTTTCATAGAGATTAATTGTCTGGTCAAGAAGTTGGTGCGCTGCATTGCCATCTAATAGCAAGTTATAGCAATAATGCGCTGCACTGCCATCTAGTGTTGAGTAACAGCTAAATGGATGTTAGAATATATTGTCCATGCTCAAATGTGTACGTATAAAAGTTTTTATGGCGAGTATAGAACTTGATGTGCTGCAGTGCCATCTTACGGCAAGTTATAGAAAAAGGGATGGTGTAAAAATATTCTCCATGCTCAAATATGCATGTGTACCAAGTTTCATCAAAATCATTTGAACGGTATTTTCACAGGAAGCGCTTGAACGGTATAGAAATCGACGTTCTTCAGCACCATCTAGCGGAAGATATATAGCAAGATGGATAGTGTACAAATATTCTCTGTGTTCAAATATCCGCAGATAATCAATTTTCATCAAAATCAGTTGAACGGTATTTTCATAGCAAGCAGTCGAACGGAATAGAATTTGGCATTCTGCAGCGCCATCTAGCAGCAAGTTATAGCAATATGGATAGTGCATAAATATTCTCCATGATCAAATATCCATATGTACCAATTTTCATCAAATAGGTTAAACGGTATTTTTATAGCAAGTGGTTGAATAGTATTCAACATTCTGCAGCGCCACCTATTGGCATCCAATATTTTAATAGTTATTCTGCTATTCGGAGCGGAGACGAATCCAACAAATCAGAGATCATTAAAATCGGTCCAGCTGCTCTTGAGTTATAAATGGTGTAACTAACCCGACTTTTTTTTATTTATATAGATAAATAAATTAACATGGAAATGATTGTGTTATTTACAAAGTTTTTTGTTACTTGTATTTAACACCAGTTTTTTTTATTTTTTATTGATGAAAATGATTGTTTTATAATATGCATTAATACATACCTATAATCAATGGATGGTGATTCTATAGTTAATGTTACAAAGCAAACTATTTTGGAGGGTTATCCAAAAATTAACTATAAAATTATTTAAAAACTGTTTTTATATGATAGGCCTATTTTATTTGTATACTAGCTGTGTGCCCGTTCTTCTCACGGTAGGAAACGGAAATTTTCCTCACATGTGTAATTCGAATTAATTCCAGGGATGTGGAATCTAGAAAAGCAAAAATATTTTACTCTTGACTTAAAGTTTGCGTCATATGTACTAACATGAGATCATTGCAATATATTGACACGCACAAACAAAAAACTATGTCAGTGTCATTCACTATCCAAAAAGTGAAAAGTTTGACCGTTTGCAGTGAACTTCTCACTTTCAAAATGTCTTATTTTCACATCATGCTGTTTTTTAGGTTCACGTTTTAACAATAAATACCTCAGACATTACATAAAACGGAATTTTTTAAAAATTTTAAATTACATCACCCTCTTTTGTAACCCTTTACAAAAGAGATAAGACTATGCTATTCATAGAGGCTTTAAAATTGTTTTTCTAGATTATGCAGTTTAATTTTTCTTTTCACAGATAAAACAAGTATTTATAAGCGGAAATTGAGCCAAGCAAATAAATCGTCTGTGTGGACATAAGAATATCTATGTACACAAAACAAAATCTTTGGAATGCGAAACTTTTTTCACGTTTTCAGAAGAGCGCTCGTTTAATTGATTCACAACAGACTTTGACTTCTAGTTGTACAGTAACAGCAGTATTTGGCGTATTTTGGCTTCAAATATAAGGCTAATAAACAACAGATGTTCTAATTCGAATTTTGAAGGGATCCGTCCTTGCAAATGACCATACAAAATTTGATAGGCCTACGATTTGGCGGAATTCAACCAATATAAATCAATTGACTTAATTTAGTGAAAATTCTGAATTTAGAGCGTCTTAAATCACCTTAATAACTGCATTATTTCTGCACCGAAAATTAAAATTCAATGCCGTATTTCAATAAAATTGTTTTTAAAAATACGCTCTCATTAAATTGCTCCAAGCGCTAAAATCATCTTCTCAAAATCACATATCAACCATTTTATTTTTCACCAAATTAAAAAGTTGCACATTTTAGTCTTGGAAAATTTCGAAATCCTCTTTTTCTTTTCAGTATAAAAGATTTCATTCCTGCTCTGATTTCACATGCACATGATATTTTAATTAACACGATATTAATCTAAAAAAAAACGTTATTCTTTTATTTTTACTTCAAGAGTCTGAATCATTTAATAAACATGCCAAATATGGCAACCTAGATATGCTTAAATTCTCACTCATTCCACTGCGAGGTTACAATTGCGAAATGGTGAAGTGAAAAATGAGCCTTTTGCGACACGTTTTTTATCGATATCTCCTAAAATAATTCGAATTTCGAAAAAATCGCTTCGAGGTATGTCAGGACCCCACCTGGAGAATTTCCATACAAAATTTGGTAGGTCTACGATCACCCGTTTTGGAGACACAGACAAACTAACTAACTAACGGACAGTTTACACATTGCTTTATTTATATAGATTTGCTATATTTTTTCAACTCATTTTTGTCATAAAATTAGAAAATCAGATTTTGTGTAGAAAAAAAAAATCTTGGTTTGAGGGGAGAGGGTGTTCAGGATTGATTTTTACTCCTCCCGACTCCGTGGTTTAGGAACGTCCTCATTTTCGGTTCAGAAAAAATGGTCACTTTATCAAAGATGCATGAGGTTGCAACATAAACATAAAATAAAATCTACATCAAAACCATGGAAACATAAACAAACAAGAAAATTAGTTGCTAGATGTCAATTGCATCCACTCCCTAACTTGCCAATATCAGCTGCATAAGTCCTCCTCATTCAATGAACAACAACTTAACAAATGATCTTTGTCCATCTCAAAATTCTGTTTTCACATAGTGCACAGGGGACTATTATATATACCAATTCAGTATAGATGTTTAGCAAGACAATCATGTCCAGTGTCCAGGCAGAAGTCTGCTACTGCAATGGATCTAGGGGAGTCTGGGATTTATGCAGAATAACTAAATATTTAAAAATTAATAGTATTACAAAAAGAAAAATAAATAACATATTTACATATTTCAAACAGATAGACTGATGATCTATTTTGCTTGTTTAGTATAGAATATAATTGTTTCCTTTCATCCTTAGATTACCCTCCCTAAGCATGACCATCCTTTCACTACAAGTCTTGGACCAGAAAGTTCTGAAGACAAGTAAGCATTTTGTAATATTTTTGATAAATTTGATATTGTATTATTTGCAATGTTTTAAATTGAATTTTTATTTTAGTTTTCCTTCCGATATTAAAAAATTAGCTGGAGCGTCTCCTGATCTTGAAATTATTCAAGCTATGAAGAGTCCCCAGTATGTATGCTTACTTTTCTATGACTACTTGTTAAACTTAATTTAAACAAATTAAAAACTTAAAATATCTCATATAGTAAAATCTAAGAGTAAACAAAGTTTGCGGACTGGCCAGCTATGTATGTTTGTGACTTCTGATTTTATATGTAGATATATAATGGATATCCGGCAAGTATGCAGTATCCAGCCTATTCGGCTGATTTTTCAATATCCCAAATACCGTCGGATATCCGAATCATAACTACCAGATATCTGACTTCTCTGCCGGATATCCTGCTATATACCACTAAAGTTCTATCTATAATATGCATAGGACAGGGTGGAAATTTATGTTTGAATATTCTTGATAAAGTGATGCATAAACAGACAGATATATTTTTTAATGACGTCTTATCATGCAGCCAAATTGATTTGCAATATCAGGTATTTATCCAGGATTGATTTAGTGGGTGGGCTGAAAATAACCAGGGTAAGCACTATTTTTGAATAAAATCTATGGCTTTTGAAGAACTTTAGACTAAAATAAAACTAAGGAAAAACTATTGACTATTGTTTAACTCATCAATTATAACAATAATTCACTGTCAAAAATGTAACCCATCAATTGCAGTTTCAAGGAAATTAAACTGCAACTATTTAATTTTTTTTAATTCATCTTGCATGTATTAGAGGCGGCAGGCTGGGTGCAGAATTCTGAGGGGGGGGGGGGTGTAGCTTGTAGTGCACACATGACCACAGGTCTAGTGCAGTATCATTGTATGCCAATCTTTAATGTATGCAGGAGTCCGTGCAGATGAAAAATGGTTTCGTTTTGAGCCCCTTCTAAAAATTACAATCGATTAAAATGGACCTTCACAAAAATACAACTGATTAAAATGGCCCTTTTCATTGGCATTTTACCCTGCATTTTAATATGTTTTACCAATTTTTTTTTTTCAAAAAAAGTGACTTTTATTAAAAATTGGTATGAAAATTCGCCAAAATAAGTGTCAAAATTCACAAAATTAATATTAAAATTCGCAAAAATAAGCAGTTTTCATGAAAATGGGACCCTGGAAAAAATACCTGGATCTACCCTTGATATAACTGACAATTCTGAATAACATGCAATTTTATGTCAGATTTTTTAAAAATCAGTACAACATTAATACATACTAATTGCTTTGAGATTCCAAGTTTTCATCAAATTAGGAAAAGGAATCATCAATATTTTATGCAATGTAAAAATTAAGTTTTATAGATTCTTTACTCAAATACTATTTATGTGTTTCTTAATAAATTTCAAGGAGTAATTTATTAAAAATAAAAATTTAAGTAACTTTTTTACTCGTTAAACATTAATGGAGATTATAAGTAGTAGATTTTTTAAAAAAAGTTCCTCCAGAAAGCAAAACCACAACAACAATTTCAAAAGCAATTAATGAACATTCCTTTCATCAAAGTATATTAGTATCTTTAGAAAATATTGTTATGATTCAACTTACTCTCTGAAGGAAATGTAAATTCTTTAATCTATTCATTGCTTTAAAAAGAGAGAATAAATTTTTTTTCATAAATGTTACTTATTAATATTTTCTTAAATAGTATTATGGCATACAGTTAAAGTTTTAAAAGAATATATTCCGTTGTGATTTTCTTTGGAGCTACACATCCCAACCAATGAGAACAGTAGTTTTGGTTCCAAATCATAAGTAAAGATTTTTAGTTTTTGTAAATTGTAAGTCAATTATTAAAAAAACTTTAATGATGTGTGAAACATGCTTGCAATGTATTGTTCTGATGTCATTATATAAAAAAATGTAAAAACACACTTAATAACTAAATAGATGTTTAGTTCCGGATGTCCAATAATTTTTTTATTTTATGTGTTATGCAATTTTTTGGCTCTTTTTTTTTTTTTTTTTTTTTTTTTCCTTTGCTTAATACATAGTAACTTTTTTTTTCCTTTGCTTAATACATAGTAACGCTGGTTATTATACTGGGATATAATTATTCTTCGAATAAAACAATATATGCATCATCAGATAGAAGAGAAAATTTTCTTTTGAAAACAATTTGTTCTGTATATGTGACATAATTTGCAAATTTTTAACGTTTTTGTAAAATAATTTTGGGAAAGTTGCATTTTAATTGTATCTGTCATTAGTTTTTGATATTTTGACAAATGGTGAAAGATTCATTTTACACTCTTTTAAAAGAAAATTGGGGGGAGGGGAGCAGAATATAAATCAGAGATTTTTTTAGGAATTTTTAAATACAGAACAATTTTGAATTCAATAGCTGTTGCTTAAAAGATTTCGTTATCATATCTTGTTTTGTTGTCTTGGTAACAAAAACAAAATAATTGTGCATTGAAATATAAATAAAACGACTTTTAAAAATGATTCAAAGTTTTCATAAATGAGATGATCTACGTCATTTTGATATAACGAGTTTAAAACATCTTTTGAAACTCAGTCAGAATAACAGACTACTTTAAGCAAAAAATATGCTACATGAAATAATTCCGCATATGCTCATATTTCTGATTCACTGAGGAGTAGCCATTGATTAAAATTTCAGGTTACATATCATTTATAAATTTTCACTATTGCATCCAGAAATATATTAGTCAGAATGTTTTTTTTAATTTTGTTAAATAATAAAATGCACATTTAGGCCTTCATTTAAAGTTAAATGGCAAAGAAATATTAATTAGCAGACTTTCTTCAAATCATAAAGTAAAACAACACTTTGAATTTAATCAGCTGATTTGTGAAGTTTTTGATGACATTGCAAAAGTTTTTTTTCATTTACAGTTTCTTAGCAGCAAAAAGATTGAATGATTCAGCAGTAAAAGAAAACATAAATTAAAGGACAAGTATCATGTAGGAGTCTAAAATTTCATTGCATCTGCTATGAGTAAGAGCATAGTACACATGTGCAGCTGAATGTAAATTAAAGTCTGCCAGACATACGAAGGAAAACCCTCAAAATAGCTGTAATAACATTAAAAATCTGAGAATTTTTTTTAAATCCTGTAAAATACTGTCTATTTGTTTCATAATATGTATTTTCATTTTCCTAAATATAATTATCTCTAAAGATCTCTAAGAAGAACTCTAAAAATTAACTTAGTTTTCATTTCATGGTTGAATTTGGCAGCTTAAGTGGCAGTAATGCACTAGGCTATACTTTGAAGAAAATTTTGAAAGGCAGAATTTGGCACAAAAAGACTTTCTTTTGTTAACAAAAATTGAAATTTTGGAAAGGGAATGTGACTGAACCTCCCCTCCTTAAATATATCCTTGGTAATGGATTCTATTACTACCGTAACAATAATGATAAATATAAAATTAATTTTTCTATTTGAAATTCTATTGGTAAGTGAATTTGACAACATTTTGATGTCACTAATTTCAGATTGCTTCAAAAACTCAGTGAGGTTAATGTGCTTTTGGGAAAAATTACTTCATTAAGGTTTACTTTTACTACAGCCAAAAAATTCATGAAACAATGAGTGTTTCATCTAGATATTTCTGTGTGTATGATATCAAAAATATTTTAAGACTTTGTATAGTGAAGTTTTATCAAGGTGTTCTGCAGAATGACTGAGATTATACATCATTGACGTTTTAGGAATTAGAAGACAAAATAAAACAGTGGTTCATACCATATGACATTATCTTAGAACTTTAATCAGAAAGACAAAAGTATATTGCAGAAGCACTTTGAAAGAGAATAGATTTGCTTGCAAAACACTGTTTACATTCTGTTTGATCTCAAATAACACTGACATAGTTTTTGTGTTATCATTTTGCAGTTAATTCTAGCAAGTGAGTATTGATAAGGCAAAGTTTATGTCATGAGTTAAAGATTTTCTCACATTTTGAATATTTGTAAAGATGGGATTAATTTCACTTATATGAGTGAGAAAAACATTTGATTTCTTCCATATGAAGAATGGGTATGCAGCTAGTATACTCTTATATTTTGAAATGATTAGTGAATTTCTTTTAAAAAGTATTAAGGGTTTAAGAATCAAATTGTATTTTAATTGTCATTGTTGTTGTTTTTGTTAGTTTGTTTGATCTGAAGAGGTGTTCAAACCTTCTATCTACTTGAGGTGTTCAAATCATATGCAAGCTTGTTATTAAAGTATCTGGTATTAAAGTTATCTGTAATTAAACCTACTAATGCAACATATTTATGAATTCTTAACCCTATTACATTTTTTATTTACCAACTTAGTTTTGCTTATTTATTTTTCATACACAGTAACTATTTTTCTCATTCAAAATTACAATCTTGTATCAAAAACTTTTCTGCCTATTAAACTATATTTCATGCTGTCTGCTTGATTTGCTTTTTGGAGTCTCTAAAATAAAATAAATTTTAGTTTTAAGTATCTAGTTTGGTTAAGAAATAGCAAAAAAATGGCTTTCTCAAACCTGGTGATCAATCAGTATACAAAAAGCCATGTAAGTCTTTTATTCCCATTCTAATGTTATTCAAGTTATAAATCTCAATTTCCAATATTCAATTATTTTACTGTGAAATGAATTTTTATATCTTTATTGTTTACACTGGTGTTTGTACTGGACCCTGTGCAGTCTTTGAGAGAAATCAGGAACTACTGCATGTAATGGCAAAAGCAAAAAATCATGGAACACAAAATAGTAGATTTTGCTGCAATGTTTGTAGTTACTAGGAACAATTTATTATTTTGTCTATCCCAAAGTATACATGTAATCAGGAAAAATCAGATCATTTTTATTTCTTGATTAGATGAACGTTTTTAGATTATTTACAAGTTGTAAACAATTTTCCATTACTTTTGTTTATGACAGCTGGTAGCACAAAAAAAAACAGTTTTTGTAGACTCCTGTGCATTTATGTATCCTGTGTTGAAGGGAAATAAGTAGCAGATAAAGATAGAAAATCAGTATTATTAAAATAGATGGACCAGCTGATGTCTATTGATCTGCATACATTAAGGGAACTTATAAAATTAAAAACAGTTTTATCAGCTTGAAAATAAGCCATATTTTATTGCAAAGAAGCTACGGTGTAATTATCCAGAAGAAAGAAAATTCATAGTAAATTTTTCTAACAGGTTTGAGCATAAATAAGAGAAAATGTGGTTTGAAAAGAAGATATAATTGAATGTTACATGAATATATCAAACATATGAAAATATTAAAAATGTAGTACTTATGAAAAACAAAACAGATCAATACATCAGTTATTGACATTAGGTGACAATTTTTTTTAAGGTAAATTATGCCGTAACAACTATTGCACCTGAGCATTGCAGCTGGTTATCTTAATAATTAATTTTTTTTAAATATTCCCTAGTGGCATTTTTAACCTTTTTTTTTTTTTTTTTTTTTTAGAGATGGTTTGAATTTTTTATCTAAAGCGGGCTGGCCAAGCTGTACATTTATAAGTTTTGAAGCTGTTGCTTGGATTTTGGAGCATGTTGAAGGAATCACAATAGATCAGCAAGCTATTACTATTCTTGAAGTAAATGCACTGTATAAGCTAATCTAATTTTTGAATTTAATTCTTGTAATATATTTTTTTATTCATCTTTAAAAATGCAGTTGAGTTGTTTCTGATTATACTTAAATTTTTATGTATGTTTAATTTTTTTTATTTATAGAGATTCATTGATAAAGATCTGATTTGTCATGTGTCCAGGTCAAAAGAGCATTCTTTCATTTATGGATTCTATTTGTATTATATAGTGTCTACAAATGAAAAGGAGAATTGTAAAAGTAGGAATTTTAAGTGCTGAAATTATTCTTTTTCTTTATTATTATTATTATTTATTTTTGTGCTGTTTTATTGCAATTCTAAAAACTTTTGCAATAGTATGAGAATTCTGTTCATTAAGAGTACAGCCTACTTTTAAATAGAGATGTAACAAATAGTGATTTGGCCAAATACCGAATATTCGGCCAATAGCTCAGGCCAAATACCCAATATTCGGCACATGGTTTAGGCTAAATACCGAATATTCGGTGAGCAAATATTAATTTTTTTAAATTTTCATTTTAATTGTAAATAAAATATCACTTCAGCTTTGTAATTAAATGCTAAATAAAGACTAATTAAAATTCATTTTATATTACTTGTAGGTACTTAACACACAACAGTATATTATCTGTAAAACTAAAAAATCTTGGTCATGAAAAGATATATTTTACAAAGTTAAACACTAATAACAGCATAATTATATTTTGAGGTATTCATAATTTAATAAACATGCTATGGTAAATGTGATTAATCTGGTAACTATACATAATCACATCATGTTTTGGGTTTTACAGCCTCTGAGCAAAACATATTTAGCAGATTTACAAAATCATGTTTGCAATTGAGCATCTGAAAAAAAATTCCCCCTACCACCACCCAATAAAAAAGATTAGAAAATCAAGTCAAGAGAGAAAGAGGGAGTCTGCATTTCTGTAATATAATTAAATACATTAGATGATGCTTCATTCAGCTTAAAATTCAGTGCTTGGGAAATTTTATTATATGAGACTAACAAATTGAAGTATAACTAAGCAATATTATTTGTGATGCATTTAAAAAAAAAAATTCTCTCTTTGTTCTGAATTTATTCAGCTGAATATGCAGAAATATTCACTACAACTATGCCCGCATGTTAAGCGGTAGTCATAGGTTTGACCCCCAGCTCTGGAATTTTTCGCATAGTTGGTCAAAATTATTCAGCCTAAACACTCCAACTTGCCTAATATACTTGAAAGGTTGACACAATCACTTTCTAAAAATGTTATTTCATTACTCGGAATTTAAAAAAATTAAAATATGGTTTCTCACTGCATGCAGGATATCTCACTTACAGTTATATATTATTATATATTTTTCAACATACTGTCAACATGATTTTTACATCAAGTTAAACAAAACATTCAAATGAACAATCTGAACTTAAAACTTTTAATTATTTTAGTAAGAAGTTAAATTAATTATTAACACTAGAACTGTGGCATTTGTGCTATACCTAAAACCACTGACTGGGTCAAATTAACCCAACTTTTTAAATTCACTTTGCAGTGTAAAAATAAACTTTATTTGTATGGTAATGTGGCCTCCACCAAGGCCGAGTGGATATGACACTCAAAATTGTAGATGGTTGAATTGTGCAGGTCCAGGTCAGGAAGAAATTTTGGCCTATCCTAACTCACAGTAGTCAATCTAATGGTCTGCAGTTTGGGTCAGTTTTCTGCAGATATAATGTGAATATGCATTAAAACCCTTATAAAATCCTCTACTCGAGCACCCCATTCTAGGTATATAGCCCTACTATAGCTTTGCCATAACAACACAAATAAACAAACAGTTGAACAGTAATGACATTTGTTTAACCGTAACATTACATTAAGAGTAAATATATATGTATATATGTATTGTTACTGTAACTGCTATTAGAACCACGTTGCTTAAGGTAGGTACACCTAAATCCGCGACTGGATCAAATTGACACTACTTGTAAAACTCATGTTACAATAAAATGACATGATGGTATGATATGCCATTTATTTAAGCTGCAGACTCCAGACTCATTGGAAATTTTGAGTCAAATGTCCCAGTATGCAGTTTTCAAGTATACACATTTTTTTAACTGATAAGAGCTGAGTACTTAATTTTATTTTACAGATAATTAACATCAAAGTTAGAAAAAGTTTCAATTTTTAAAAAAATTCAGTTTGTAACTTTTGAAAAAAAAAAAAAAAACAGAAACAAGTTTGATTTTGGGTCAAAATGACTCATCATGCAGTTCTGATGTTAAATATAAAAAGTGAAATTTATCATATAATGTGTATGTTTTTGCAGTCATAAGTTTTTTTTAATTCAACATGTCTTGATTTTAGTTCATTTGTTCACTATGTCAAGATGTATGTCTGAGAAGAAGTTTCTCAAGTAATCCTACTATATAGTTATGCTGATCCTTGGCTCACTCACTGTCTAACAAATCAGGTCTGACCCCTTCAAAACAAAACTTTTGCTGTCATTAATCCAAACAGATTAAAAAGTCAAGGTATAGAAAACTGTAATAAAATTCACACCGTTTGTGCGATTCACTTGAAATTTTTCATAATCTTGTATAAAAATATAGAAAACAATCTGTGCTGCTTTAAAAATCTGAAAATCCACACATTCCCTCATTTTTAAGCAATTTTTTGCTCTTTACAGCTCCATTTTATTTCTGAGAATCAAAAAAGTGAATAATTTGCATGACAGAATTGCCTTTCTCAAGTGAAAATGACATCACACAATTGGGATTCCAATTCATTTAAAATACTTTTTCCAGATAACATAGTTTGATTTTTTTTTTCATTAAAATAATCATCTGCTGAAGCATTAATATAAGAGGAGTTAAATACACAAAATGAAATCGTTCGAATGCAAAAAGTTTCTGCGCATTTCCAGAAACCATGAAATTTGTTTTGGATGTATAATATAAATTGAACATGAAGTTATTTATTTTAGGTAGACGAAGATTAAATATAATGTTTTTTCTAGCACCCATGGTAATTTCCTCCACAACGTGCTTTTTCTTCTAGTATCTCAAATAGCTTTTAAAATATCATGCATGCAGTGGGATGATATCTTTGAATTTTTCTAAAATAATGTACTATAAACATAAATAAATAACATTTATTTTCTACTTGCTGCGCACTCGTTCTCAGCACTGTAGGAATATTACTCATATAAATCCACTGATGCGGAATTTCAAAACATGAGAAATTATTTCAATTGTGGCAAAAAGTTGGCATTATGTGTGCAAATCTGTGATGATTGCAACATGATGACACAAAAACTGTGTCAGTGTCACTCGCGATCAAAACAGAAAGAACTTTACAGATGCAGACGAAACTCTTCACTTTCAAAATTTCTCACTTCTACATCATATAACTCTCTTTTTTAGGTTTAATTTATAGCATTAATATGAACTTCAGATATAACATTACAGTTTACAAAATAGAATGTCTAAAGGACATTCTATTATATTGTGCAGTTAATAAAGCATTAACAATACATATCAGTGCAGTGATGTTACATATTATTTCACATTGTATTTTGCATTCCTTGTCAGTGCCTTTCTTGTGCACATAATTGCAATATAATTTTTGTACACAATACATATTATAAATTATCTGGTGATTTTTGGCAATTTTTGCATGTGTATTATTGTTTATCATTTACCATCAGGGTTGCCAATAAAATAGTTTTCCATATTGCTACTTCTATGCCAAAAAACTTGAATTTGCATTTTCTTAATCCAAAAAAAAAAAAAAAAAAACTTCAAAGTTTTGTTGCTTCAGTTTATACTGATTATTCAATTTTAATGCAAACTAATCGAATTAAGTTACAGGGCTTTGGCATAGTATACAAAATTTCTTAGAGACCTCGAAAATGCATTTAGTAGGTAAAAATAACCAAAATTGCAGATTTGCATTTTTATATATTTATGCGTAATCCTTTGCCGAGCGGCGTATTTAGCACTGTGAAATATGTCATCTCACCGTGATGGCAAATATCGCCAAAAGTCATCAAAACTTGGTGGCATTTACTGAAAATTTTAGGAATACATATGACGACCATAGTCAAACTGATAGCGAATATTACGTATTATGTTAATTAGTATTTTTCACCTTGTGGTGATTTTTCAATTTCCTTCAATTTAAAAAACTTCATTTCATTTCGTTATTATTTTTTCTTGAAAAATCATAGTGCTCAAAAATTGCCAAGGGCAGCTTGCGCATTAAACAAAATGCTTTGAATTTAGTGAATTTTTACGTCAAAGCCTTTTAACCTAATTAGATTTCTAACTCATTTTTAAACTCAGGACGTCAAAATCACGTCATTCTCAGTTGTAACATCTAGCATGAATTAGTGAAAAAAGAAAAAAAAAAAAACTCACATTATTTTACTTTTCTAGAGTATCTGATAATGTGGAAGTTTATTATTTCACTTGTGTTATTAATTGTCAAAGCTTGTTAACCTAATTAGGATTTCTAATGTTTTTTTAACATCGAAATGATGTTCATTTAATTTATGATATAAATCACCAGCAAATAGATAGTCTGTCACATAATCACTATTTTACGCAATCAGAAATTGAAAATGTTTTAATGCAGCGGATTAGAATACGACTTACAATAAGAAACAGATTAGAATACAACTTACAATAAAAATCATGAATTTCTTAGTTTATCGTAAGTTTTTCGTGGCATAATTTTTACTTATCTTAAAGCACTTGACGTCACAGAAGTAAATCTGAGTAGATAATCACTTGCAATTTGAAAATCCGGCACCCCATTTAAAAGCTTATCGATTAATTGAAAAAGCAGTTTTTCTAATCCTTTCTGTGGCACCCCTACTAATTCTCATGCCATGATTGATTTGTATAATGGCATAAACAGTCCGTGTTGATGCTATTAAATTATAAACATTGTTACATTAAAATTCGTAAAAAATCACCTAATTTATATAATTTTTTTCATTTTTATTTCAAAAAAGGGCAAAATGACTGTTTTATCATTTGCCAAAATATCAAAAGGTTATGACAGATAGAATTTAAGATGCAACAGTTTAATATTATTTTACGAAAATTTTTGTCAAATGTCATTTTTAAGTAAAAAATTCCTAAAAATCTCCAAATTATGCTACATATTCAGAAGAAACTGTTTTTAAAAGAAAATTTTCTCCTCTGTCCGATGATGTAAATGTTGTTTTGCTGTGAGCCTAATTACTGTCATTATTAAGCACTAGGTGAGAAAAAATGCAGAAGAGCCAAAACATTATGACCTCCTACTCGATAACGCATTGTGCCTCTTTAGTCCTTTTTCTTTCAAAACGGCTGCAACTCACCTGGGCATGGATGCCACAGGTTCTTGGTAGATAACTGGAAACAGGTTGTACCAAATATTTAAGCAACATTCACACAAAGTCGAGATATTGGAATATGGTGGTGTTTGAGCTCTGAGCTGGTGGAGAGAGAAGGGCAGCTGTTCTCCTGGAAGATGATTTATGCTGACACGACCATCAATTTGATGAAGGAGAAACCGGGATTCATCCGACCGGGAAACTTTCTTTCACATATCCATGGTCCAGACACTCATGCCCACTGTAAGCGTAGTTGACAATGGCACTTGGTAAGCAGAGGCACATGAGTGGGACCACTGCTCTACAGTACCATATCCAATAGTTTCCACTGAATTGTGTGTTCTAAAACACTTGTACTTTGACCTGCATTGTATTGGGTTGCAGCTGAGTCCCTGTCTACCACTGATTTTGCTGTATTAGGTAGGACAGTCTCCAATGTCCTCTTTCTTTGAAGCATGGACGCCCAACATCTTGGCGTCTACTGCTGGTTTCACCGCCATTAATGCACTTTTTAAAATACTAACAACGGCAGATCAACAACCGACCATTCATGCAGTTTCGGAGATGCTCATTCCTAGTCTTCTTGCCATTACTATCTGCCCTCTCTCAAATTGACTGAGATCATAAGCTTTTCCATCACTCACAAACATAAGTGCAAGAATGATTCCTTACAAGATCTCCATGTCATCCAGATGAATTCATTGAATACTGTGGAGGTGGTCATAATGTCCTGGCTCGTCAGTGTATAACAGAGCATATGATACATTCATTTTATAGAATTATTATTATTATTATTATTATATTAAATAAAATAGATTAGAATGTCTGATGAACAACCAATATAGCAACTTTGAACAGAAAAAAAGCAAAAACCAAAATCTGATTTTCAAATTAGTTGCCTGGAGTAAGGTAGCCAAAAACTTGAAAATAGTATGAAAATGATGTTTTTGATCAAAAAAGTCTCCCAAGTCGCCTAATCTTTATATTAGTCGCAAAAGTTGCCTTTTTAGTTGCTGGTGGAGACACCCTACTTTGTGCACCCCCTGAACCCACCCCCACACCCCTTGTATTCCCCCTTGCTGCTCTGTCCAACTTCTGGTGATGCCTATTTGGTCTCTCTATTTGCCGTCCTATTATTTTTAAGTTTTAGACATTTTGCCGCCCTCCTTCCTTCCACTTTCAGTTTGTCGCTTCATTCTTTCTAAGTTTCAGCATCCTGCTGCCTCTCATTTTTATTTTCAACTTCCCGCAATCAGCGTCCCTCTGCCCCACCCTTGTTACTTCACTGACTCCATGGGCACACATATCAGTGCTTGCAGACAGAGGGTACTCACAGTGGGCTTTTAAAAACTTTACTAACAACCCTCAGGGGGATGCCTATTGGAGACTTTATATTCTCTTCTTAGAAAATGTCTTTCTAGGGGGGCAAGATTTAAATTTTTCCAGGGTTGCTCATGGCCCTAGCTATAACTCTGTGCACACCCCCTTTCAACGGGAGAAATATATTTACACTAGACAAAAAGGGATTGTAGTTTATAATGACATATTTCATGCAATTCTGAATTCAGATATTCAAGCTTTGAGCTTTGCCTGAAATAAAATTTCTGTTTCCATCCTTGTTCGCTATGTTATTAAAATACTTAATATATCTATATCTAGAGAGGTCCTGTTTCCCTATTAGACAAGCACGAGGGCTTCCCACATTTATTTTCCATAAAAGATTTATTAAAAAATTAATTTTAATATATCACATTTCAAAGAAAATGTACACAAAGTAATAAACTGCAGATTTGAGTGTCAGTCAGAAGTCAAAATTTTTATGTAAAGTTTATGTCACATTGTGCATGTAATAAATTGTAAATGGTTTTATTTAACTGAGTAATAAAAATTATTTTAATCATACCTGAATTTTCAATAAGCGTGTGCATGTGTGTCAGTTGCATTAACTGTGATGAGTCGATAATAATAGGACTTGGATGACCATTTGACGATGTAAACAAGTTTAGGTTATTATACAGATAAAAAAAGTTATTAAAGATGGTCTTTTTAAGAGCAAAAATTGCAGTATTAAATGGGTTGAGGTGCCATTGACGTATATATTCTTGAATCGTTCATAAATGTTACCGGTTGATTGTTTGTAATGGTTGGTAACTACAATTTGGGAACTAAATATTTCTGCATCTCTGTAATCGGATGCTTTAAAAAACTATTCAAATTTTACATTATTTTTTCAAATAACAACCTTAACAAAAGGACTTAAAGAAAAGTAAAGTACTTTTTAAAATGATAAACAATTTAATGTTCAATAAACACAGTTCAATAAAACTGCATTAAAACTCAACGATTGATTAGAAATGTTAGATTAACAAAGAAATTGATTTGTTCACCTCCCTCCTCCTCAATTGGAGAAGTTTTTTTGTCCCTTTTTCTCCTAAGATTGAAATTTTTCATTAATTATGGTATCTTTTAATGAAAATAAAGCCCAGTGGTGTAATGGTTAGCACACTGCGCTGCCGTACCACAGGTCTGGATTTCGAACCCCGGGCTGGGCAAGGTTCACCCAGCCTTTCATCCCTTGAGTGGGTCGATGAAATGAAGACCAAGCTTGCTTGGGGTCAAACACTGGGGGCGTTGCTTCAGGCTGACATCCTGGCCAAGGCTTATGCATCCGCACGCTAGAGCCCATGATTGCGAAGGCGCAGTTGGGCACCGAGGGCCTTGGCCTCGCAGAGGGGCTGTTGCACCAATGTTTCACTTTGATTAATGAAGAGTTTTTTCAAAGCTGCTTGTGCTTTTGAAAACAAATAAATAAGAAAACAATCAAATGCAATAAACAATTTATAAACAAGAAAAATGATGTACAGATTTGCATAGTTAAAAAATATTAAAATATAGACTGTTGTTTCCAGTATAAACAGGAGATTCATCAACAGAGAACTTGTTTGTTTATTGTTTATGGCAAAGCTACACAAGGGCTATCTACCTAAGGCCGGGGATGCCTTGGGTGGAGGACTTTTTAAGGGGTTATAATGCATATTCTTGTTACATCTGGAGAAAACTGCCCAAAACTTCAGATGGTTAGAATGACAACCACGCGAGAGACCAGAACCTTGGACCTCCACTTCAGCCATCTTCCAGTGTTTTAGTGGCTTTACCGCTCAGCGACTGGTTGGCAAGATAAAGTAGAATTTCGCATATAAATGTTACTGCTGTTTAGCAACTCTTAACACAAATTAATTTTATTATGGCTGGTAAAAGTTAACTTTCCAAATCAAAATCAACATATTTACAGATTTCTTCAACATGGTTATCGACAGAGTTAGATTTTCAAATTAGCGACATTTTGACTTTTGGGGTGGGGGCGGCTAGTTGAAATCTATGTCCATTTATGAAATTAAAATAGTGTTATGCGGCGAGAATAATGATAAGTAAAAAGGCTTTACCTGTTCAAAGGATGGAAATTCGTATCGTCGCGGTCCGTCATCAGTCGTTTTTCGATGCTGGGCGAGTTACGTTTCACACAAAAAAACACAGATTTAGTTTGCTATCTATATTTATTCACATTCGACGGGGGAAGAACACTGTGTTCGCAGATCTTTATGTTAGAACTGCACCTCCATTACCCCACATTATTTTTGCTGCCTCGCTAGTGCGATCTTCAGGGGAATCTGACGATGCTGCCTAACCGCGCGATGTCGTCTGGGTATCCCGATGGGGACGCGCATGCGCAAAAAAAAACAAACAATCCTGGGGCCGGAGGACTGCTATGCTGCCGGGTTGCCATTTTGGCGAACAAGATCGCTAAAATTATGGCAAAAAAAGGAATCGCTGAAAGTGTTATAATTATTTAATATGTGACGCCAGTGGGTTATTCCACAAAATATATTAAAAAAATGAAATGGTTTTTCAAAAATATATTTAAAAAATGAGGGATAGAAATAAAGAATTAAGTTTAGATGACTCTTGTATAAATTAATAATTAAGTTAGACAACCTATGTCATAGGATAACATATTAGTTAGGTAAATGAAGAGCATATGTTATGGCATAACATATTCTCCCCTTTGCTAAGAAAGAAAGATCCACGAACACTGTGTCAATACAGGGGAAACATACTATACCCTGACAATGGATAGACATGACATTTCACATAGCATGACACATATATGAATTGTATTTTTCACATTCACATCCTTACTAAAAAGGAAAACACATCAAATTACTAAAAGGAAAACACATCAAATTACTAAAAAGGAAAACGCATCAAATTGCTAAAGAGGAAAACACTGTGGTGTTGTCACTATATTATCACTTTTCTTTGGTTAATAATTAATGTAATTTACCTCCACCCAGAACGTTTTAGTAATTTAAGAGCTTTCTAGTTAAAAATTTAAATAACCACTGTGTAATTTCTTACTTTTGGGGGGCTGTTAATTATTTATTTTGTTTTGGCAGTGTAAAGTTTTCCCTTTTGTTTACCTTTTTTTTGTGATATTGTAATAATTCCCATACAAGAGTAGCATCTAAGCTAAAATTTTGTAAGTTGTGAATTTCAAGCAAAACATGATTTTTCCACTGAATTTAAATTTTTGATTTGCAACCATGGGTACCCAGGGGTTTTTAAATTTTTTTTGTTTTACCAACATCTATGAGTGCTACCTGATCACTTTTGCAGCACTGGAGCAGGTGTTAAATTGATCAAAATCTTTTGTAATTGTTTTAATTAAGCTGTGAGTTGTGCCATAGAAATGTGTGTAAATTTTCACCTTTTTATTTCACGGTTCATTGTCAATTGCTGCTGAGTCTTGCTTAAATTGTTAAAGTGTTCATTGTGCTGCATATTAAGTTTTAATATTTTTTTTTTACTTGATCTAATATGTTAATTGGTTAAATAAAATGTTTCAATCCCATCCTTTTGGTTCTCTTTACTTTGACAACGATCAACACTAAGGGCGGCAAGAGAAAAATCCTGGGTTATTGTCATCATTCAAAACAACGCATTACTGATTTGTTATCCTTTTTTGGCTGTGAAATTGAATTGTGGAGTTCCAAATAGGAACAACACTACAAAATGGTGCCGTGAAGGCCCTTGCCCTTTTACCCTTGTGTGTGTTGTTGAAGTAAACCGAACTAAAATTTTGACATTCATAAATGTACCTTTCAATATCTTCTAAAATTTTGCAGTGAGTGTTAGGAATATTTTTTTTAAGTCATGCCAAATTCGAGTGGTAACAGTGGCAATGCCACTGCCTTTCCAAATCCCTCTTTCATTAGTATGTTACCTAATTTAAATGGTAACAATGTGACATCCTTTTTCGATTACCTGGTGCAGATAGCACCGTTGGCGTCGTGGACTGACGCACAGTCCATCGCAGTGGCGAAGTTGAAACTTGAGGGCTCAGCTCTTCAATTCTATGCCTCCACTTTGAAAGAGGTTACTTTTGAGTCCCTGCAGGAATTGAGGGCACGTTTTGAGGGCCATTTTGCAGAGTCAAGTGACGTAGCTCAACAAATAGCGAACCTTACAAACTGCAAACAAAATTTAAACGAAACTGTAAGGGACTTTGCTACCAGGCTAGAGGGTATCGCGCAAAAGGCTCTTAAGTCTTCAGCTGGGGAAGAAATTCCAAAACGTTTTAGTGACAACATGCTTCTCTCGCAATTCAAGGCAGGGTTAGCCGCAAACATTCGTGCTCAAGTAGTGATAGCGGACCCAAAAACATTTCAGGAGGCCACCGAATTGGCCAAACGTGTTGAGCGGGCACTTCAATCTTATGTCTCGGACATTAATGTAGTTAGTGCACGACCTACCACTAGCGACAGTGAGTTAGCGCAGATTTTTCGATCCACTACGGAGCAGTATACAAAATCATTGGAGCTTTTGACTAAACAAATGGAAGAAATGAAGGTGCAAATTGCATCATTACAGGGCCAACGGAATTCTTTGCCACATAGGCCTTATGCTCCACAATCTCAGCGTTCAGTTGTCTGCTATTATTGCAGAAAAGTGGGTCATATTAGTCGGGTCTGTAGAAAAAAGGAGCGAGATATGGCAGCACAAGCTTCTGCTAATGCAAATCAGAGCCCGTCTACTTCAAATCAAGGGCAAGCTCAGGGTACAAGTGATGAATCCAGTAGGCACCCAAACTAATTAAGGGGGGAGTTTGTACCGGATCGCAACACTCCATGAGTCCCCGTGTAGATCCATTCATTGCTATGTCCCTTTTGCCAGCTAATTTACCTATAATTTGTGTCAAAATTGAAGATATTTCACTTCGTGCTCTCATAGACAGTGGAGCTGCAGTAAATGTAATTTCCAGCCATGTAGCTGATGTTTTGAAAGATGCTAAGGAATTAAATTGTCCAAATTTTCAACTTAGAGCTCTAACCGGTGTAGATATCAATACTGAAAAATTAATTGCTACCAATTTATTTATTTCTGATAAGTCTTTTGATTGTAAATTTTTAGTTGCTCGTGGTATTTTATCTCCAAATTTTGATCTTATAATTGGATTAGACTTTTTAGTAAAAGCTGGCTTTACTTTAAATTGTCATGACTGTCTCTTAAGTAACAAGGATGTGTGTGTCAGCTGGCGGCATGAGCAGCCTGAAAATACTCTTAGCTGTCCCAGTGACGAGTACTGAACCTTGTCAAGTGTCCTCTCCTTCTCTTTTCGGAAGCCTACCAATAAGAGTTACTGTGCCGCCTTTTTCTCAAAAACTTTTTCATGTAAATGTAAATAATGTTGACTCTTCGTTTATTGGCCAAGACATTTTGTTAGAACCTAATCCTAATTTAAATTTTGATTCGTATTTAATTGCTAACGCTGTTTCTAAAATTTCTCACGATCTCCAATGTTTGGTTCAGGTCATTAATTTTACTTCCGAATCTATTCAATTAAATAGAAATATGAAACTTGTCTACGTAACTCCTGTAAATATTGAAAGGCCTGATGAAATTGTTAATGTTGTTGAGGGACAAGAAGAGAAGGAAGATGATTTTAGCCTATGGGCAAAAGATATTGACTTAACCCACCTTGACGATCAGCAGTGTGAGACCCTTAAATCTTTGCTTATTAAATATAAATCTGTTTTTTCTCTTACTCCTTCTGACTTAGGCGCTTGCTCAATAATTAAACACCGCATTCATTTAACCGATGACATTCCTGTAAGATCAAAACCTTATCGTGTCCCATATCATCTTAAGCCCGAAATGCGTAAACAAATTCAGACACTGTTGGATGCTGGTATAATTGAACCCTCTACGAGTAGTTATGCTGCCCCAGTGCTTCTTGTCAAGAAACCGGATGGTTCTTTTCGCCTTGTTGCTGACCTCCGAAAGTTAAACGCCAAGACCATCCCTGATAACTTTCCTTTGCCTAATCTTCAAGAAATGATTGATTTCCTGTCAGGTGCTAAGTTCTTTTCTTCCCTTGATCTCACCTCGGGTTTCCATCAGATGCTCATGCATCCTGATGATGCACACTTAACGGGTATTGCCACTGAGGAAGGCCTTTTCCACTTTTGCCGGATGCCTTTTGGTTTGCGCAATGCGAGTAGCAGTTTTCAAAGACTCATGTCAGTGGTGTTGTCCGGTCTCTCCGACTTTCAAATAGGAGTGTACATAGATGATGTAGTTGTGGCATCAGAGTCATTTGAGGAACATGTTCACAGGTTAGAATTAGTTTTTGAACGATTAAAACAATCCAATCTGAAGCTCAAACCTAAGAAATGTACTTTAGCAAAAGATGAAATAACTTATTTAGGCCATCATGTAACACAAGGTAAGGTTATGCCTGATCCAAAAAATTAAAAGCAAATGTTCCTCGTACTAAAAAGCAAGTTCGCTCTTTTCTTGGTTTAACGGGTTTTTACAGAAAGTTCATTCCTAATTATTCTAATATTGCATTGCCTCTCACTAATTTGACGAAGGATACTTGTAAGTTTGCATGGGGAGATCTTGAACAGGATGCCTTTGATCGTTTAAAACTTGCTTTAACCCAGTCTCCTTGTTTGGCCTTGCCTAATTTTTTCAAACCGTTTTCGATCTGCACTGATGCTAGCAAATACGCGATGGGTGTGGTCTTAGTGCAAGAAGATGATTCGGGATTTCAACATCCTGTTTGTTTTGCCTCAAAAAAGTTTTCTCCTGCCGAGGTTAATTATTCAGTTGTGGAAAAGGAGGCTCTTGCTGTTGTTTTTGGCATAACACATTTTAAACAGTACCTCTACGGTTCTCATTTCACTGTATATTGTGACCAGCAATCTCTTTCGCAGTTGTTTAAATTAAAAGATCCCACTTCACGTATTGCTCGTGTGATTATGTCCCTGCAACAATATGATTATAAAATTATTCACAAGCCTGGTCGTCTTAACTTAATGGCAGATTTTCTTTCGCGTGAAGTTAATACTCTTAATTCCGAACCTTTTTCTTTTCAAATTCCTAAGTTTCCTCTACAAGATATCATTCGGCTTCAAAAATCTGACCCCTTTTGTCAAAAGATTGCTGCTTGCCTCAATAATGAGTCTCCTTATATTCAAAGATCCAATAAATTTTTCTTTCAGCAAAATGCTATAGTTTGTCAGCCTTTAAATAGTAATTCGGAGAACGTTCGTTTAGTTGTGCCTCACACCCTCGTCCAAGATGTATTGCATTTATGTCATGACAACAAAACTGTTGCCCATGCTGGCCTGTCTCGTACCTTACACCGTGTACGTCAAAGTTTTTTTTGGGTAGGTCTCTATAACAACGTAAAAAAGTATGTTTTATCTTGTAAGTCATGTTTGGAAAGAAGAGGTTACCACAAAAATCAAAAGGCTCCTGTGCAAGAGATTCCTGTTGTTGATCGCCCATTTCAGAAATGTGCAATTGATGCAGTGGGTCCTTTTATGACTTCTAGAAATGGCAATAAATGGCTCCTGGTAATCTCTGACTATTTTACAAGATATCCCGAAGCTTATCCTGTCCCTGATATTCAAAGTTCAACAGTTGTAAAAGTTTTAATTGATTTTATTTCACGTCACGGAATAATGGAAGTGTTATATTCAGATAGGGGTTCAAATTTTATTTCTAAGGCTATGGCGGAGGTGTATGACATCTTGGGTATTAAAAAACAACACACTGTGGCTTATAATCCGCAAGGAAATGGTTTAGTGAAGAGGTTGAACAAATGTCTGATTGATTCGTTAAGTCATCTTGTACTCGAATCTCAAGAAGATTGGTGTGAACAGGTTCCCTTAGCTCTCTTAGCTTTTCGTACTGCCTACCACCGCACCATCAAGGAATCTCCTGCTTTTCTAACTTATGGTAGAGATCTGTTGATGCCATATGATCTGGTTTTCTCTTCGAAATTCAGATCATATGCTGATACTAGATCCTACGCTCAGGAGATAGTCACCAATCTTCAACGTACCTTCTCTGTCGTCAAGACCAACCTAGAAAAGGCTTCGTATGCTCAGGCTCATCCTCCTACCTCTAACTTTTACTTTAAAAACATTAAAGTCAGTGATACTGTTTATTTACACGTTCCCGCTAGCAAGCCACATTTAACTAAGAAGCTATGTAAATTTAATAAGGGTCCTTATAGAGTTTTAGAACAACTCTCTCCTGTCTTGTTTAAAATTTCTCTCATTTCGAATCCCTCAGATACTCAAGTTGTACATGTAAATCGCATTTTTAAGGTTATCGACAGGGAAGTTTTTCCAACACCAGATAGTCAAATTTTGTCTTCTCCGCCTCCAGTGATTCCAGAGCCTGCCACTAGCCCTACTCAAGAAAGTTCAGAGGATAGGTTAATAAGAGAATACCCTTGTCCCCTTTTACCGCTAGATTTGTCTTGGGAAGCTGATACTATCTACATGCCACCTCCTGTAGTTACAACAGAAGTAGATATGACAGATTCACAACTAGATACCTCGTTTGATTTTTTTCGGGATACCTCAGTATCTCCAGTTTCCTTTTTAAATTCTCCTCATTCTGATATTGATGATTCTGATGCCCAACCAACATCCACCTTTTCTCCTATTCGCACTAGATCCATGCCTAAACATGGATATTGTCTCAGACCCAGGGATGCTTTTGGATTTGTCAAGAAGTAGTTTTACATTTTTGCGCAGAAATTTTCTTCGAGGTTGTGCCATATAATTTTACTATATATATTTTTTCATTTTTAGTGTTTGCATCTGTGTTTTCTTTTTATATACAAATTTCTTTCATGGGTATTTTTGGGGAGTGTGAAATACACTATTTTATGTTTAATGTTTGACCTGCCAAAAGGTAAACTTGCACATTCTTTTAGTTATGTGGAAACAAGTAACCACATATGATTTGTTCCTATTTTTATTGCATTCCTATTATACCAAAGATTTTTTTTGTTGCATATATGTATTGTATTTTACTGATTGTTATCTGTATATGGCCAAGGGGTCATGTGCAATGTGTGAAATACTTGGTTACACTAAGTAACCACCTCCTACTTGTGTCTACCTGAACAGCACATAATTTTTTTTGAGGTTTGATAAGTCTTCATCAAACCCTCCTGTGTAGGAAATTTATGGTTGACAAATTTTGTGCGAGCAATCTCTTCTCTTCCTCTTGTTGTAAATTTTAATTGCTGTAGATAAATTTGGCCAATTTATCTGCCTTTTGTACTTAGTTGGGTGTCCCAGTAACTTATAACCAGTATCATATCTCTTATTTTACCCTTTTTTTTAAATTTAAACATGTAGTTTAGACAATTTTAAATGGGACACTTGGGAATGGTTAGTGACTTGTGGGTTTCTGCAGGCCTTCATGGTCACTTGGATTTCTTTCTGTGTTTGGTTCTGGATGACAGTTGGGTCCTGTTGGGCTGGTGTTTAGTCCGCTGTACCCCCTTCATCCATTGCTGAGTGCAGGGGAATTCAGGGATCATTCCTCTGTGTAATTGGGTAATTAATTTAAGTAACTGTCTAAAACCAATTAATGCAATTTGTCTCTCCTTAATTAAATACTGTTTACTTTAAATTTTTTTTTTCTCGCCTCTTCACTGCTTAAGTTAAATATGTATCTTAAAAGTTGTTTCAAAATCATAATTTTGCTGAGATTGTCTTGCCATGGTCAACACACTTCTGAAATTTTGGCTTGTTGTTTTGTCAAAATTCTGGTAATTTCTCACCTGCAATGTGGTGATGTTGCTGTTTGAATTTCTGTGCTGTTTTACTTAAGATTGTGTCAAAAATTACTAATTACGTCCCATTACCAAATGTGTCATGTTATGGCTACTGATTCTTCGGACATTAAACATCTCAGTAAGCCACTTCAAAAATTGGTGTTCTGCGTCATCGTTAGTTGGTGTTATGTACTTAAATGTTCTAGAGATCTTTGTGTATGGTTAATATGTGTTTTATGTTAAATGTGCGGAATGTGCAAGTCATGTTGTTTTTGGCTGGGTCTTTAGGAAAATTTTTCTTACGTTCTTACTTTTATATGTTGGGTGTGTCAAATTTTTGTTGGTGTGGTATTAATAGCCACGCTTAGGTTGTTTCCTCACCTATTGGTGGGATGTTAGAATTTTTTCAGTGCGCGTTATTTTGCCTTGATATTTTCTTCGCCACTGTGTTTGGTCCTGTGCATAGGTCAGTATAAGTGGTTATTTTATTGGTGTTTGGGTTTATCTATACACTCACTGCACTTTTCTAGAGTAATGTATTGTTTACAAAAAAAAAAAAAAAAAAAAAAATTTTTGGGTATAAAAATTTTTTTTCTCCGAACGGGGAGGATATGTGGTGTTGTCACTATATTATCACTTTTCTTTGGTTAATAATTAATGTAATTTACCTCCACCCAGAACGTTTTAGTAATTTAAGAGCTTTCTAGTTAAAAATTTAAATAACCACTGTGTAATTTCTTACTTTTGGGGGGCTGTTAATTATTTATTTTGTTTTGGCAGTGTAAAGTTTTCCCTTTTGTTTACTTTTTTTTGTGATTAAATTTTCTCTTCACCGGCCGTTTTTTTTTTCCCTTCAGGATGTTTAAAATTAATGTTCACCTTTTAATTGCCCTTCTGTGGGTAATCAGCACTTTGAAATATAGTGGCTATACTTCATATCTCCCTTTTCATTAAAGTTGTTTTGATGGGATTTTTTTTAATTTTAAATTAATTTTCGTAACTTCCCGTAATCCTGCTTTTCCTTTTTTTTTATTACTTTATTTCTCCGGTTAGGCATCTTCCTGTGAATTTTCAATAATTTTTTTTTGCATCTTTTAAGTTTTGCTTACAATTTCATGCTATTGCATCATTTTCTCTGCCTGTTGCATCAGATCTCAGAAAGGACGCTATCTTTCCCGCGCTTTTCCTCCAAAATTATTCTAGAAGCTTCTTTTTCCCCTCTTGCGGTCCAGATCGGACTATCCCGGAATGACTTTTAGGTGCACTCTCTGCTCTGATTGGCTGAGGGTAGCGGTTCCGGAGTGAGGAGGAGAGGCAAGCGCGCGATTTTTGGGCAGTTTCAGCTAGAACGTCCTGACTAGAGGGTGGTGTTTTTTTTAGCTCTTGAGAGCTCAAGTTCAGCCCAGCCTTGGGTTGATTTGACAAGTCGTGTAGGATGACCTGATAACTGAAGGAAGACCCCTAGACACCCAAGATGACGTGATCTGCCCCACCGTGGAGAGAAAGCTATGAATTCCTGTTCGACTACTGGCCGCTGAATGCGTACCAAGCACGACAGATAAAGGAGCCCGGATGAGATGACCTGCTAGGCCGACGCACGTTCCAGCCCCCGCCGACTGTGTCGCTGATTAGCACATGGCCCTCCGTGCTCCCATCAAATCGCCAAGCTGCCAGCGCGTGTGATAAGGGTGAGATCATTCCGTACTTTTCAATCTCTTGATATAATGCGAGTCCGTGAGTGGCACCAATAGGTGGGCATCTGCAATGTGGGCCTAGCCCCGAGACTCCGGACTGACTAGAAGATTTCGATCCTCCCTTTTTTTTTTTTTACCATGATCAATGTGAATTGCTGCAACTCATGCTGTCTCTAAATGGTGGACTTCGCGTCATCTGCCCCCCCCCCTTTTTTTATTTTTTTATTTTTATTGTTAAGATGTAATTTTATTTTCCTTTTAAGCCTTTTTATTTGTTTAAATTTCTTTTGACCATCGGTCTTCCTGTAAAATTATAAAAAAAAAAGGGATTGAACGTATTTTGTTGAAATGTACCATTCTGTATTGTAATAATTCCCATACAAGAGTAGCATCTAAGCTAAAATTTTGTAAGTTGTGAATTTCAAGCAAAACATGATTTTTCCACTGAATTTAAATTTTTGATTTGCAACCATGGGTACCCAGGGGTTTTTAAATTTTTTTTGTTTTACCAACATCTATGAGTGCTACCTGATCACTTTTGCAGCACTGGAGCAGGTGTTAAATTGATCAAAATCTTTTGTAATTGTTTTAATTAAGCTGTGAGTTGTGCCATAGAAATGTGTGTAAATTTTCACCTTTTTATTTCACGGTTCATTGTCAATTGCTGCTGAGTCTTGCTTAAATTGTTAAAGTGTTCATTGTGCTGCATATTAAGTTTTAATATTTTTTTTACTTGATCTAATATGTTAATTGGTTAAATAAAATGTTTCAATCCCATCCTTTTGGTTCTCTTTACTTTGACAACGATCAACACTAAGGGCGGCAAGAGAAAAATCCTGGGTTATTGTCATCATTCAAAACAACGCATTACTGATTTGTTATCCTTTTTTGGCTGTGAAATTGAATTGTGGAGTTCCAAATAGGAACAACACTACAACACATCACATTGGATGTCGACATCATACATCTTGCTATAAATGTTAACATAAAATGCATAAAAGGTACATAACTCTTCGAAAAAACATCACCACATCCTGAAACTGTACACACACATATATGTATATATATATTTGAACAAAGCTTTGTTGCATTAGTTAAAATTTTTTATTTGGGAATACCTTATTCCCCCGTACATGATATATATTTCGGTTACACACATAACCATCATCAGTCGTTTCTGGATCTAGACCAATCCAGAACCTGAATCCAGAAACGACTGATGATGGTTATGTGTGTAACTGAAATATATATCATGTACGGGGGAATAAGGTATTCCCAAATAAAAAATTTTAACTAATTAATCCGCCGTATTAAATAATGTTTTATATGTTTTTATTATAGCTTTGTTGCATGTATTATGATTTCACTATACACTTGCATATATGGGACATTTTACAAAATTTGTGTTTAATATAAAACTTGTTGCATGATCATGACTTTTATCTGAAAATGTAAATTGTGAAAATATATTTTGAAGACCCTTAAAGAACACACAATCAAATGATGATATGAAAAAGGAAAAGAAAAATATATATAAATGTTACACATATTCTGTCCAGCAGAAAAAATGTGCAACCTAGGTGGCCACCTTTTATATAAAAAAATAAAATAAAGAAAATATCACCAAAGGATTAGTCTTCTACTGTCTTCGCCTTAAACTGTAGCGTGGAACAGGATCATGTTGTTCTTGAGGGATACAAATAAAGAATTAAGTTTAGATGACTCTTGTATAAATTAATAATTAAGTTAGGGAAATAGATAACCTATGTCATAGGATAACATATTAGTTAGGTAAATAAAGAACATATGTTAAGGCATAACAAATAGGATCTTACATTTTTTGTAATTTCTTTTTTCTAAATGCATATAGGGGCAGTCGTCCCCACATTCCCCTCTTCCCCTTTAATCAATCAGTGGCTATAATTTATACATATCAGAAGTGCACCCTTTAAAGAATCCAATATCTGCACCCTATTGAAGGGGCCAGTCCAACCCTGGTACTGTTTATTAAGTTACATTTGAATTCTTTAAACTAAATTGGAGCTTTAGCTGCTTTTTGTTTGTTTTAAATCATTAATCATCTTATAATGTCAAAAAAAGTATTGGAATATTTCACTCCAAGAAATTTCAGCAATATTACTGCAGTAACAATAATTATTTTTTTCTTCAACTTCAATTGCTTTTTTTTGTATGAAATGTTTTCCAGCATTATTTTACTCTCAATTTCTTTTATATCTATGCATATGTGTTCTGCCATAAATAATGTGCTCTATACATTATTCTATGTCTTTCAGCCTGGGACAAAGATGAACTTAATGACAAAGACGCAATATATCTTTTTGAAAGAGAATGGTTGGAGGTTGAGCTTAATCCATCTTTTGCATCCTGTATGAATGAATTTTATAATTTTCCTTCTGATGAAGAAATTTGGAGTTTTCCATATTTATCTTGCCCAAGTAATTGTATTACATAATTTTATTTTATTTTTTTCTTTTTTCTGCTTTAAAATTATATGTAAATGTCATTTAAAAATTAAACTGGAGTATCCTTGCCCGTGTTTACAAAAAAAGCATTAAAAAGATTATTTTATCCAAATAATCATGAAATGCATTAAGCAAATACGTGCATGATAATGTATCTTGTAAATATGTGCTTAAAAGAATGTTAAATCAATAGTAATATGAGTTTTTGAAATTTTATTATTTATATATATTTAATGAAATTACTGTTTCAGAATTGAAATTTAAATGTTGCAATGTGCAGATTGATAGTGGCATTAAAAGTGGCCGACAGGAGTGGGGTCAGTTAAGATATCAAAACATTTATAGACCATATGAAGCATTTGAGCTAGTGGTTGAATGGATGGTAGCAACTGGAAACAAAGCAGCTGAACTGGTAATTTTTTCATTGCTTAATGAATAGCTCATACTAATATAATGACTTACTTTGGAACTTTTCAGTAGAAATTTATTTTTTTGTTAAAAAAAATTAGCAAAGATTAATTCTATACATGGTACTTGGCCATTGAAATGTTTTTCTGGGATTACATAAGGAAATTTTTACTTACTAAATATAGTAAAACTGTCTGCTAAGATCTTTACTATCACAGGGTGTCTACCGCTCTGGAAAGTCTAGAAAAAACCTGGAAATTGGAAAATGGGTCCGGAAAGTCTGGAAAAAACCAAGAAATTGGATAATGGGTCCGGAAAATTCACCAAAAGAATCAATTTTTTTTTTAAACCCTTTCTCTCTAATTGTCAGACTTGGAACCGAAAGCAATTGCAACGCATTTTTCGGACTGCGAAAGCATCAAGCAATGTGTTTGTATAAGGAGGGGAAAATGTGGGCTCATCAATCGTGACGGGAGGGTAAAAGACAAATTAGCTTACTTGGTAACTTATGGCTTAGGACCGTATTTCTAAGAACAGTTAGTTAATTCTATCAGAAAGTGCGACTACTTCTGTTTCTCAATTGATGAGAGCTTAATCCTGTATACTTCAGTTAAAATTGATTTCAAGAAGTTGTACAAAATATGCAAATGTAAAAACAAGGGAGGGGGCATTGTGCAATTTCCCAAAGTAAAATGCATTGGTCAGGAATTTTTTTCCCAGGACCTCCCAAAAGTCAGGTAAAAGTCAGGAAATTGACTTTCAGAAATTTGGTAAACACCCTGTATCACAAATATATTTTGGTGCCATGAAACTTTTTATTCATACCCCTGGCCATGTTACACACCCCTTATTTCATCAACCAACATTTACCTAAAAAATATTTTAGTCCTTATCAGTTCTGTTTCAGACAAGTTTTACTTTATTATATAAAATAGTCATTAAAAATGATGTTTTTATTGTTTTGTTGGGTGATTTTAAATTCTCAACAATGTCGTGTACCATTATATGTTTAGTGCTTTTAGTATGACAATATCCTTCCCAATTAATGTGTTGAAACAGGGCATATCTATTACCAAAATGTAACACAGTTGAATCTTTCTATGCCCATGTTAATCAAGGCAAAGTCATGTTTAGCTGAAAATGTTCGCTCAAATGTTATTTTTTTAATTATGATAACTAAACACATTTTTTAAAAATGTTTTATATTTTTTCTACTGAGTGTTATACGTATAGAGGAGAAAAACTGGGCTTGTGTTTAAATAAAAGAAAATGCCCATGTAATGTTTTATGTGGGAAAAGATATTTGTAAGGATTCTGTATTCTAGAAATTTGTAACTATGTATTTACATGATTTTCTTTGCTAGTCAGGGTGTCAATGTTTTAAATCAGTGATTTTAATCATGGTTTAAATCAACTTATTAAAAAAAAAAAAAATCTTTCATTTAAATCAAGGATGCACAACCTCTGGCCCACAGGCTATTATTGGCTCGTGACACTTGTGTCATTCACCCACCAGCCCAGTTGCATGTTGCAAAACAAGAATCAGAACCTGTAAATTCAGTTTTTAGAAAAAGAATTAATTGTGAAAATTTAATTATTTCATATTTGTGTTTTCAATTTCCATAAACTTGGCATCAGAAAATATTTAGTTATAATTTAATAATTGATTTTTATCTATATGTGCCATCATATTTCAAGAACTTTTATTTGATAATTGGGTGATTCCACAGTATTGTGATTGTTTATGCCTTGTCTGCAATAAGTTTGATTTGGTTAAAACAGCACAAAAAATTGAATTAGGTGACTTTTTTTTTTAATGTAACATGCTATTTACAAAAAAAAGAAAAACTATTCACCTAACTCAATTTTTTGTGCTCTTATGATCAGTCAATCTTGCTGCTGATATGACATAAATGTTTGTGATACAGTAGAATCACCCAATTATCTTTTTTATGTGTGCTATCATATTTTCAAGATCTTCAATATCCAAAGAAACCTATATATACATGGTTGGAATTGTGTCATTACATTCATCGGTTAGTCTTTCATATATTAGTTTTAAGCATATTGCTTAAAAGAACATGCAACTTGATTGAACCTTGATATCATACACTTTCTGTGATGCACAAGCTGAAAGAGGTTGTACATAATTGGTAATTTTTTCAGTTACAGGTAATTTTTTCATAATACAGTCATTCAGGGTAACATTGATCCACATTTTCTGTATTTTCATTTGCCTCTCTTATGTTTTAATATTGTTTTCAGACTAAATGGCATAAAATGGAAGAATATACCTTAAATTTTAGCTTAACTTATGTAAATTAATTAATGCTGATAATAAAAGCAAAAAATAATAAGTAATGTACCCAGTACAAAATTATCCTTCCATTCAGAATAACTTTGAACCAGAACCAGAAATTGAATATAAAATGCATTGTTTTGTTGTATCTATCAGTAAGGACAACTTTCAACTAGTAAAATTAAGTTTCTAAATATTTGAAAATTCATCAGCTGCAGCTCTCAATATCACAAAGTTTGTATATATCTTAAATAATATCATAAAGAATATATTAGGTAGGAACTGTGGCATAAGAATAGCATAAATATATTGGGGGCGGGAACATATTTATTGTTCAGTTTGTACATACAAACCTAGTGGGAAAAAAATTCTTCAATTCATTCACTGTAAAATGAACTCAGTTTATCAATAAAAATATTAAAGATAAAAAGAAATAAAACTGATAGACCACCTATATGCTATCATCTACATACATTGCCATTGACAATGAGGCATACATACATATTTTCTTCTGTTAATACTAGAAGAATATGACAAAATAAATAAAAACTTCATAACATTTCCCTTTGACACTCGACTGTTAAATGGTTTTGCACCAAACTAGGAATCTCTAATCCTTGTTTGGTGCAAAACTACTGGACTGCTCCTCGAAAACTTCTTGACTGCTATCTGGAATAATATTACATTTTCTGAAGATTATATTTTAAACAAACTCTCTTATGTAAAAGTGCAGTATAAACAGTACACACTGCCATAAGCCTAGCTGTTAACCAGCTCAAAGTTATACTGAAAACAAAGTAAAATGATAGTACCTTTGTTTTTAGCTTTTTACCAATTACTAGCAAATAAATAACCACTAGCTAGTAACAAATTAATGCATTTCCAGAAAATAATGTATCTGATAAAGAGGTAAATTGATAATTGCTTTTGGATATTAATTGATCTGCATGAACTTCAAATCAACATTAAAATGGAGCTTGCAAACATTACTTCAGAAAAACAGCTAAATGGCCAAATTAACTCTGTACCATATTGCTAATTTATTTTCTAAAATGCAGAGCAGAAATCAGTTTCACAATTTTATCAACAAAGTGCAGCTGTAGATCATGAGCAACTGTGTAAAATGTACTGAAGTCTGTACATGAGTCATAAATCATGAGAACATGTCATGGTGATTTTTCCTTCTTGTGGAGCAAACACGCGAGGACATCCCATAACGACCTGGAAGAAACGACAGTGATTGCTGATTGGACGAAAACTCACTCTGCGTACAAGCATTCTTTATGGTAGGGTCCTGAGTTGCAGGATAAGAGACTTGTATTATTCGTCATTCTATATGATATGTACTGATAGAGTACGCTTGTCAAATTTTATCTTGCTGTGTCAAAACATAAAACTATCTGTTGATGAAAAAGTAAGGATTTCACAGAAGTTAAAGAGTGTTGTTAAAAAATTCTGAAATCTGTAAAAAGTATGATTTATCGTCTTCTACTGTCTCAACACTATTAAATAACAAGAAAACATTAATGGCTTCATTTGATTCAATAAAAATGACTAAATGTTTGAACAAATGTGCTAAAAAGGATTTGGACAAAACTCTTTTAAAGTGGATGTAGGTGCAGAATTTCCTTTGAGTGGTCCACTTTTGAAAGTTCAAGCAGAAAAATTTGCGGAACAATTTGACAATTCTGGATTTGTATGTTCAAATAAATGGCTTGATCGATTCAAGAATAGACATGGGATAACTTTTGGAAAAATTTGTGATGAAGCAAAGTCTGCAAACATGGCGGATATCATGACATGAATAAGAGAAAAGTGGTCCAGTCATTAAAGATGACATTTATGAGGCCAATGAAACAGGCATTTTCTACAACAGAATCCTACAAGACTTTTAAATTCAAAGGTGAAAAGTGCATCAGAGGCAAGCTCTCCAAAAATCGATTGACAGCTTTAGTGTGTTCTAATATGTCTGGCACTGACAAGAAGAAACTATTGGTTATTGGTAACTCCAAAAATCACAGATGTTTTAAACATGCAAAAAAGCTTCCTGTTGATTATGAACACAGCAGGAAAGCCTGGACATTTCCACGAAATTTTTTTCAAAATGGGAGAGGCAATTCATCAAAGAAAAATGTAACATTCTCCTTTGAATTGATAATTGTACAGTGCATCCTGAAATCACTGGACTTAAAAACATCAGAATGGAATTTTTGTAAGCACTTGCTTTCGATGCTTCTCGATAGAAGAGAAAAAATAGGAACTACCCCAAATGCTAATGTAAATGTACTCAAAGCAATACATTTATTGAACGATGCATGGGAAAATGTTACATCAACATGCATTGCAAATTGCTTCCATAAGGCTAGATTGGACATTTCTAAAGAGGAAGAAACACATACATAGCAAACTTAAAAAATTTGGAAATGAGTACAGAAGAGTTTGAAAATTATATGTCTGTTGACAACAGTGTTATCACTTCACAGATACCTACACGCAAGGATATTGTAGCTGATATTCAAGATAAAGCAAATGAAAAAATAATGAAAGCGAGGATGATGACAACGAATGTGAAGAATCTGTAGTTGAAGCACCCCAACATACTCAATAGTATTAGAGTGTGAAGAAAAGTTTCAAATGTTTTTCGAAGCCAGGGATGCAAATAATGATGTTTTTCAGACCATGAGTCTTCTCCAAAGAACAGTAACAAAAGAAAGAGACACCAAGACAGTAAAAAGCAAAGTAGCAAAGTTCTTTTGTACTTATGGTTTTTATGAGGACCCAGGTATAACAAGCTAATATCACCGGTCCCTTAGTGCTCGTTATAAGCGAGTTCGACTATACTATCTATTACTAGATATTTATTGGTTGTCTATACTCTTTATATAAAATAGAATGTATTTAATTTTTAATATAATTGTTTTTGTTTTTTTAATCTGAGTTTATTTTTAAAAAACTTGATTTAAATTTAAAAAAATACAAATTTAAATTTTTAAAAATCAGACTTTTTTTATTAAAAAATCATGATTTCTTACACCCTGCTACTGTTGATAGTAATAATAGTAACTTTAAAATAACAGTCCAGTTTTTAAATTTATACATTTAAAAACAATTGTAGTTAAACATATAATCTCTATCATATCTATTCAATGCCTCACCATGGCACAGTGGTTATGTCACTGAAAAGGGTAGACAGCCAAAGTGTGAAGGTCCTGGGTTCGGGTCCTATCTTGCGGCTGTCGGTCTAACATTCTGGAGCTTTGGTAGGTTTTCTCCATATGTAACATGAATACGAGTTAGAACCTCTTAAAAAGTCCTACTATCAAGGCACCCCCCATCCTTGGCAGATTGCCTTAGCGTAGCATTGCCATAATCACACAAACAAATCTATGCTATATGAAAATTCTTACTTTTTAGTCAACAAAAATAATTAGATGCTTTTAATATGCTGACAAATTGCTTTTCACATAATTGATCTAAAACCATCCTTCTACAAGGTGTGAGTTCACAACCTTTGAATCCTTAATTCCAATAATATATATATATATTTATTATTAGATTTCATACCAGGTGGTTCAAAATAGATGTTAAAGCGGTCATCTTTTAAACCCCAAGTGATCGAAACACACTTTAAATTAGAATAGTTCGTCGAATGAAGAATAACTTTCAGAAGTAGCAATTCTTTTATTAGGTATACATAATGTGTATACATATGCTGTATCCATATTAAAATATGAAATTTAATTTTTATATGGTCCCTCCTTTCGTATCACTTATATTTAGAAAAATTTGGTCTGTGTCTAAGAAGGTAAATTAAAAAAATCCCATGTCTTGAGTGGAATAGTTTTCAAGATATTGCAATTTGAAAATTTTGGCATCTGTCGCCAAGTACTAAAAGGATCTCTCAAAAATGAGAAAAATGTAACTACTTTTCAAAAGATGTTAATTTATGTTAAGTCACTCGACAGACACGGTTGGCTCCTGAAATCCTAATTTAGCTAGAATTTTCCTATAACATATGTTTGGCAGTTTCTAGTGAAAGTTACCACACTAACCCACACCATTATTTTGTCATTATTTTTTACACTTTAAAATTCCTTCTACCAACGTGACATAATTAGGGGATGACCACCTAAAAGATTAAATTATCTCTAATTTCACAACGCAGTACTGATCAATCCAGGTAAAACTGCACCTGTTAATTTCACACTTTTGAACGTGTTTAATTTCCATTTCATAACAATGGCATCATTATTTAAATTTTCTCAAATATTTTGCCCCCTAAAATAAAGATATTTTTGCCTGAAAACTGATGCCAGCACAGTAGGTAAAGTGGTGTAAGTCATCAATTTTCTAGCTAAATATGTGACTTAGAGACATGAGATTTTTTAAAATTAATTTTCTCAGACAAAGAACATAATTTTTCTAAAGATAAGTGATAGAAAAGGAGCGACCATATAAAAATTAAATTTCATATTGTAATTTGTATACAGCTGCTATTAAAAAACTTCTCATATCTGAAATCTGCTCTGATGAACTTTTCAATTGAAAGCATGTGTTAGCTTTTTCGCTTTACTTTCTTAGTAGTACTTTAAATTTAAAAAAAAAACTTACAAAGATTAATAATACTTAATAAAGAAACATTATTTAACAGCACGACATTTATTAAACATTGCAACATCATACCACAACTACATCTTACATAACTACGCAGTAGCTACATTGTTTTTCGCTTTTTCCCGACTAACAGTCAATAGTTCATGTGCCCCTTAATCTCCCCCTTTGATTGCTTCCCTTTTTTTTCTTATTTACGAATCATCCTCTGCATGGTGACGCCCTCTTTATTGGCGAGTTCAATGAAAATGATAACATTCGGGCATCCTGACTGCCCAATTGTCCTCAATTGGTTTTGACTTCTACGTTTTTAAAACGTGGACTTCTTGGTTTTTCACATGCGCTCTCCAGATCAACAGTCTCTTCGTCATTTTCGGTTTCTTCATCAGTTAGTATTCTAAGTATTCCGTCGTTGAATCGAGGAAGGTAGCCATGTAGCATCTCAAAGGGCGTTTTGTTCGTAGTTTTATTCACCATATTATTTAGATTTCTTTCTGTCTCTTTTAAACTGGTATCCCAGTCTCTATGACGATCATCTGTCATACACGTCGACACAGTAGACAAGATAGTTTTATTCACACGTTCTACCATTCCATTTCCTTGTGCATGTTTAGTGGAATTCAGTGAATGGGTGATGCCGTTTTTCTTGCAAAAATCTTCAAACTGGTGTGAAGTGAAGCATGAACCTCGGTCACTGATAATTCTGTCTGGTAACCCATAACTGTTCACGAATTCTTCTAACATTTTCAAAACATGTTTGGTCGATGTATTTCTTACAGCTACAAGTTTGACAAATCTTGTGAAATTATCTATGATGACAAGTAGTTCCGTGTTGCCTTTGGTGCTCTTCACAAACGGTCCCAGATGGTCAATGTGAATGATCGAAAAGGGTCTTTTACCAGGTTTTATCGGATGCAATAGACCCTGTTGCTTTCCCGCAGGAATTTTATTTACTAAACATTCGAAACACATAGATATGTGTTTCTTGACATATCTCTTCATCAAAGGAAACCAGTATCTCTCTTTAATCTTGTTTACGGTTCTATCAACCGAAAAATGACCCATAAGATCATGAAACTTCACGACAACGCTTTTTCTCATTGCCTTGGGGACAACATAAAGAAGTTTTTCTTTACCATTCTCACTCAGTACTCTAAATAGTCTATTTCTCTTGAGGACTAGTTATTTACCTTTGTCTTTTCTTCTTTCGTACGTTCGCACTACGTTGGTTGTCTTTTTAGCGTTCATATATACCAAGGCCTGACAATCAGTAACAATAGTAAATTTGATTCCGAGTAGGAACTGCCTTAATCTATCTAATGTCCAAACGATCGCCATTAGTTCCAACTTGCTAGAATGATACTTTCTCTCGGCATCAGTTGTCTTTTTGCTAACACAATAAACCAAGTGCCATTGTTTTCCCTCCTGCTGGATAATCATTCCACTTAAACCATTAGAACTTGCATCAGTATGGACTTCTGTCTTCGCATCTGGGTTATAATGTGCTAAAACTGGTACACTCAGCAATTCTTCTTTTAACGTTTGATAAGCTTTCTTTTGGTCATAACCCCAGACAAATTCTTGGTTCTTGCGCGTTAGACGACTGAGCGGTTCAGCCTTTTGAGCATACTTCCGAATGAATCGTCTAAAAAATCCAGTTAATCCCAAATATCTTCTCACATCGTGAACGTTCAGAGGTTCGGGAAACTCTTCAATCGCCCGAATCTTTCTTGGTCCTGGTTTTAGTCCTTGCGAATTTATTACAAATCCTAGAAAATTTACTTCTTTTCTTCCAAACTCGCATTTTGATAACTTTAATGTCAATTTCGCCGTTCTTAAGCATTTCAAAACTTCCCGCAATCTGTCCATCATGTCTTCCCAAGATACCGCTGGAATCATTATATCGTCCATATAGCATAGGGCTTTTGTTAAGAATAAGGGCCCTAAAACTTGATTCATCAGCCGCTGGAATTCAGCTGGTGCATTGGCTAGTCCAAATATCATACGGTTAAATTGTCCAGTTTCGTCAGGGGTTATAAACGCAGTTTTTAATTTGGAATCTTCAGAAAGTGGAATTTGTAAATAACCATGTGCCAAATCCAATGTTGAAAATATCTGCACACCACTTAGACACTCCAGTAAGTTATCTATTTTTGGAAGTGGGTACTTATCCTTAATAGTTTGATCATTTAGACGACGATAATCTACAACTAAGCGATAATCTCCAGTTTTTTTCTTGACTAGGAGTACGGGACTCGCATAAGGAGAGCGTGTTTCACTCGCTATACCATGATCCTTCCATTCCTTAACAATACTCTTTATAATTTCACGTTCTGCAGCATTCGTCTTGTATGGACGAGTGCATACTGGCTTACTGCCTTCTACTTCTTTAATTTCCATCTGCGTCACATCAGTACACCCTAATTCACTTAACTCAAATGCAAAGCAATCTCTGAACTCATTCAACAGTGCGGCTATGTCTGAACGTTGATCTTTCGACAATGATTCATCAAAATTTATTTGATCTAATGTAATTAGACTTTTATGTTCATTCTTTCCTACCATTAAAATTTTGCAACCAGAACTCTTCGCAGCGTCGATCAAATTATCCGGATTTATTTGTTCGGTGTCCTCATCATTTACCTTCTCCACCTTACAAATGTTCTGGTTTTGTCGAAACATTATATCTTCATTCCCAACATTCATAATCGGTATTGTTGTTTTTCCCTCAGCAACCTTTAGTAATGAGCCAAGTTGCATGTCTTCACTTTCAACCAAAACCAAGCCGTTTTCTATTTCTTCCGTTTGGGCCCTTACTAGATTTATAGAATTGCTTTTGATTTCTTCTTTACAAATGGTTTTGAAATTTATTTCGGATGTTTTAGTGTCATTCTCTACACCTGTAGGTTTACATTCTTTTGAGTAACCTATATTGAAATTCTGCTTTTCCTTCCAGTAAAATACGTAAGGTAATTCGAGAAGTGTTCTTCCTATAATTAAATCCACTGGTTGCGCGTCATCGTTGACAATCAAAACTGGAACATCTCGTGCTATTACATCATCAATCTTTATGTCAAGTACAGTTCCGCCTACTGTTTTTGTGACAGGAGACTTTTGATTCCCAAATCCAAACAAGTCTTTTTCACAAGGAGCTATATATACGTTTAGTTTATCCGCAACTGATTGCTTTAACAGGCAGCTCGAACTTCCAGTATCTATTAATCCGCTGACAATCTCATTTTTTATGATAACAGGTTTCAAATAGTTATCGAAAGAAGTGGAATACGTATCCGAAATACTTAAACTACTAACTTCCTTTTTCTTTGATTGAGTGCTGCTGATTTCGTCTTTGTTAGTTAAATTTTTGTTTCGTGTGCAATTCCTACTTATATGACCGTAATTGTTGCAAGAGAAACATTTGAATTCCCCTTTTTCATTGCGTATTCTGGACGTTGAAAAATTCTGCCGCTCTGGAAATTTATGATGAGGAAGTCCACTATTTCTTCCGTAATTTATACTGTCCAACCCCTGATTACTCTTTGTTTCACTACGATGGGAATTTAGTTTTGGATGCACTTCATACTTAATATTCCTATTTTGTGCTGTTTTGTCAGTAACTCGAACACTCTCGTAGTCGTCTAGTTTGTTAGCCAACTCATCCGAGTTTACAAATTTTGGCCAAACATCAACAAAATGTTCTCTAATTGTAAATGGAACCTTTCTTTTCAACTGATCCGTTACTATGAGTTCTTTCAAGGAATCGAAATCGTTGATATTCAAACCTGTAACCCATTCATCGAAATAATTCCTCAAATCAAACGCAAAATCTTTCCACGTTATCTTGGATTCTTTAGTGTGATTCAAGAATTTTTGTCTAAACCTTTCAGGACTTAACTTAAATCGCTTTAATAATAATGCCTTAACGTGGGAATAATTGCTCACGTCCTGTTCAGACTCTTGTGTAATTATTTGCATTATTTCGTATGGTAAAAGTCCCACTAAGTATGTAACATAGTCCTCTTCTTTGATACCCATTCGTTTTGCTTGGCGTTCGAATAATACCAGATATGATGAAATATCCCCATCTTCGATTCTATACTTCTGCATAATACGGGAAAATTCGTTAGTCTTACCTGAATCTGTCGAAGTCGTACTGGTTACTAGCCCAACAGGACGACCACTTTGTATTCTCAATTTTTCCAGTTCCAATTCATGCTTTCGTACTTTATCGCGTTCCTCGCGCTCAGCTGCGTCAGCCCCAGCTCTCTCCTTAGCTTCTTCAGCCCTTTTCTCCGTTTCAGTTCTTTCAGCGATAATTCTTTCTAACATCCCCTTTACAAATTCTTCATCGTAACCCTTACTTTTAGTTATTAAGTCTTTTAAATCAATTATTCGATGTTCTGCTTTTACCTCTAAACCAAGCTCTGAGGCCAATTCTTCTAAGTCACACTTCCTCCCTCTGGCTAAAAATGCCATACTTGATTTGATTTCCTAATCTTGTTTAATCAAGTTTAATCTTGTCTTACTTATTTTCAAACTTATGCAAAAAATACCGTATTACACATACAGCATATTTATAGAATCTTGCTTTAAATAATACTTTAATATATTCTAAAGAATAATGCAATATATTTTAAATAATAGTTCTATATAATTCAATATAGTACTTCACTATACTTCAATATAATACTTCACTATACTTCAAAATCAAGAGAATACTTCAAAATCAAAATAATGTTTCAATATACTAAAATGAATACCTCAGAATGGAAATAATATTTCACTTCAATTACATCAAAATTAATTCTTCAAAATCAAAAATAATTCTTAAGTTTACTTCAAAATGAATATTTCAAAATCAAAATAATAATTCAATATACTTCAAAATGAATACTTCAAAATAAAAATAATGTTTCAATATACTTTAAAATGAATACTTCAGAATGGGAATAATACTTCACTTCAATATACATCAAAATTAATGCTTCAAAATCAAAAATAATAATTCAATATACTTCAAAATCAAAATAATATCTCAATTTACTTCAAAATCAATCTGAATAATACTTCACTTCGATATACTTCAAAATCAAAATAATATCTCAATCTACTTCAAAATCAATCAGAATAATACTTCACTTCAATATACTTCAAAATTAATATTTCAAAATTAGAAATAATACTTCACTGCAATATACTTCAAAATCAAAAATAATACTTCAAAATAATACTTCACTCTAATACTTCTGTGCTTGAAAATACTTCCAAATTTATACGTCAAAACACTACTTTATTATAATGATTCAATATATTCAAAATTAATACATCATACTTGAAAGCAATACCGCAATATAATACTTTCGTATATTTTAATATACTTCAAAATTAAAATTTCCAGCTATGCATCAGCATATTTCAATATAATATTCATACCTGAGAACTAAACATCTTGGGCACGTAAAATAAGGCATATCGCACTTCTGATTTGTTAGCTTTTTCGCTTTACTTTCTTAGTAGTACTTTAAATTTAAAAAAAAAACTTACAAAGATTAATAATACTTAATAAAGAAACATTATTTAACAGCACGACATTTATTAAACATTGCAACATCATACCACAACTACATCTTACATAACTATGCAGTAGCTACATTGTTTTTCGCTTTTTCCCGACGAACAGTCAATAGTTCATGTTCCCCTTAATCTCCCCCTTTGATTGCTTCCCTTTTTTTTCTTATTTACAAATCATCCTCTGCATGGTGACGCCCTCTTTATTGGCGAGTTCAATGAAAATGATAACACATGTTTCTATCACTTACGGTCTAAAAGATAATCACTAACACCTATTTTGAATCACCCAGTATATCTATACAGGCTGTCCCAAAAAGTTGGTAACAAGCTTTAATTCTTTATCTATTAGAGATGAGTGGGCAGGGTAAATTGAACAAATATTCAAAATAAGGTCGGAAATAGACCCTGTTGAGAAAAATCCTCTCTTTCATTTAGAAAAAGTTACACTTTTAAAATTTGTGTATGACATCTGTACTAAAAAGTTTCTAATTAGTAAAATGTCCCCTGTACACTAATGACCCCCATACAAAAAAAATTCCCATTTAATAGAATGTGCCCCATGTACTAATAAGGTGATGTACCAAATTTGAGCCTTTCATCTTACAACGTTGCAGAGATATCTTTAAACAAAGATGGTTGGGCACTATACATGATTTTGACTGTAAATGTTTATTGCTAGAGTAGGGGGGAAAAAAAGATTTTCTTTCATAATTTCTGTACGACCCCTGCAATGCAATCATTCGACATGATTGTTTTCCCTTTGAGAGCCATGGAAAAATGGTTTATGTCATATTTGTCTTCATATCTCTGACTTTTTAAGATATAATTCTCAAATTTTGTATGTCACCTCATGAGTATATGGAGCACATTTTACTACTTTGAAATGTTTTTTACAGGGCCATATACAAATTTAAAAATGAACGAGAGGAATTTTTTCTTAATGGACCTTATTTTGAATATTTTTCAATTTACACTGCCCACTTGTCTCTAATAGATAAAGAATTAAAGCCCATTACCACCCTTTCGGGACATCCTGTGTATGTGTGCGTGTATATATATATATATATATATATATATATATATATATACAGTGAAACCTCTCCTAGCGGCCACCCCTGTATAGTGGTCACCCCACTAAATGGCCAATTTTTCATGGCACGGATTTTTCGACTCATAGACTTAATGTTAAAATAACCTCTATCAGCGGTCACGTGGCCCCCTCTAAACGGCCACCGAGTGGGATCGCCCATCTCATTTTTTGGGAAATTCTACTCACTTCTTGCTTTAATTTTGAGCAGAAAAACTCAAGGTCAGGTTTATGGTTGAATATAACTCCCAGGAATAACTGGAATTGAATCTGTTATCTCTTTTGTATTCTCCCTACACCCTTCAGATAGGGAATCCCTCGGACAATCAGGTGTTGAAAGTTGTCCTACAAATGAACTTTTGTCCCTTTCAGGCACTAATTCCGTCCCTGACGAGGAATTTCCCGATGTTTGTAATGGTGAGCAAGCTGAACTTTCAACACCAGCAATTTTATAATCGATGAAATTATCAAAAATTCCGCAGTGATTACAAACAAATCGGTTAGAGATCTGCTTTTTAAAGTAAAAAATGAACGTGATAAAATGGTTGTTTCAGATAAAAGTAAAAAAATAAAACAGACACAAATTCTGTCCTTTTTTCAAAAAAATGTAAGAAAGCATTAAATAAAGTACTATTTTCTCTTTAGAAAAGTTTTAAATTTCATTTTAAATAAGGAATATGAATAGACTTGTTTACATTACACATTATAGCAATTATCTTATTATAGTAAATAAAACCCTTCAGAACAACCACCCCCTCTGAGTGGCCAAATATCCTCGGTACGGTGGAGTGGCCGCTCAGAGAGGTTTCACTGTATATATATTTATTAAAAATATAGTACTTAAAACATCCATTTATTGGTGTAAACTATAAGACCCAATATAGCATTCTCAGCAACTAAAATGCCAAAGTTTTGAGGTACAGTGGGATGAAATTAATAAAATGCATTTTATTAAATAAGTTAAAGAAAGGAAAAAGATGATTGTCCCTTCTGGGATTCTGTTAGCCTTTAATTTTTATTTGCTTAATTTATTCACCTAAATAATGTGAATTTTTATGTATTATCAATGACAGGATTATCACCCCTCAGAAAAAAGCTGGAAAAGTCAGGGGGTATTCCAAATTTTGGCTAAAACCTTGGAAAGTCTCAAAATGTAATCTGGAAAATTATCAAAAGTATAAATTTACAAATAATTCTCTGTTTGTCATCAGTCTGTAATGCTCCAAATATGATTTGCCATGGGTGTGGTAAGAGTTAATTATTATTTGTATCAATATGACACTTGCAAATTGTGTGTATTGTTGCAACATAGTCTGAAATTTTACCAAAAAAGTTTTGATAAACCTGGAAAAGTCCTAGGATCTTGCTTCAGAAATTCAGTGCTAACCACGTATGGTATAAAAAGCACTATTGTCATTTGAATTAAAATCACTTTTATAAACTGAAGTAGAGAAGCATTCTCTTACTTAATGGATATGAAACTATCATGACTTCCAATAAATGACAGTTGATAGTGTGTGTGCATATATATTATCTTAGGTTCAATGTTGGGCTAGGAAGTGTAATCAGTATGGTTTGCAGTTGGTACCCATTCCAAGTGACCCTTTTGCTTTACCTTTTTCTGATGATTCTGATCCTTTGCGAGGTCCAATCTTCATTCCCCTTGATTTATCTTGTTTGATGGATACATCAGTACAAAGTATGGATGGTAAGTTGAATTTCGTTATGCAAATATGTACTTTTTAAAATTACTATTCTACTTATTTTAAATGACTAAATAGTCATAATTGATAAAGCTATGAGTGTGCATTTGTGCTTAAATGGAATACATTTGATGTATAACAACTCTTGCGATTGCAGGAAAATTACTTACTCCTTACAGTTGTTACCTGTAGTTGTTATGCTACTTTTAATAAACAAGTTAATAAATTTTTAAATATGAAATAAGATTGATAATGGTAATTTAAAGGATAATGTTTGCAAGAAGAAAATATGAATTATTTTTAGTATATCATTTTTAGTAGTCTTGGCTTTACCATCGTCCTTGAATAACAATTTTAGTAAAATCGCTTTGAATAAACAATCATTCTTAGCTAAAGTAAAACCAGGATACTTTAGTCCTGCAAATGTGTTTTGCACTCAGGTTCAAAGCACCTTACCCTCTAACCCCTTAAACCTAGGAACCTTACTTTGTTTTAGTCAAATAAAATTAGGATTAAAAAATCATGAAAACTTTATGTAAAATTGATTTAATCTATGAATAGCTTTTTTTGTCTGTTTGTTTGTGTGTGTGTCTGCTCTATGCATCTAAACCATTCTTCTGATGTGGACCAAATTTGGCACCCTGACTAAATAGAGAAAATTGTTGCAGAGAGAAAAAAAAATAATAAATCAATTCAATTTTTAGATTTTTTTATTTATTATATATTTTTCCAGTTTTCAGCCATTTTTTGCACATTTTACATTATCTTGAGCTAAATTTTGGTCTGAATGCTATATTTCTATGTCAACTGAAAGTCCAGAGAATGCTTTTTTAAATGAGCTCTGCTAGAATATTGTATGTAAAATAGTTTTTGAAAAAATTTTCAAAAGTCTCAAAAAATAAGCCTTTACAGTATGTTCTAACTTTACAACTCAGGTCAGACTTTATTTGTGAAAATATCCATACAATGTGATAATAGAGTTCCTACAATAAGGCACCCTTAACAAGTCTTTATTTTTTTATCCTGAAAGCCTTAAAAAGATGTCAAAGCTTTTAAATTATCATTTCATCTTCACTTTTCTCTTTTCTAGTAATTTTTGCAGAATGTTTTTTTATTTTTCTTTTCATACAAGCAGGGGAGGGGGTGGGGGAATCATAAAGGAAGCTAGCCACATTGTCTGAATGCTGCTCTCTCTGTGGAGAGGGAGAGAAAGCGTCTGGGGAGGTATATTCTTTCTCTGCTTTGCACTTCCTCATTCCATGATTCGCTTACCTTTTACCATAGTTATGGAGGGAGTGAAAATATGATCTGATTCAGAAAAAAAGGGGGGGAAGGGAGTGGTATGAGATAAATACATAACATAATTATAACTGATTAAAACACAGTGATTGTTTTAAACTTAAATATACTTTAACCCCTTAAAGGTCGTATTATTTTCAGAAAAATTGTCATAAGTACTTATTTTTTATTCAATAAAATTGTCTAAAAATCATACCTGCCAACTGCTCTGGTTCTTCCAGAGCAATTCCGTAAATATGTTACTCCTCTGGATACTCCGCACTATGCGATGTTCTCTCCAGAAAATAGCCAACATTTGAATTGAACGTAAAAGAAATGAGAGAAATACATGCAAAATCCGAAAGAACATGTATTATCCTGCAGGAAGAAAATCGATCCATTGCCATATGTGGGTTTAAAGTAGAAGTGACTTCAGTACTCATTATTACTTTATATTAATTACATTGATTTTTTTTTATGTTTGAAATAAATATGAACTCCATTTTTAAGGGCCTAGTATAAAAAATTTTTACAGTTAATGATTAATATTTTTATGTTAATTATTATGATATTAGCTAATGATGTATTATTCAGTTAATTTTTTAATACCTATATCATGAATAATTAAGTTACTACCTTTTAAGAGTTGTTTCATGATCTGCTCCTGAAGACCTCTTAAAACTCCAGAGATTTTCTTAAGTTGCTCCTAATAAGTGTTTTTATATGTTGCTAGGTGAAAAATAAGTGTATGTACAATATGTGCATTCATTTTAAGGTTGTAGACATTTTAATATAAAAAAAATTTCAGAGAATAGTAATTGAAATGCTCTAATCTTTCTGTTGCATAAGTTTTGAACTCTCCACCCCAGAAATATCATGGGATCGAGAAGGAAGGGGTTAATGCTTTAAAAGGCATGAAGTATTGTTGAGGAGATGTACAAGATAATTGTATTGGAATGTGTCTCAGATTATTGGCCTTGAATTTTTTTAAATAGCCTTAAGAAGGCCTTATTTTTTATATCAAGAAATGAGCCCTGTAACAGTCCCCTGTAACCCCAACAAAACCCTGTAACAGTCCTGGTCAAAAATTTTCTTTCTTTCTGTCTTTTTTTTTTTTTTTTTTTTTTTTAAGGAAAGAAAAATTATTTATTTTTTATAATTTTTTTAAAGAGCCATCTCTTAAAATTTTTCTCTGCAGTTTTCTTGGGGGGGGGGGGGGCGAATAAGAAGAGGGAGCAGAACTCTGCAGAATTGCACAAATATGCAAAGTAATCTTAAAATTCATAATTATTTTTGCATTAATGGTTTTGAAAACAAGTCACAGGAATAGATTAGCGAGTATCATTGGTTATTTTTAAGCATGCTACTTGGGATTTCTCAGAGGAATCTATTTAAGGTTTTTTGTGACAGTTGCACTTTTTGACAATTTTCAGCTAGTCATTTTGTTATTATTATTATTTATGGATTAGAAATTATGTAATGACTTGTTTATTTATAAATTTTTAAATAGTGGAACTTGAAGATTTCTATTATTGTAACTTTCAGGATAACAAGATTTGGCAAGGGTTTTTTTTTTTTTTTTTTTTTTTTTTTTTTTTTTTTTTTTTTGTTGTTGTTAAATAAATATTGAATTATTAACTTTTAAACAGTAGAACTTGAGGATTTTTATTATTGTTGCTGTTAGAGGATTAAATACTTTTTTGATAGCTGCATCAGTGTTTGAAGAATTGCACACACATGCAGACTAATGTTTTTAAATACATATTCACTTCATGCATTAATTTTTGTGAAAATTTGCCATTGGAATAGATTAGCCAACATGAGTGGACATTTTTTTTTTTCTTTTGTAAAGTAATGCCTTAATACCTAATCCTCCCAGGCTACTCATCTGGTAAACAATAAAGTTCAAAGTAGAATTTTTAAAAAAAGTTTTTCTTTAATCCTTCTCACTGTGTACAATTTAACTACAGGGAAATATGTTTAACATGAAAAATCAGTTAACATGAAATTTTATAGCTGTCCATACATGCAATTTAATACGAATCTTTTAACATGAAATTCTTTTAACACAAAAAAATATTTTGGTCCCTTCAGTTTTGTGTTAAACAATTTTCACTGTATATAAATATTTAGCTTGTAGTGGATCAAAATAATTTTCTCTTACTCTTAATTACTCTTCTTTTGTTCTTACAAGGAGGAGGCATGGTTTCAGGGAACCAGATTTCAATGATATTTGGCATAGCGGTAGTATGCCATTTGAATATACTGCGTGTAAAATACTAAGATGCAATACTCAAATAAAGAAAATATTTATTTTCGAGCCACTTCACTAAAACTTTAAATATAAGTTACATGCAAAATCCGTTGAGGACCGTGACGTAATCAGTAAGGCTGTAGATTTCCACTTTGACATTGCGAACCTGATACTGCGCAAAGAATTTTTCTGCTCTTTAATACACCAATACTGGTAATTAATTCATTTTTTAGTCAAGTAAATATTTATGTTTTCTTAACTTTCTTTACTTTTTTATAAGCCCTGATTTCAAAATTAAATATCTCTACAACAAAGATCAATAGAATTATGCGGCAAACTGTACGCTTATTAGCAAACCTGTAAAAATGGTGCACAAAAGTTTAGAAAATTTAGTTACGAAAATCGTCAACAGATGCGCTCTAATCACAATGACGTATCAATAGCCTTTAAAATGTACTTCGAAGTCTAAAGCGATCAGTACGACTGTTGGATAGTGAAAAGAGGCTAGGATAGAAAGGGAAATAATATATTCCATTGAAGAACGTGTGTTTTTGGTACTGGAATTTTACTGATTACAACACAGTCCTACAGCAACACGTCACAGTTTTCAAAACAGATTCAATGTTCCA
>JAWZYV010003760.1:0-11700 GCA_038373885.1 Cheiracanthium punctorium | reverse complement strand
GAGTTTTTCCAAAATATCGCTAATTTAACACCAAAAATAATTATGCATTTTGCATGACTCTAAAACTTTTAACCGTAGAATGTTGAAATTTTGATGAACTATTGTAACATCTAACTGTGCTTTTGATTGCTGTGGACTGAGTAATTTATTTACAGGGTCACCCAAAAGACTTAAAATATATTAAGGGTCTATAGATACCTTCATTTCATTAAAAATCTGTGATGAATAACTGTTTCAGCTGTGACTGAAATCTCGCTATCGCAAGCTTATTGGCTTTAGCGTTGCCAGGCGTCCGGATAAAGCCGGACATAGTTAGGCTTTTTGATTGCGTGTCCGGCTAAACTGAAAGGCGTCCGGTTTTTGTTAGGCTTTTTACTGGTGACTTTGGCTGATTAGTAATAAAGTACTTGAACTGATTTGGCATTCGATGTTATTTATATTTCATTAGACTTTAACAAGATTCATGGTAATAATCAAAAAAGCTTGATTTTACATACATTTTTTTTTTTTTTTTTTTTTTTGCTGTACCTATTAATACTGAGACAAAATCCTCAATATTGTAGGCTGTCTGGCTTTTTTATCCAAATGTCCGGACAAACTGGCTGGTCTGTCCGGCTATTTAGTTTGGCGACCTGGTAACCCTAATTGGCTTTAGTCAAAATATTGCCCAATTAAGTGAAACAAATCTTTAAAATTGAACTCAGCTTGGCGGTAAACTTTAGAATTGCAGTATTTTGTCTCTTTCAAATGAAATAAGTTTAGATGAAATGCCCCGAAAATATTTCTGGTTTAATAGACAAGGAAGTCATGTGGTGTCCATATCAGATTTATTAGTTCAATGATTTGATTAAAAAAAAAATCATAATAAAAGGAGTAGTATATAGATTTTTACAGTTATATTCTTCCATGATGATTGTATGTAAGAGAATTTTTTTCAACATCGTAAATTACAGTGTTACTTGAAAATATGTTTTCACATAATTTACACAGGAACCAGACTACATGCAAGCGATAGATATTAAAAAAGTCAGATGTCAGTCAGCCAATTTAAATTACTTTAGAAATTATTTACAAAAAAAAAATTGAAAGAAAAAGAAAGCATCATATTTGACAATATTTGGCTGCATAAAATGATTTAGGTTCTTGAATCTAAACAGCAGATAAGAACAGTATTCATGGAAAAATTGCTACTGGCGTATTATCCCGGCACTCAAACAAGACAAGCAATTTCTCGCCAAGATAAATGCCGATCACATGAAATTATTAATGGTTTCGAATATGATTGGCAATAGTTTTCCAGTACATTTGATGAAAAAATACCTACTTTGTCGGAAATGACCACCGGGATAATACGTATGTACCAAAAAATCTTCAGATTAATTTCTAATCCTAATATCAGCTCCACGCAGAACAGAGTGGAAATAGTTTTAGGTAAAAGAATAAGGATTTATTTTAACGAAGTACAGTTTAACCATTTAATCTGTCCATGGACACGAGAACAACTACAGTATAATCTTGATTTCACGAAGTCAAATAAACAACAGAAAGAATTGAGATAAGAAGGTGAAATAAAAGAGGGTGTCAATTTAATAGACAAAACAGATTTATTCAAGATATTTAAGTTCCACTCCATACCTAATTTAGAATACTGCAAAAGAATAAAAAGGCTGGTAGCCAAGTTTAGTGATTTTGAAAAAGTAGATTCTATAGTTTTTTTTTTTTTTTTTTTTTTTTTTTTTTTAGCATAAGCAACAATAAGTAATCATACATTAACACATCACATGCCAGTTTTAACATAAGAAACTTCCTGTTTTATTTATTTATTATTATTTTTTTAATAAACCAACCACTGGTACAAAACTATTTCAGTAAACAATGTACGAATTACTCTGCTACTCCTGGGGTTCGTCGTTCTAAAGTCCAGTGGTGTAAAAAGTTCAAGTAGAAAGTCACTTGTCAGGATGGAACACAAACTTTATTTCTTCTAGAACTTCGTAGAACAATCAGCTGCACACAATTCACAAGCACAATCTAGCAGTAACGTGCTTTTAACAATCCGCTTGGATCAGAAGCTCTCACAAATGCTGTATTTCTCACGCAAAATAAGTCACTTTTACAGGCAAAAATTCCGTGGAAATATTCAAGGGATATAGTACACTATCCCTTAAGACACAGCAATGAAGAATTTACACACAGCACTTTAAAAACAGCTTCACAAAGCAAGCTAAAACACAGCTTCTATAGCACTATCAGTTCACACAAAACAAGCGTACTCAGAGCTCTTCACACATTGAATGTTCAACTCGCAACTGACTCTTCGGGGCGATGCACGCTTCTATAAATAGCCGACGCAGGAGGTACAAGAGGTTTCCAGGAAAGTCAATTTCTCGAGGGTTCTACATAAAGCGTGAATATTGATTACGTCAAAGAAGAGAAATGTTAGGTTATTATGCGTTTTTAATGCAGGAAAAACAACTTCCAGGCCCCATTGGGAAAATCGCGCCAAATGACCAAAAAATCGCCAAGCTTGGCGACTTTTGGCAAAATATCGCCAAATTTGGTGCCAAAAATAAGTCCTCAAAAGTGAAGAGATCTAAGCTCTAGGACTAATATTTCTCGAGTTTTCTAGAAATCCCATATATTTGAATGGGGAACCGAAACCTCCGTATCTCCGGTTCTAATTGGCCGATTTTGATGCAACAAAAAGCAAAATTTATCTATTTGAAGCGTAGAATACGAATTTTAAACCATTTTAAGCCCCAGAGCAGCGGGTTGCCCCGAAAATTCGTAACATTGCCCCTTCCCAAGGACTGCACGTCCCGGGCAGTACAATCCCCGGTTAGGAGGCCACACAAATATACAGTGTCCAACCTTTAACCAAATCTTAACAACATAATTTAAGCAAATAATCAATAAACACAGTAAGCAAATGCACTCTAATAAATAAATAATACACATAATGAACAATTACACTAATAAGCAATAAATGTAATAAACAAATACACATTAATAAAAACCAATATTTTACAAATATGTACACTAAACATGGCGTAAGTAGTGAGAGAAAGAGAGTTGAAGAAAGAGGAAGAGAAGAGAAAGACAGGAAAGGAATGAGAGATGAAAGAAAAGAGGAATTACGCCATAGTGACCATAGTCTGAGCTAATTACAACCGCGGTAGATGGCTAGCCGATCGTAATGTACAACTCTTGGCTTCGAGTTTGGTGACTTACGAATCCGTACGATGACGTCATTCAGCCGGTTTAGGACTGTGTAAGGACCGTCCCACGGCGATTGCAGCTTGGGAGACAGGCCTTTCCGTCGAGTAGGATTCCATAGCCAAACTTTGTCACCTGCGTTGAACTCGTGTCCCGTAGCCTTCGTGTCGTAGCGAGTCTTCATCTTTTCCGTGTTCAGGTTGATCCGCTCCCGAGCAAAATGATGTACATCTTCAAACCGTGCCCGAAGGTTTTCCACGTACTCCTCTGGCGATGAAGGCGCATCTGGAGGGCGGCCGAACACTAGATCGGCGGGAAGACGAAGATCTCTGCCGAACAGCATCTGGGAAGGTGTGAAGCCGGTAGTCTCATGGACGGCACTCCTATAGGCCAGCAGGAACAGGGGGAGTTTCTTGTCCCAGTCCTCTTGATTCCTAGATACAAGGAGCGAGAGGTTGTTCAAAATTGTACGATTGAACCTCTCCACCATGCCGTCGGATTGTGGGTGTAAAGGCGTAGTCTGGGTTTTGTCCATTTCGAGAAGTTGGCATAGTCCTTTAAAGACTGCAGAGGTAAAGTTCGTTCCTTGGTCGGAATGAAGTTGCAGAGGGGTTCCATATCTGGAAATCCATTCTTGCACCAGTACCTCTGCTACGGTTGTAGCTTCTTGATCGGGAATAGGAAACGCTTCGGGCCATTTAGAAAAGTAGTCGATGACAACTAGGATGTATTTGTTGCCATCCGAAGTTCGCGGAAGAGGTCCCAGGATGTCGAGTGCAATCCTCTCAAAAGGCGCTCCTACATTATAACGATGTAGTCTTCCACGGCTTCGTTTCTTCGGGCCTTTACGGGCGGCACAGGCGTCGCAAGCTTGACACCACTTTTGAACGTCGCCTCGAGCCCTAACCCAGTAGCAGCGCTCGCGAACTTTCTGCAGGGTCTTCATCACGCCAAAATGGCCTCCAGTGTAGCCATTATGAAGTTCTTCTAGAACCTTCGGAATCCTCGAACGAGAGAGTACTAACTGCCATCGGAGCATCTTGCCGTCGTCCGACTCCCATTTACGATACAGGACTCCATTCCTCAGGCGAAGCGAATCCCATAAAGCCCAGTACTGTTTTGTTGCCGGACTGTAAGATGATATTTCTTGCCAACTGGGCTTAGCGCTGGATTTTTCCATAAATTCCACAATAGGTTTGATGTCGCTGTCTGCTAATTGGTCCGCCCGAACATTTTCGTCACTCCAGGGATCTTGAGATGGTGCCGAGGATGTAACTTGGCGGACAACGGGATGTTTCAGATGGTAATTTTTCTCTGCCCTGGAGCAATAGCGACAACTGTTTATGCAGGGCCTTCTCGACAAAGCATCTGCATTTCCATGAGATGACCCTTTCCGATGACGTATCTCGATGTCATATTCTTGTAATCGCTGTATCCACCTGGCTATTTGGCCCTCTGGATTCTTGAAATTTAGAAGCCAGGTTAAAGAGGCATGGTCCGTTCGGAGCAGGAACTTTCGGCCGTACAGGTAATGATGGAAGTGCTCCACGGCTTTAATGATAGCAAGGAGTTCCTTACTCGTAACACAATAGTTACGTTCTGCCTTTGAAAGGCATTTGCTCCAGTAAGCAATGACCTGTTCTTGGCCATCTATCTCCTGGGACAAAACTGCTCCGACACTCTCCTTACTCGCGTCTGTGTCCAGGATAAATGGCTTGTCAGGGTGAGGATACGACAGGATCGGCGAAGATGTTAAAGCCGTCTTCAGTTCGTTGAATGCGTCCTCACATTCCTCAGTCCATAGAAATTTCTGTCCAGTCTCGGTCAATTTGTGAAGAGGTCTTGCAATTTGAGAAAAACCCTTTACGAATTTTCGATAGTAAGTACACAGACAGAGAAAACCTTTTTAAGTCATGTATATTCTCGGGACGACTCCAGTTCTGGACTGCGGACGTCTTTTCGGGATCGGTTCGGACTCCGTGGGCGGATATTATGTGCCCGAGGTAACGTACTTCCCGACGAAACAAGTTGCACTTCGACGGACTTAGTTTCAAGTTTGCCTCTTTTAATTTCTGCAGTACCTTTCGAATGTTCTCGAGATGCTCTTCGAAAGTCCTTCCGACGATGATGATATCGTCCAAATAAACGAGACATGCTTCGTAGGAAAGTCCTCTCAACACTGTCTCCATTAGACGCTCGAATGTAGCCGGTGCGTTGCAGAGTCCAAAAGGCATAACTTTGAACTGCCACAATCCTTGTCCCGTGGTGAACGCAGTCTTTTCACGGTCATCGGGATGGATTTCTACTTGCCAGTAACCACTTTTCAGATCCAGAGTGGAAAACCATTCGTTTCCCGATAAAGTGTCCAAAGTGTCGTCTATCCTGGGAAGAGGGTAGCTGTCTTTCTTGGTAATGTCATTCAGACGTCTGTAGTCAACACAGAACCGGGTGGAACCATCCTTCTTTCGGACCAAAACAATTGGCGAGGCCCAGGGACTAGTCGACGGCTCGATGACGTCATCACGCTGCATCTCCTCTAAAAGTCTGCTCACCTCTTCTTGCTTAGCAAACGGCAGCCGCCTAGGATGTTGCTTGATGGGAGAATGGCTGCCTGTATCTATCCTATGTTGAGTTAAGCTCGTACGGCCAAAGTCACCCGAAGTTCGGGAGAAGAGGTCTCCAAATTCAGCTATTACTTTCTCCGCAGCGCTTCTCTGTTCTGCCGTTAACTCCACGTCTTGTATTAATTCCTTCGTCAGGCACTCGGAAGATTTAGCTGTCGTTTGGCTGATGTTCTTATTAATGCAGGTAACAGGAGTGCATGTCGCCAACACTTCATTTTTCTTTATCACCTTCGACTTGTCCGTCACATTTACTACTCTAACTGGAATTTCTGCTCTCGACAAGTCCACAAGTGTTGCTCCCACAAGTACTCCTCTGACGGAATCACTATTGTTTGGGTGTTCGATTAATCCAAAGCGCAATTTATTGCTTTCTTTTACTGTTCCAGAAATTATTGAATCAGTTCTGGGAGGTAGAGTGATATCAGTCTGGGCTATTATCTGCTGTACAGGTAAAATAGTTTCATTTTTAATATCGAACGCAGCTATTTCTTCAGAGTCTGAACGAAGCTCATTATTCTTAAAGTCCAAGTTAAATTTGTGCGATTTTAAAAAGTCCAGTCCGAGAATAAAAGAGTCTGTAATATTAGCGACATATACCACATGGTCGTATCTGGCATTTCCAAACGTGATTTCTACTTGCGCTTTTCCGCCCACTTCGATCTTGTTACCCGTCACAGTCTGGAGGGTCAGCGAGGGCGGAGTCCAGATAATCTTCAAATTTAATTTCTTGGCCAGATCCGTCCTTATGATGGTTACGTTCGCTCCAGTATCAATCACCATGTGGCATGGGGAATCATTAACGTATCCCTGTACGAAGAGTCCATTACTGCCACCATTCACTGATGAAATCTGCAAGACTTTTAGGTGGGGCTTTTGACTATATGACAACCTCCGCCCCGCGAGATGGCCACCTCCTAGTTTCCCTCTTTCATGTTCTTAGATTTCTCTTGCTGGTCATAAGACTTTCGACCACAATGCTTTTGTACATGGCCTTCAACGCCACACTTCCAGCATTTCACTTTCTTTCGGCCATCTCTCGTTCTATCGGATCTTAATTTTCGTTCTATGAGATCTTCAATTCTCTTCAACCTGTTCTCGACGCTCTCTGTGTCTTTGTCAGCTGCCTCTTGGACCGTGACAGCTCTAACAGCATGCCGATCTTTCCTGACGGCCCGTTGAGCCGCTTCTAGCTTCATTGCGAAGACGAGAGCAGATTTCAAATCCTGATAATCCTCCAACATGAGTGCCTTTTGGGTTTCCGGATCACGGATGGCTTCAATAAAATGACGCACCGCCATTTCTTCTCGGACATTATCAAGGTGGTCCATGTAGGCTAGATGACACAGCCTATCTATGTCCGAAGCCAGCTCTTGAAGGGTCTCGCCAGATCTCTGCATCCTTGACTTAAGTTGGATTCTACTATATTCTTTCTGGCACTTCTCTCCGAATTTCATCTCCAAGGCACTGGCAAGGGCGTCAAAATCTCCTATCTTCGTCGCTCCGATAGTTTGCAATACATTAATTGCATCTCCGCTAAGGGAAGCGGCCAGTTGATTAGCTTTCTCGGACTCGCTCCAACCATTGGCTCTGGCGACGATCGAAAATTGGGTCTTGTAAACTTCCCAGGGAGTCTTTCCGTCATAGGCAGTAAGTTTCACTGCTGGGCGGTGTGAAGATAACCTGATGTTTTCGGGTAACTTTCCCAGCTTTACGAGAGAGTCCAATTTCTCTTCAATTTTAGCTTCACATTCTTCACGCATTCTGCAAATATCCTGCTGTAATTCCTTAACATTCCCTTCAATTCTTTGTTCATATTTCGTCTGAGTTTCTTCTAAGAGAGAAACTCTTTTCTCCATTTCTTCTTGGCCCTGCTTAATTTCTTCTAAATTTTCTTGGGTTTTCTCTATCTTCTACTGCAACTTTTCTTGATTTTTCTCTATTTTCTGCAACCCAGTTTTCATCTCTTCTTGTCCGGCTTCAATTTTCTTTTCTAAATCCGCCTTCATTTGTTCTTGTCCGGCTTTCATCTCGTCTTGTCCGGCTTTCATCTGTTCTTGTGCGGCTTTCATCTCGTCTTGTCCGGCTTTCATTTCTTGCATCATATTCATGAGCTTTTGAAGTTGTTCTTCCATTTTTTGTCTAGTCAAAACCATAAACTGGAAAATTAAAGTCCTTCTCTAGAATCCCGATTCTGACACCAAATGCTGCGGAATTACTCTGCTACTCCTGGGGTTCGTCGTTCTGAAGTCCAGTGGTGTAAAAAGTTCAAGTAAAAAGTCACTTGTCAGGATGGAACACAAACTTTATTTCTTCTAGAACTTCGTAGAACAATCAGCTGCACACAATTCACAAGCACAATCTAGCAGTAACGTGCTTTTAACAATCCGCTTGGATCAGAAGCTCTCACAAATGCTGTATTTCTCACACAAAATAAGTCACTTTTACAGGCAAAAATTCCGTGGAAATATTCAAGGGATATAGTACACTATCCCTTAAGACACAGCAATGAAGAATTTACACACAGCACTTTAAAAACAGCTTCACAAAGCAAGCTAAAACACAGCTTCTATAGCACTATCAGTTCACACAAAACAAGCGTACTCAGAGCTCTTCACACATTGAATGTTCAACTCGCAACTGACTCTTCGGGGCGATGCACGCTTCTATAAATAGCCGACGCAGGAGGTACAAGAGGTTTCCAGGAAAGTCAATTTCTCGAGGGTTCTACATAAAGCGTGAATATTGATTACGTCAAAGAAGAGAAATGTTAGGTTATTATGCGTTTTTAATGCAGGAAAAAACAACTTCCAGGCCCCATTGGGAAAATCGCGCCAAATGACCAAAAAATCGCCAAGCTTGGCGACTTTTGGCAAAATATCGCCAAATTTGGTGCCAAAAATAAGTCCTCAAAAGTGAAGAGATCTAAGCTCTAGGACTAATATTTCTCGAGTTTTCTAGAAATCCCATATATTTGAATGGGAAACCGAAACCTCCGTATCTCCGGTTCTAATTGGCCGATTTTGATGCAACAAAAAGCAAAATTTATCTATTTGAAGCGTAGAATACGAATTTTAAACCATTTTAAGCCCCAGAGCAGCGGGTTGCCCCGAAAATTCGTAACATTGCCCCCTTCCCAAGGACTGCACGTCCCGGGCAGTACAATCCCCGGTTAGGAGGCCACACAAATATACAGTGTCCAACCTTTAACCAAATCTTAACAACATAATTTAAGCAAATAATCAATAAACACAGTAAGCAAATGCACTCTAATAAATAAATAATACACATAATGAACAATTACACTAATAAGCAATAAATGTAATAAACAAATACACATTAATAAAAACCAATATTTTACAAATATGTACACTAAACATGGCGTAAGTAGTGAGAGAAAGAGAGTTGAAGAAAGAGGAAGAGAAGAGAAAGACAGGAAAGGAATGAGAGATGAAAGAAAAGAGGAATTACGCCATAGTGACCATAGTCTGAGCTAATTACAACCGCGGTAGATGGCTAGCCGATCGTAATGTACAACTCTTGGCTTCGAGTTTGGTGACTTACGAATCCGTACGATGACGTCATTCAGCCGGTTTAGGACTGTGTAAGGACCGTCCCACGGCGATTGCAGCTTGGGAGACAGGCCTTTCCGTCGAGTAGGATTCCATAGCCAAACTTTGTCACCTGCGTTGAACTCGTGTCCCGTAGCCTTCGTGTCGTAGCGAGTCTTCATCTTTTCCGTGTTCAGGTTGATCCGCTCCCGAGCAAAATGATGTACATCTTCAAACCGTGCCCGAAGGTTTTCCACGTACTCCTCTGGCGATGAAGGCGCATCTGGAGGGCGGCCGAACACTAGATCGGCGGGAAGACGAAGATCTCTGCCGAACAGCATCTGGGAAGGTGTGAAGCCGGTAGTCTCATGGACGGCACTCCTATAGGCCAGCAGGAACAGGGGGAGTTTCTTGTCCCAGTCCTCTTGATTCCTAGATACCAGGAGCGAGAGGTTGTTCAAAATTGTACGATTGAACCTCTCCACCATGCCGTCGGATTGTGGGTGTAAAGGCGTAGTCTGGGTTTTGTCCATTCCGAGAAGTTGGCATAGTCCTTTAAAGACTGCAGAGGTAAAGTTCGTTCCTTGGTCGGAATGAAGTTGCAGAGGGGTTCCATATCTGGAAATCCATTCTTGCACCAGTACCTCTGCTACGGTCGTAGCTTCTTGATCGGGAATAGGAAACGCTTCGGGCCATTTAGAGAAGTAGTCAATGACAACTAGGATGTATTTGTTGCCATCCGAAGTTCGCGGAAGAGGTCCCAGGATGTCGAGTGCAATCCTCTCAAAAGGCGCTCCTACATTATAACGATGTAGTCTTCCACGGCTTCGTTTCTTCGGGCCTTTACGGGCGGCACAGGCGTCACAAGCTTGACACCACTTTTCGACGTCGCCTCGAGCCCTAACCCAGTAGAAGCGCTCGCGAACTTTCTGCAGGGTCTTCATCACGCCAAAATGGCCTCCAGTGTAGCCATTATGAAGTTCTTCTAGAACCTTCGGAATCCTCGAACGAGGGAGTACTAACTGCCATCGGAGCATCTTGCCGTCGTCCGACTCCCATTTACGATACAGGACTCCATTCCTCAGGCGAAGCGAATCCCATAAAGCCCAGTACTGTTTTGTTGCCGGACTGTAAGATGATATTTCTTGCCAACTGGGCTTAGCGCTGGATTTTTCCATAAATTCCACAATAGGTTTGATGTCGCTGTCTGCTAATTGGTCCGCCCGAACATTTTCGTCACTCCAGGGATCTTGGGATGGTGTCGATGATGTAACTTGGCGGACAACGGGCTGTTTCAGATGGTAATTTTTTCTCTGCCCTGGAGCAATAGCGACAACTGTCTATGCAGGGCCTTCTCGACAAAGCATCTGCATTTCCATGAGATGACCCTTTCCGATGACGTATCTCGATGTCATATTCTTGTAATCGCTGTATCCACCTGGCTATTTGGCCCTCTGGATTCTTGAAATTTAGAAGCCAGGTTAAAGAGGCATGGTCCGTTCGGAGCAGGAACTTTCGGCCGTACAGGTAATGATGGAAGTGCTCCACGGCTTTAATGATAGCAAGAAGTTCCTTTCTCGTAACACAATAGTTACGTTCTGCCTTTGAAAGGCATTTGCTCCAGTAAGCAATGACGTGTTCTTGGCCATCTATCTCCTGGGACAAAACTGCTCCAACACTCTCCTTACTTGCGTCTGTGTCCAGGATAAATGGCTTGTCAGGGTGAGGATACGACAGGATCGGCGAAGATGTTAAAGCCGTCTTCAGTTCGTTGAATGCGTCCTCACATTCCTCAGTCCATAGAAATTTCTGTCCAGTCTCGGTCAATTTGTGAAGAGGTCTTGCAATTTGAGAAAAGCCCTTCACGAATTTTCGATAGTAAGTACACAGACCGAGAAAACTTCTTAAGTCGTGGATATTCTCGGGACGACTCCAGTTCTGGACTGCGGACGTCTTTTCGGGATCGGTTCGGACTCCGTGGGCGGATATTATGTGCCCGAGGTAACGTACTTCCCGACGAAACAAATTGCACTTCGATGGACTTAGTTTCAAGTTTGCCTCTTTTAATTTCTGCAGTACCTTTCGAATGTTCTCGAGATGCTCTTCGAAAGTCCTTCCGACGATGATGATATCGTCCAAATAAACGAGACATGCTTCGTAGGAAAGTCCTCTCAACACTGTCTCCATTAGACGCTCGAATGTAGCCGGTGCGTTGCAGAGTCCAAAAGGCATAACTTTGAACTGCCACAATCCTTGTCCCGTGGTGAACGCAGTCTTTTCACGGTCATCGGGATGGAATTTCTACTTGCCAG
>JAWZYV010003759.1:0-13039 GCA_038373885.1 Cheiracanthium punctorium | reverse complement strand
CGGCAAACTGGCCAACTCTTATTGTACCGGCTCTGTAGAGCCTCAAGGCACTTTCTTATCTCAATTTCTGTTATCAGCAAAATGGCGTGCACGTGGATTTTACTTATTTTTATTATTTTCGCGTATTTTTATTATTTTCGCCTCTCGCGTGTACAAGTACAGGGTAAGTGTAATATTTTCTATTATTTTAGTTACATATAAGTTGATACCGTAATTCTAATTGAAAATAATTATGTGGTTCTTATATTTTCCACTTTTGATGTGTTGTACTTTTAAGTGTGATTTTTTGTTAATGTATGTTTTTCTGTATTTTGATGTTTTGCAAAATTTTAAGTTGGTAATCCAGTGTAATTAATATTAATAGCATTATCGGTAGAAGTACTTTATGCAGTTTGTATACAAAAACTGGAGTTTGAGGGCTTTCTCCTAATAGAAAATAAAGTCTGTATGGTATCTGTATTTCAGTAAATTCTAATTAAGATTAAATTTTCGCTTGCTAACTAATTTTATCCTACATAAAATAGTATTGTGATCTGATAAATTGTTATAAGAAAAAAAATTACTTTTAAAGCGTTTAATATCTTCAAATGTGTTTTTGTTTTTAGTGTCAAAATAATATACCTATTTCAGCATATGATGGTATTAAGAATGAATGAACATGTGCTAGTTGGACCGGGAATTAGGGATAATGTATTTTAAATCATTATTCGATTTTCCGGTCTTGCTAGCCGTATAGATAGATGTTGGTACTTTGTCCAGAGACTAGAAGATTTAGAACGATGTCCCTTCACGTAAGTAAAAACCTTGTATTTTTTTAGTTTAAGTAATGATTTGCGATTTAAACTATCTAAGTATTGAAAGATATTTATGTCCATGCAATTGTGCTAAAACGCATCTTCAATTTTTATTTCCAATAGTTCAACTTTCTAACAATAGTACTATCTAGTCTAAAAGTTTGTGCTAGTTATACCCGCCTTTCTATAAAATAGGTTAAGTGCATACCACTCAAAAGGTTGATTCATATATAAAATTATGCTTTCATAGTCTAACTAAAATGAGTGTTGCACATAAACAATCTAACTCGTATCGTATTGAAATTCTATAAATCAAGTTAAACTACTTGGGATATACAGTAAAAATATTTTGTAGGATTACTAAAAATGAAATTTTTTCTCTAATTGATCTATAGAAAATATAAACTAGTATAATCGCTGCCTAAAATTTATCAAAACTGTGTTGGTAAGAAAAAATGTTTAGATAAATACTTTGTTTGTTTGTGTTTTAAGGCAAACCTGCACGCGGGGGTATCTGCCTAGGATGAGGGGTGTCTTGGTAGGAAGACTTTCTAAGGGGATCTAACGCGTATTCATGCATTTCATATACGAAAACTTGAGTTTTGGGGGATATATGGCTAAAGTGGTTTTCTCGCGATAGAAAATAAGACTATATCATTATTTGTAAAAATCTTTCTATGGTATAATTTTCTCACTTGCCTAACAGTAGATTAAATTTGTAGAAAATGTATGGTATTCTACTTTAATGTTAAACGGCTACTTAACAAAAATACGGTATACAAAAAATTAAAACACTTGATTAAATTTTTTTTTCTTGATAAATTAAAAACACTTGATTAAAATTTTTTCCTGATAAATTAAAAACATTTGATTAAAAAATATTTGTTGTAAAATTATATAACTTAAAATTAAAACTCTTGGTTAAAAAAATATTTGTTGTAAAATTATTTCACTTAAATTAAAACTTGGTAAAAAATATTTGTTGTAAAATTAATTAAAAAAATATTTGTTGTAAAATTAATTAGTAACTTAAAATTAAAACTTGGTTAAAAAATAAATTTAGAAAAATATTTGTTGTAAAATTATTTAACTTAAAATTAAAACTCATGGTTAAAAAATAAAATAAAAATTAATTAACTCTTGATTAAAAAAAATATGTTGTAAAATTATTTAACTTAAAATTAAACGTTGGGTAAAAATCTCTTAAGAAAAAAAAATGTTTAGATAAAAAAGTTCATACACTATCTAAATCATTATTTGTAAAAACTATAGGTACTAAAATCGTTCTATGGTATAATTTTCTCACTTCCTTAACAGTAGAAGAAATTTGTAGAAAATGTATGGGTATCCTAAACCCTACTTTAATATTCTAGTAAACTGTTACTTATTAAATATATGCTATAATCAGTATACAAAAATTAGCTAAACATTAGAAGTATGTATTAAGCAACATTTATTCAATTTGCATTGGTTCTATTACTAAATGGTAAAGAAAACTAAATAAATAAAAAAAAAATAAACTTCGAAAAATTAATCAAAGTCCCAATTCATTTTCAAAACTAAAATATAACACAATACACCTACAATTTTATACCTGAAGGATTCTCGGTCTAATGGACAACAATCATTAGCCTATGAATTCTTTTGTAGGTTGCACGTTCAAATTTGAAATTTTTTTCCAAGTCCCCTTATTTGAAAAATTTGTTAAAGTCTGAAAAATTTTCCAAGTCTCCTTATTTCAAAAAATATGTCACAATCTGAAAATTTTTCCAAGTACCCTTATTTCAAAAATATCTTAAAGTCTGAAAAAATTACAAGTCCCCTTATTTGAAAAAAAGGAAAAAAATTCTTATCAACCCTTTCCAACTTCCTCTCTCAACATCCGGTCCGACCACGCCCCCCTTCCCCGCTCAGCCTAGGGAACGCACTTGTGCGGTGTACCGCAGAATTAACATGGTACCGCATGGGCAGAACTGTCATTTATCTACTACTGCCGTTGTTGAAAGTCAGACCCATATTTACTGTAAACAACTATTACATGCATTTAATTTTAATTGCTCAAGATTCGTTTTAGAAAAGTTTGTCCTACTCCACACCAATCACTTCTTTTCTTAGTGCCTCACCACCACAGTCCTGGGTTCGATTCCTACACAATCACCTAGCTGTTTAAAATTCCTGTCTCTGTGCAAGTAAAACTTGTCTCTTTGTTATCCACTTTATTCGACGAAGATTTGTAAGCGGATTCTTGAAAACTAAGCACATGAATCCGAAAATATTTGTTCCACATATAATAACAGCACTAAAGTTTTTAATTTGAATTATAAATAAGAAAAAAAAATGTTAAAAAAAAGACTATCCTTGAATTTATCGCAAATTTTCAAAAGTATCATTAGGTTCTTGTTTAGAAGAAATTTACCACAAAACACTAACAGATCTTTGTTGCCATTGAAATTTCTTTCATAGATTTTAATAATTCACACTACGTTAGGCCTAATTTGAAAAATACAAGGAAGTTTGAAACTTTCTTCTTTAAATAGCACCACCGATACATGATTTCAAACACGCTGACTATATATGTTATAGACGTAAGTATATTCATGAGCATGAAAAATTGTTTAGCAGGTATTGTAAGCAAACGAAACTGCATCCTTTATTCCAAAATTTGGACTGAATGGAGATCGTTTGATTAATTTAATTTTATTAATACACTTAATCACACACACACACACATGTCGTAATATCGTAACTCTGTTTCCTTTTTTCTTTAGTGTTACGGCAATCCTAACCGAGGGGCATATGCTCACGAAGTGTACCTTGAGCGGAAAACTTTTTAAGAAGTTCTAATGGGGTTCATCTGGAAAAATCCACCCAAAACATTAAACTATTAAATGGTCAGCCACGCGACAGGCCCATAAACTCTGTTTAAGACGCAGTAATGTAGTTTAGTATATATATGCAGTTAAATAAGTAAATATCCCAGCAAACACACACAGGTTCTCTGAACGTCTATTAACTTTCAGAAGGTATTTTCTGAACGTTAATAGACGTTCAGAGAACATGTGTGTGTTTGCTGGGATAAGTGTAATAGTACAGTATTTGTAATCGTTTAAGAAATAGGTTGACATTTAAAAAATAGGATGACGTAAAAGAAAATTTTTTTTATCAACAAATTAGAATTTTTCAAAAATAAAAAGTATTATTTCACGTTTTTTCCCCTATGACTTTTGTTATTTATAAGCCTAAATAAAAATATGTATTAAAAAAACACATATTAAGAATAGCCGGGTTTTAAATATATTTTATTCACATTTGCCTTTTCTTTCTCTTTCTAGGTGATCCATTTTATAAAAAAAAAAAAAATATTCTCAACGAAAGAAAATCTGAAGTTATCTATACACTTTCATCAATTTCTTTTTTTTTTTTCCCTTTCGATTCATCTCTGCTTATGTCCTAATTTCCTGGTATCTTGTCTTTCGCCAATAAGGTCATGAAACGATATAACATCTGGCCAAATAAGAAACGACATTTATCCTGAGCGGTACTGGGTATAACTGAAAAGTAGCCGAGTGAGAGAATGAATTGATATAGTACGTGATAACAAGTTGCATCAGTTGTACTTTAGTATAATTTTAAATATTCCAGTTACAGAGAACGTTTTATTTACCTCTAATTTTTTTTTTACTATCTGAAATGTTTGTGTTTTCGGGGTTTGCCATTAACACTTTTCAAAGTTGAAAAGTGTTTATGATTTCGGTTTGTGTGTCTATCTGGCCATCCTTGTTCTAACTTCTGTAAATATAAATCGATTGCTACGAAACTTATGTACACTGTTCCTAAATACTGTGCCATGTACCCCATTGAAAATGGTGTTTGTGACTGTTTTAGTTCTTCAAGCTAAAGAATGTCACGATATTACGCTCTACTCCACTATATTACTCTACTACACTACATCAGAAAATAATGATATACATCGACAATACTGTCTGTAGAATATCTAGTTCTTCTATAGGAGCCCTTCAAAGATTTCCAATACGTTACAGTCCCTCGCAGTTTAGACACTTGTATGCATTTTAAGCACAATACAAAGTATATGGTACAGTCAAATGCAAACGAGACAGATGGAAAAATAGTAAAACTATTAGTTTTTTCATAAGTAATAGCTGTAACTCTTAATATATTTATACCACTGTGAGACAAAACAATCAATGCCAACTTAGAAAAATGTTTGAGGTCTAAAGACCCAGTCGGTCCTGTCTTGTCAAAATCTCTCCCAATTTCCGTATTTTAAATCCCTTAAAAAAGACATTCGCCTATTTTCTCTGGATGAAAAGGTGCATGCTTGGATACAATTATGGCTTCAAAGACAACGGCAAATATTTTCCCATGAAGATATTGACTGTTTTCTCTCGTAGTAGGATAAATGTATTAAGAATTACAGCGGTTACTTTTGAAATAATTAATAGTTTATTTTTTATCCCATATGTCTAGTTCTTTTATTTGAATGACCCTTAAATGTAGACGTTCATAAGAGCTTACTCTTCATTTAAAGGATGGAAATAACATCTAAAATTCTTTTTACAGAAGGTCTAGGAAAATTACAGTGGAAGTGATGTATATTTTATTTGGGTCTGTAAAATAGTAGCGTTTGGCAATAACTCGCCAAATACAGAAGATATCTCCTATCTGAGTTCAGTTTTGGGAACCTATTTTTTTCCGTCAAATATGTCAATAAATCACTAAAAGTGAAAAGCCTCGGCAATTATGACATATTACTACTAACGCTGTTGCTAGAAACTTTTTAGGCAATATTTAAAAACGCGTTTTTTTTTCGATTTTGGAATGATAATATCATAAGAACGTGACCAAATTGACATGGAACCACTCCTAATCTATCCTCTTTCCAATTAAAATAAATAGGAAATCGTTGCTCGTGGTAAAAAATTATCCCTGTACATATGTAAACATATAACACATAATACCTCCTTTTTTTGAAGTCAGTAAAAACACTCAGGATTCACACAATTCTATAAAATCGTTTCTCTTTTCAAATTTAAGACCTTCAGACAGGGTAGGCCGAATTGTGGCGCATTGGATGATTTCATGTGGCGCATCTAATCCTTGCGCCCACTTATTCTTTTGAGACAGACTGAAGACTCGAAATAATTTCTCGTGCTCGGAAATATTTTATTACTTACAATTTATGATGCTGCATCAAAAGTAAGCATTTGTACATTCCAAAACACACTGTCACCAAAAATTCACAGGAAAAAATGTTTTCTTGAATTGAATAAAATTTAGTTGGTTTGACAAATTTGGTTGGTGCTACTTGAACCTAATAATTTTATTGATTTAAACAAAATTTAAAGGAAATTAACAAAATATTTTGTGACTTGATTGATTCGAGAAAAATATTTCTTTGAAATGGAAGCAAACAAAATTTTGTTTGAATAAACAAACTATTCTATCACACTTTGGGTTCGAAATTTATTCCCGGCTAGGGCTTGGGTGTTAACTTGTCCGTCCTTTTCGCAAAGGGGTAACGCTGAGTGCCCCATAATATCCCCTTAAAATGGTCAATAATTCGGGCCTCAGTTGCTCAGTTGTGGTGAATACTTGAAGAGCAAGCGCCTGTTCTTCGAGAAAGGGAAAAGTATACACTGTTAATAGAAGTAGTTCAACATTTCGTCATACAATAGAGGTAAATTATCTGCAACCTTTCAATGGAGAAACGTTGAACCATGATTTGGTTCTATGATCAGTTTAAACACCAAATTATGGTTCGACGTTTTTCCATAGAAAAGTTGCAGCTAATTTATACTTCTCTTATATGGTGAAATGTTGAACTACTTCTTTAACAGTGTAACAATAATTCTATGTTCACACGTTATTACTTTTCCTCTTCTTTACTAAAAGATTACCCATATTTACTTTTTCTAACTCTACCCACGAATGTAAGGAAGTAACCATGTGCTCGAGTTGCACGGCGCATCAAAACTTCTCTTTAAAAAAAATTGGCATATGGCATTTAAAGTTTGGTCACCAATGCCTTCATTTTTAACAGTAGCCTCTAATGTGATTGAATCTGCGAATTCAATAGGAGTAAATTTAGCTTTCACTGCGTCCATAAATACATTTCATAATACGAAGAGAAAAGAATATTTTCTGTTAAAGTTTAAAATAGATAAATTTAATTGCTCCTATCAAGAACATAAGCTACTGAATTGTTCTTTATATATATATCACCTATTTTTTAAAGAGAATCTTTGGTAAGATAATAATGAAAAGACCTAACTAAATCGTTATAACACATTTTATTGATGTCGAAATAGAATACATTTAAAGATCAACCGCATCAGTTACTACATGAATTTATAAATGGCCTTTTTAACAGAAATAATTTCATAAAATTACAATGCAATTAACTTTCTCAGCACACTTTTAAGGTAGTAAGCAGTTTTTATGTCTGCAAAAATACAAATTCTCTCTCATTTAGAGCAATGGATAAATGCAAAATATAAAGCATTTTTTACCGGAAGGTAACCTTTTAGCCGTTCCACATACTGTGTTGGGAACGTTTCCCAGGAAGCACCGCTTGGAGGTAGATTACCATAGCTTCCCTGCATCAACCGCCATTTCCATCCTTTGTAGACTTCAAGAGGACTAGCAGCCGCTATTTCCATCTTCTGTATATTTGAGGAGGACTAGCGACCACCATTTCCATGCTCTGTAATTTCCAGGAGGACTAGCGGGGGGCTTTTCGATGTTATGGCCCCAGATGCTGAAGAGGTGAAGTCGAAGAAGAGGCATTTTTGTAGACTTCAGGAGGACTAGCAGCCACCATTTCTATCTTCTGTATATTGGAGGAGGACTAGCGACAACCATTTCCAAGCTCTGTAATTTCCAGGAGGACTAGCGGGGGCGTTTCGATGGTATGGCCCCAGATGCTGAAGGAAGACGAAAAAGAGGTTTGATGTCACAATCTCGGCTGTTGAAGAAGCAAGTAGATGGAGATACATTTTGATGTTGACGATCTCAGACGTTCTAGAGACAAGCAGAGGAGACATTTTTGATATTAAAGCCATGGACGATCGAGCGACTGGCGCCCTTTTCACGATGCAGCCTCGAATATTGATGAGGCAGAAATGAGAAGAGTCAATTTTCTGATGCATTATATTGGAGACGCAGAAGTGAAAAGAAGCATAGTAATTATTACATATTTCGGAATGTAACACACAGTCAGAAAACAAGGGTTTTGATTTGTCAGCTTAAAACCCAGTGAATAGTCAGCAGATTAGGCATTTTGATGTTATAGCCTTATATGTCATACAGCTATACATGAAGTAATTTTAATTTTACAGCTCCATATGTTGGAGAGGTAATGGTAAGAAGCTAGTTTTATATGTTGCAGTTGTACATGTTGAAGAAAGCGGATGAAGGATCAGTCAAACAACTTAGGTTCATGAAGTACCTGTCCACAGAAAAGGCAGTTTGATATCGTCCTCAGATGTGGAAGATGTTGTTCGAGAAGGTAGCATAACTGGAGCCATTACGATGTTACAGCTTTTGATGGCGGAGAATGAAGAAGAAGAGGAAGCATTATAATGTTACACGTTTCGGTGTTCGAGAAAGTAACTGAAGATGAGTCATTATGATGCTACAGCCTTCGATGGTGGAGAAGAAGGAAGAGACATTATGATGTTACAGATTCAGATGATGGAGAAGAAGAGGGTGCATTATGATGTTACAGCCTTCGATGGTGGAGAAGAAAGAAGAGACATTATGATGTTACAGATTCAGATGATGGAGAAAAAGAGGGTGCATTATGATGTTACATCCTTCGATGGTGGAGAAGAAAGAAGAGACATTATGATGTTACAGATTCAGATGATGGAGAAGAAGAGGGTGCGTTATGATGTTACAGCCTTCGATGGTGGAGAAGAAGGAAGAGACATTATGATCTTACAGATTCAGATGATGGAGAAGAAGAGGGTGCATTATGATGTTACAGCCTTAGATGGTGGATAAGAAAGAAGAGACATTATGATGTTACAGATTCAGATGATGGAGAAGAAGAGGGTGCGAGACTTCGATGGTGGAGGTGGAGAAGATAAATAACTTTCAGTCTTGGATATTACAGATGAAAGTCAGACTATGAGGCAGTTTGATGTTGCAGTGTTGTTTCTAGGATAGGCAGGCAGAAATTTCTATATTGCAGATTTGGATGTTGGAACACAAGAAAGCAGCAGCGTTAAATAGGAAGTAACAAAAGGTGGGAGAAAAATACATCTTGTTTAGAATTTCGTTTATGAGAGTTTATAGCCAAAACTTTAAGCTAAGATAAGTGATCCAAGGAAGAAGTCGTACGACGGATAATTTTCCATTCTGCAAAATAAAAATTATGCTTTAGTTAAACTATCGTTAAAATGACTTTTAACAACTGAATTTCTTTTTCAATTTTTTGAAATTCAGTTGGAATGAAAGAATTTAATTTAAATTTCTAAAACAAAATACTTGATACTACATATACTAGTCACTTTACATTCACTTTACATCACTTTACATTAGAGAGAAAAAGGATATTCAGTGTACTTCAACAGCTACAGCAGCGCTCCACAACTTTAGGTTTTGCAGGTATGAAACAAACTAATATAACGGTTGAGATTTTGGATTTCGTGCTTGTGCATTCTCAAGAGGACATCTCTCAAAAATTTTCTCACATTCATTTTTAATATTTCTGTTACTTTAAGTAGACTTAATATTTTGAATTATCTATATACTGAGTTTGAAGAGTTAAAGGCATTGGAAATGAAAATGATTCAAAGAAAAATAATTGGCTCGTAGATCAGTAGCCATGAGGAGAAAACCTAGAAGTTTCTTTTTGTGTAAGTTAGGTAATTTGCGCTTAGATTAGCGTGACATGAAAACAGTTTTTACGCTTTGGTCAGCGCTTAGGAGGGTGACAACTTCTCTCGGCTGGACTTCTGTGGAACCGCGTACGCTAAAAGTAGCTGGTGCGCGTAAAATGTGCTTGTGGCTCCGTTATCCTCCATGTTCAAACGATACCTCAGGGGCTGCCGATCCAAGTGCTCGGTCTCTGATCTGAAATTGGTTCAAAATTAGGAGATCCCAAGCTAAATCAGTCTTCCTTCCACTAGGGCTCATTAAAAAGGAAGCCGCTGCCCTTCGACCATCGCCGTCCTATATGGAGGATCTGGCCCCTCTCTGCGGTTTCCATAGGACATTAGTAACAAAACAACAACTTCTTTATAATGATCATTTGTATTGATTTCTGTCGCGATAGTTCATCATGAAAATGAAACTCTTAGATTAGTAGTGAATGCCCCTCAGTAGTTGAATGATTTAGTGTCTTATTCACTGTAACCTGCTCGCTAACGAGACAGCAACGATTTCCTCTTTTGTACCCATCCTTGTGTCCAGGGATGTGCTGGGAGGCATTAGGGGTGTCAAAGATCCATTTCACAAAGCAAGAATGGGTACAGAAGAGATAATCGCTGTTGGCACTTCCTTGCAACGACTGAACCGAGCAGGCCAAATGCTTTTTCCGTCGCATCAATCTCGCAACGGAAATCTGCGCGAAGATTCGAGTTTCGACCATTTCACGTGCCTTACCTGTCATACTCTGGATATGCCACTGCTTGAAAATTAACGCTCGCACGATTTTGCTAATACTTTACAACAGGTATTTCAATTCATACTTACAAATGCTTTTCCAAAAGGTAAATTTCTTTGGTGGCAACATTCGAGAGGTGAATCCAGTCACGTATCATTTCTACTGACAATTCATCTATTTCTTTAAAGTTCGCAATAACTTCTTCGCCAAAAAAATAGTTCTTGATGTCATCATTAGCGTTGAGAGGACCACTTGTAATTCTTTCCCACCGATGGCACTGCATTTCCTTTAGACGTGTAAACTTGAAATTGGCAGACAGATAGGTGAGAGGAGACGCCGCAGTAGAGCTTTTCAGACGACATTTGATATTTGTTTCCAGTCGAAAAGTTTTCATCAAGTGCCTAGGAATAGATTATTACTTAAATAAGAGTTGAAACTCTTCCAGATTAAAAGACATTAGGAATGCTAATTTTAGATCAGAATGTTCACCAGGCTAATTTGAAATCATTCGGCCATTCTGTTGATAACCACATAGTTTAAAAAAAAAAAAAAAAAAAAAAAAAAAAGAAAAGAAAAGAAAAAAAAAGAAAAAAAAAAAAAACTGATTTGCGTTAAAAGTACCCCACTATAATACAGCTGCGGATGCAATATTTTAATTATTATCAATCAAATGGCAATAGTATTAATTTATTGTAAATATTTAAATTTCATTCCTAATGCGTGGTATTAAGTAACTATTGGCATGTCATTTTCAAAACCATACTGAGAATTCCTTTTCTCTTTTAACTAAAAAAAATCTGCATGAATCACAAAAAAGTACTAATATAATAGTACTAATATAATGGTACTAATATAATAGTACTTATATAACTGAACATACTTATATCCAAATCCCATATTACTAACGTTTACACCGTTTCTGAATGAATAATTTAAAATGCTATGGTGAGGTATCTAAAATACTAATGTTCTTCGGAAGTCGAAAATTAGACAATTGTTATTTATCCGATTCTTTTTAATGAACAGGAAACAAATTATCAGTTATTGAAGTTACAGATCTGCACATTTAAAATGTATAATTTTAAAGAAATGAGTGCATTTAAAATGTATAATCTTAAGGTTGATTTATTTTAAATAAATCAGTTTCTCTTAATAAATTATATTTTGTGACAGAAAAGTTTGAAAACATTCCAAGAATCATAATAATAGTTATAAAACTTAAAGTAAAATACCAACTTTGTTTTGTAGCTATTTTTATCTGCAATTTAAATTGCTTTATCTGGTGTGTCAATCTTTAGGAATAGAACAGAACCGTGTGCCTTACTATTAAGCATTAAATATTAAATATTTATGAAAGTATTGCTAATAAAATATTGATAAATTGACCTTTACATTTTTTACAGTTAATTGGTGCATATTTTATAAGATATAGAAAATTCACAACTTTGCAATTTAAATAAATTTCGTTCTTCATTCGATCTCTTCTCAATCACTATTTATCCGTTAAATTAAAACTAAACACCATAATAGTTATTATATACTCAAAAGTAAATACATTAGAAAACTACTAATAGAACTTCAGCTTTGGTATCTGGGATAATTTACGGTCAAACTACCAGCAATGTCGTGTATAGCAGCAAGTTAATTCATTTGGATAATTCGGTTCACATGATTTTTTTTAAGCTGATAGATTTACTAGAAGGTGCGGTAATAGTTAATAAAAGAAAAACCATAATCTGTAAAAAGTGATATTTTACTCACCAACGAATATTCTTAACTCTGATCATCATAGGGGGAGGAGCGACTCCATATTTCTTTTGGCGAGGCCAGCAACACCTGCAAAGGGGAAGGGGCGGTCTTTTATAATTTTGTATAAATACATTAATTGCCAGTCATCCAACTCTTTATAGTATAGTGTGAAGAAACTAAAATGTTTCTGAACATTTTAGAATGATGGTGGAATCTGTATTATTCTGTATCGGCAAATTTAATTTTTAGTACACTTTAATTCGCATGTCCAAGTATACTAATTTTCGAGAAAATGGTCCCTGTTTTAACTTACGTTGGTATTTATGCATTTTAAAGTGCGTTGCAACGTAAAACTTAGTCTTTATAAAAAAATAATATAAAATATATAATAATATATAATGGTTAAGCATAAATAAATTAATTCCTGGGCGTGTATTTCTTTATACTGTAAATAACTAAAAAGTTTCTGAAGTGATGATAGAATCTAGTCAAAATATGTTATTCGTTAATTTTTAGTACGCCTTAATTCGCATGTCCAAGTATTTGCTGTCCAGAAAATTTTCATGTTTTAACTTACTTTGGTATTTTATACATTTAAAAGGGCGTTAAAATTTAAAACTGTGTCGTTATAAAAGTAATACATATTGAGCAAGGTTAGTTTTCGAAATTGCTTTCCTCAAGTGAGAAGTAGTAGTACTTTTAGAATAATCTCCAATGATTCATGTACCTTAAATAGATTTTCCAAAGATGCTTTTCTAAAGTTACCCGAGTTCATTAAAAATCTAAAATAAAAATCCTTTTAATTACTTACTGATTTTAAAACGAAAAATGATTTGAATTTTTATAAATGCATGATTTTTACTTT